>CAJHQQ010000142.1:0-335781 GCA_905132885.1 Moricandia moricandioides
TAAGGCTTGAGTGCTTCACCGCCTTTATTCTCTCCTCTAGGGCTAGACTTAACCTGAAAAACTTAACCACATTTATTAAACAAACCTAAAAAAAACTAGAAAAAAAAGAGTATATACAAAGATAACATGGGACTTCCTTCCAAGTGAGCTTGTTTTAAGTCTCTAGCTTGACTACCTTTTCACTTGGCTAATGAGAAGGAGGATCCTTCCCACCCTCAAGAGTGATGGTGAGGCCTTGTGAAAGGAGCTTTTGAAGCTTGATTGGATCATCTTGGAGCTGGGAAGTTATTATAGCTCTTACACTTGAAAATGGTTTAGACCTTTCCTTGCACTTGATCTTGTACTCAATAGCTCCATCCTTAAGCGTCATTGGGTGTAGAGTGAGAGTGTGTGGCATTTTAGCAAGATGTGGAGGGTGAAGTTCTTTCATTATCTTCTTTTTTCCATGAGTAGCCATAATGTCTCTACTCACCTCTTCCTTTTGAGCAGTTTCTAAATGCTCATCACACATCACTTGAGAAGACTCCCCATCAAGACTTTCTTTCCCACTAACAACCACTTCACCCTTCATCTTTTCAGTGAGAGGTTTTTCACAAGTGATGGTTCCACAATACTCAACATTCACCATTGGAGACTTGATTGGATAGAAGATATATTTGTTGACATTGTGGAGAGCCACTCTCTTGTTAGGGAAATCAATGCAAGCACCAACAGTAGCAAAGAAAGGTGTGCCTAAGATCAATGATACTCTCCTCTTAGTCATCATGTCCAAAACAGTGAGGTCTATTGGAATGGTGCATGTTCCAATCTTCAAAGGAAAGTCCTTGATGAGACCAATAGGGGTTGTAGAAGAAGAGTCCCCAAACGTAAGTGAAGAGGTGTTAGTCTCCATGTTCTTAATTCCTAAGCTCTTCACCATCTCCAATGAGATCACATTCACACTTGCACCAGTATCAACAAGAGCATCATCAAGAGTGAATTCACCAAGAGAGCATGGTAATGTGAATTTTCCTTGGTCTTTAAGCTTAGGAAGTGACTTTGGTGGGATTTGTGGATCAAGGCTTGCTGTGGAGATGTCAAGAAGCTCTCCTACTTGTTCTTTGTGATTTAGAATGTCCTTGATCAGCATCATTTGGACATGAGCATCACGCATATTGGAGATCTCTGGAAGCTTGACTCCTACATCACTCATATCTTTTCTGAACTTAGATATCACTTTCTTTTGAGCTTTAGTGAGGAACCTTTGTGGAAATGGGAGCTTATCATAATGTGGTTGCTCAACCTTGGGAGTCTCTTCCAGCTCTACCTTCTTCAATTTCTGGACAACTTTCCTATTAACCGGTTTCTCAGCTATGTGTTGAGATGGTTGCGTAACCTTTTCCTCAACCTTCTCTACAACTTGTATCTCAACTCTTTTTACAACCTTGTGTTCAGCCTTCTCCACAATCCGCACCTCATCCTTGGCTACAATTTGTTTCCCAGCATGTCCAATCTCAGTTCCATACAAGAGCTTTTCAATCTCATCCACTTCTTTCTCATGATCACTCAATACAATCTCAGAAACAACATTAGAAAGGATGGCATTACAATATTCTTTAGGGTTCTGCTCTGATTTACCTGGTAAAGATCCCATTGGGCGCTTAGAGCTTGAACTCATAGAGGCAAACTGATTCTCTAAACTCTTGAACTTGTTGTTGAGCTCATTGTAGCTTCCATCAATCTTTGTGTGGATGTTCTTCAGTTCATCTCCAATATTCTTTTCATTTCTTGCTTGAGATTCTAGTAGCTGCTTGAACATTGTTTCCACACTTGTATCTTTGGGTTGGACTTGTGAAGAGGTTCCTTGAACTTGAATAGATTGATTTCCTTTAGAGGGGAAACCTAAAGGATAAGGTTGGTTGACTGGATATCCATTTTGCTGGTTGTTATATTGAGGTTTTTGCTGGTAGTTGTTTGGTTGTTGGGGCTTGTTTTGGTATGGGTGTTGGTATTGGAAGTTGGGTTCTTTCCTATACCATTGGCCATTAGCATTGATGAAACAGAGCTCCTGCTGTCCTTCCAAACCATCTACTTTATTGACCTCAAAATCCACTTCTTGGCTTTTCTTTCCAACAAAATTCACCTTCTCTTGGTGTGCTCTATCTAGAAGAAGCAAGTCTAGCTTCTCTTGTAGAGACTTCAGTTCTTTCTTTGTACTAGACTCTTCACTACCGTTTCCTCGGTTTTGTCTATCACAATCGTCATTATAAACCGAGTCACTCTGAGCCATATTCTCCACAAGCTGCATTCCATCTTGAGCAGTTCTGCCTAAGAAGAAGCCATTGCTGGCGGTGTCCAACATATTGCGATATTTAGGCAATGCTCCTCTGTAAAATGTGCTTAGGATACTCTCGTTGGTGAAGCCATGATGTGGGCATTGAGACATAAATCCCTTGAACCTTTCCCAAGCTTCCCCAAATCCTTCTAGGTTCTTTTGTTGGAATCCTGAGATTGCATTCCTTAGCTTGGCTGTTCGTGATATGGAGAAGAATTTATTGAGAAAAGCTGTCTTGCATTCATCCCATGTCTCAATAGATGATCTTGGCAAAGCTTTCTCCCAGGTATGAGCTTTATCTCCCAAAGAAAAAGAGAATAGTCTCAGCTTGAAGGCATCTTCTGAAATGTCATTGATCTTCACTGTACCACACAACTTGTCAAAGTTGTCCAAATGATCCAAAGGATCCTCCAAAGCTAGCCCATGATACTTGTTGCTCTGGATCATGTTGATCAAGCTGGACTTGATTTCAAAGTTGTTGTTGTCCACAGCAGGAGGACGAATGCCAGCTCTATTCCCATGGATGTTAGGCTGGTCATATGTTCCAATCGCCCGAGCTTGGCGTGGAGGGTGTTGTGGCCGAAGGTTTGCAGCTCCTTGACCATTACCAGCTTGAGCTCCCTCAGGTGGAACTCTTTGTGGGTGTTGTCCATGGTTGTCAGCTCCATAGACATCATCTTGAAGAGGGTTATCTTGGTGTTCATCCATCTCTAACCCCAATCTGTCCAAGTGAGCCAGTCGCTCTTCTCTTCTCTTTCTTGCTAATTCTCTCTCTAAAGCTCTGATGTTGTCTACTCTTGGAACAAGCTCTGATGGTCCTCTGCTCCTCAAGTTCATGCACCTATGATTCAAAGAGGAATGAAGAAAAAGTGTCAGTAAACAAGTAAATGAAAGTAAGACTTAGTCTCAAGCAATGACTAAATCCCACTGTCAAAATCAACTTAGAACTGGCAACGGCGCCAAATTTGATAAAGGATTTTACTCTATCCTAATCAAAGTAGTATAGATGAGTGTCAATCCAATCCTAAGTGATTTCAAGCAATGAGAATACAAATCTAGTGCTTAATCTAAGCAATTAAAAGGATAGATGATTGGTAACAAGCTAAGAACCTAGAAACTTAAACAAGATATGAGTGCAAGAGTTAAACTTTCAATCTATAACTAAAGATGGATCCATGGGCAAAGGTAATTGATATTGGGTGATCAAGGTTCAGTCTAGGATGTTCAAACAAAACAATTAACAAGTCTATAGGTCTAGAACTCATAAAATAGACTAATCCAAGGTCATGGCAATAATCCCTATGCTAATCAAGCATTAAGCATCAAATGGTCATTGGTTATTCATGCTAGAGCAATATCAAGTTGGTTCAGACATTTTAACAAACACTTGTGGTGCAGAAAATGTCTAAGGATCTAGTTTAGACTTGATCACCCTAAACTAGCATTAAGGACACTTAATAAGCATAGAACAATGTTAATCAAGCAAGATACATCCTAAACATCCACCTAATCACCCTAATCTACCTAACCCATAGATCCAATAGGGGTCTACTCACTAATATTCATGAGAATCCTTAAAACCATGGTTGATTCAAGGTTAAACATGATTAGAAAGCAAGATCCCAACTTTTAAACACAAGAAACAAGATGGAAATAGATTAAAGTATCAAACTTTCACCAAAATGGTCTTTTGTTTTGATGGAAAACAAGATAAGATCCTAAAATTAGGTCTTGAGTATTTATATGAAGCTAAAACTCGAGCTGGTTCAATCACAATACCCAGATTAAACCAGAATAAACCAAAACAAAAACTGTAAAAAGTGACGGCCGCGACCTATTTCAGCCGCGGCCACTTGCCCGCGGCGATCCTCTTCCGGCCGCGACCTCCTCAGCCCGCGGTGGGGCCCGCGGCGAATCCCTGTCCATTTTCCCGAGAGTCGGCCGCGACCTGCTGTCACCCGCGGCCCTCGTCTTCACGCCGCGGCCTTGCTGTGCCGCGGCCTTGCCCGCGGTATCCCCCTGGTCGATTCGTCGTGGTGTTGCCGCGGCCTGAGTATGCCGCGGCGTAGCCCGCGGCCAGTCCCTGCCCATTTTTCATCCTTTGAATGCTTCATTACTCTTTTGGCTTCAAAATTTCCCTTGCACTTCTCCAAACCTGAAAATATGAAAATGCAATGCAATGCAACCTATATGGACCTAAACACTAACTCAAATGATCATTTTATACACAAAATGTAAGACTAAAAACATGAATTATGCAAGATATCATAAAACTGTTAACCAGCATATCAAAATGAATATCTTATACACAAATTATAAAAAATAATCGAAATCAAAACAAAATTTAGTCGTGTATTCATGCCATATATATACAATCTAGATTTTCATTCCAAATTTCACCATTTAGAAAATACTTGTAATAAATAAAAAAACAAATTTCTCAAATATACATTTTTGAAGCTTTTATCACAAAAATAGATGGCAAAATTGTAATTCTACCACAAGTTTGATATCACTTTGCAAATTTACCTTTAATGAATAATAATTTGTAAAAATACCTTTTTTTAATGAAAATAGACCTAATTAACTTTTAAAATATTTATAAAAAAATTAAAAACTCAACCTCACCCCTTTAACACTAAACCCTAAACAATAATCACTAAAGTGTAAACCCAAATGTTAATATATTTTTAATAATGTGTATTTTTGCAAAGTAGTACTTAAGTTATGCTATTTTTGGCAATTTCTCAAAATAGATATCAAGAAAAAAAACAACTAAAATAGATTTTTTTATTTTAAAAATTTTAATTTTTTAATTTTTTTTTTTAATTTTAAACCTCACCTACAAAACTCCACCTCGTAACTCTAAATCATAAGTTTAGATTAGTTAACCAAGTGTAAAAATATATATATTTACACCCTTTAATAAAATCTATTTTAATCATTTTTTTCTTAAATGCTATTTTAGGGACAAAATCTATCATTATCTCTAAATATAAAATCACACTAGTTAACATTGATAATTTTATTTATAGACTAAATGGGTTGGAGTAACATTTTAATAACATTCCCGAAACTATACATGTACTCTCCTCACTGAGTATATCATTTAACTTGGTATACCAGTTTGTATATACTTTCAGGATTCCCAAATGCATGCATCCGTCGTTTCAAACCTTCCATCCACATGGGCCTTCGCACTATAACCTCTTTTTATTTCTTTTCAATTCCTTCTTGTTTTTTTTTACAAGAAAGGCATAAATAATCAAAATCCAGCTGGTGGGTGTGACCCTACATTCTCATCGACATCCATCAATGTACAACCTCTTATGAAACATCGGCTATAACCCAATAACACTTTCTTTCTTTAATTTTTTAAAATTGTGTTATCATCGCTTCGTATAAAATGATTTCCGTTGGTATAGCGAGAGGTTCCACGACTATAAGAATTGAAGATTACCCTGCATAAGATTATTACTTTTTTTCAGTTTTCAAAACTATTATATGATTTTGAAAGTTATGTTTGTTATTGTAGTTCATGATCTTTTATAAGAGCATGATTAATGCAAGTCTCTTAACAAATGGTTCTTATTTTCTTAAGAGACCGTTTCTTAATTTTAACTAAGAAAACTTAAAAACATTTAAGAGACATAAGAGACGTCTCTTATCCGGAAAAATGTAAAAAAAAAAAAAAAAAAAGTAAAAAAAAATTAAAAACCCCATAATAAGAGACCGGGTTAAAGATGGCCTTATAAAGGCATGTGAAATTTAGGGAAGGCCTGTCGTACTCGTGCCATGATTTGCTACGGCGGCATTGAAGATACAATAGATTAGGCAAACCGATTGCTGCAACGCCTGATATAGATTATGCATGGGGTCAGTCCTTAATTAATTATTTGTACAAGTTTTTTTATAATAAACTCTATATGTTGATTCGGTGGGTTCTGAAAGGAACTAAATTAGTGATACATAATATACTAGCCCGAAAGCTTACTACATTGCTTAATCCGAATTTGGAATACATTTTGACTAATGTCAAGAGATGCATTTGTTATGGTCAATCATATTAACTATATGGACCAAAGCTCAAACCCAAATTAGCCAAGTAGTGATAACCTAGTGATAATTTATATATGTTGTCATTTTACAGACTGGGCTATGTCTTAATTTTCCTTTCTCTCTTAATTCAATCTGGTTTCCATTTCGGTAAGGTTCGACTATTCAAACCAAATACAAGCATTTTTCTATCTCAAGAGATTGTCGATTTTTCTTATGTGATTTGTTCAAACAACTCCAGTTGGTTATACTCATAGGAGCTTTTCTTATATGTTTTACGAATTGGTTCTTGTTTACGAAGGAAAAGGAAATTGTTTTACTTCATATACTTAAATAGTTCTTCATGTACTAGAAAACAATCTAATATAAAGAAAATAACTGTTAGGGAGCAATAATGGTGGATATTTTACAAAACACTGTCTGTACATGTATGTACATTGCATGGATCGAACGTCTACCTACGTGAAAAGCAAGTCATCAGGTCTGACCACTCTGAGATTCAGACTGATCTCATAAATACTTTTCTTCTTTAAAATATTTTATAATTTGCTTCTTAAGAATTATATTACATGTAAAAATCATTATTTCTTCTATTTAATATATTGTAATGATATATTTATTTTATTTGTCGGGCTTAATATATACAAAGACTGAGTGAGCAGGGATGAGATTCTTCTGTTCAGCATGTTTCCTTTATTAAGAACTCTCTTCTTTCTCTTACAGCCTTACAGTTACTATACACACTTCATGATTTCATCACTCTCTACGTACTCTGGTTACAATTTTATATTAAAAACCAAGTCTCTGCAATATTATAAATTGATTGTGATCTCTCTTTCCACACCAGTTAACAGCTCGTTATATATAATAGTCTTCAGAGTTCAGACAAGAAAACAAAAAATATATTGTAACTGTATGTACGTATATGTTGATTTTGTTTGTCATTGACTCCTTTCTAAGAAATAATTACTTCTTCACTTATTAATTTCATTTAAAATAAATCCAAAGTGATAACTATAAATTTGTCGGCATCTAGCTAATCTTATGTCAAATGTTCTCAAGTAAACTTATGTTCATGATTTTTGGTTCTGTGGTTCACAACTTTGTGATCAAGAATGTCTTTCATTTTTGATTTTTGAACGATATATATAATTGCTGAGGAATATTATATTCTGATTCATACACAACAATGGAAAGATATATCTTGTTAGCAAATTAAAGAGAGAGATCTTCAATGATAGAACAAAAATATATTATATAAAACAGATCATGGTTGAGGGAACTATCCCTTTTTCAGTAAAAAAACAAAGTTTGCTTTAAAGATAATCATGACATTTTCATATAAAAGGATCATAGAAATATAATAAAACCGATTGTTAATATTGTAAATTTAGGGAATATATACTCAGTTTATATGTGAATTAAAGTTCATCTTAGGTAAGCCATATTTTTGAATGTGTCATCTTACTAATGAACCTCGATGTAAGTAAATTCTAGTTAAAAGTGTATCCTCGTATGAATTATATACGTTTTATTAACCATAAAGTACGAATTTATAATCAATGTAAAGAATACAATGGTGATGTACGAATGAATAAAGGCCCTATCACGTATATATATATATATATATTTTGAGAATTAGTGTTGCGTGTGGAACATCGACCCATCTTTAGTAGTAGTAAAGTTCATATTTTAATCTTTTAGTTTTACTTTCGCGCAAATGCATGCTACTTCGCCTCTACCCGATGTGGAAATTAGAGGCAACCTTTAGGGCACCACCTAACGAATACAGTATTTAATTTTAGTCGCTGTATATATAGAGATTGTTAGATTTTTCAATTTCCTAATCTAAAATTATGTCAACCAAATATAACTATAGTTGTGTCAGTATCTAAATCCAATACAATTTTAATGTGATTATATTGTGAGCTATTGGGAAATAAAAAGGAAATGAATAAATCACTAGAAAATGAAGAAGATAAGGTGTCAATTAATATGGCGGTGAGGAAACAATAAATAGGTAGGTGACAAATGCAAATCCTAGAACCTTGTTATTTGTCTGCAAGCCATGGAAGAGAGAAGCATTTATTTATTTCCTGTTTAAATAAATTAAGGAAACTAAGAAGAAAATAAACCAAAGAAACTTCGAAAAAAAAACTAAAACCAGCTATAGAAAATAAATATCGTTTTGGATGTGTCTTAGAGCATTTTCAAAGGAGATTTCTAACTTCGGGTTTCTTAAAATATATATATATATATATATATATATTAATATTTAATTATATGATTTTTTATTTTATAAAAAATGTAACCTAAAAATTATCTGTAAATATATTTTGGGTAAAGTTTTCAATAAAATTATCTTATAACTAAATATTAATATAAATATATATACATGTATTTTGAGAATTTCAAGACCTAGAATTTCCATTAAAGGTGCTCTTATAGTGTACTGCTGGTTTCTCCCATCTCAACTGATTAAAAGGTAAACTTTCTACAGGTCCTAAAATAGACGGCTACAAACTTGACACGTGTACTCAGCTCCTAAAATACAGAGGGTGATTGATGGACTGTAGCAAGCGTTTTTATCTATAGTTTCTGTTTACGAACATTAAATTAGTAATAATACTTTTATTTCGTTTTTAAAACTAAAAGCAAAAAAACAAAAAATAAATATAGAAGTCTTATTTCTAAAGCAAAAAAATGTTTAAAATGTTTCAGAAATATTTTTATTTTCTATTTATTTTTTCATTTAATTCTTACAACTATGTTAGAAATAGCTATTCTAAATTATACAAAAAAATTCTACAGCTAAATCATCCACATAATATAATCTTTTTTCTCACAATATTTACTAGAACATCATTAACATTAACTGGCAGTTCTCAAAATGAGTCTCTAGAATTATTATATTTATACTTTTTTATAATTTTGCTAAATAAATAAATTTGAAGTTCAAAATAAACTTGTGTGATTGAAATAGAGACAAGTGGGAATCGAGTGTCTCAAGATGGTAGAAGAATCTCTTAATCACGATAAGTTTTTTTTGTTCTCATCATTTTGCTTTTCTCTCCTATTATTTATTGCTTTATTATATTTTTAGTGAAAAAATGCATGTTAAAATGCACTAGAGCAAGATCTCTTAGTCTACTATTTTTTCTTTACAAAATAAAATCTCTGATTCATTGGTTCATGCCATGTGAAACCAATTACGGTGGATTTTGCAAATTAAGAATTCAGATAGCATAATTTAACCTAACATCGATAGTTATTTAATACGAAACTTTAAACTATTAATGAAACAGGTGAATAAACTTATATGATAAGCCTCCCTAGCTAAAACGAGATCATGGATTTTATGGTTAATTAGGTAGATAGTTCAATTTTGATATCTGTTTATTTTCAAATTAAAGCGGTAATAAAAATAAAATCATAATCAATCTAGTAATGATATCATATACTGAATATGAATTTAAATGTTTTATTGACGAAATGAATATAGAAATAAGGATTAAAAATTCAGTGAACATTAGGAATGAAGCAATAAAAGTGTGAAAAGGAACAAAAAAGCCAAATGGTTAGGGATTAGACAGGTTGAAATGTTGGGGAGCACAAAAGCCAATAATTTGGTAATTTTGCAGAGGACCCCCTCTTATTGCGGCCAATTAATTTAATTTATTTTTCTAATAAATTCACAAACATGTCTCTCGGAAAATTTCTTATAAAGCTCTCAGTGCAGAAGAAACTTTTTTATGAAATACGAAGCTTTAAAAGCTGAATCACAGATTTTAAAGTAAAAAGGCACATGAGTTTACTAAACATGACAATATCTAATGTGAAAACTATTTGATTTTTAGGATAAAAATTTAGATAAATACCGTAGATATTTCAAAAAAAAATTGTGACAGAAATTTTGTGATAAAAAGTGTTATTTCCATCATTTTTTAGTGACAAAAATTGAAAAGGAATTATTTGAAAAAATTGACCTATAATATATAAATTTACGCATTTATATATTTTGTTTCTGTGCTACTAGCCTACTACATATGTATACATATCCATAACTATTAATGATTATAGAGTCATTTCTTGTTCTTAGGAGTAGGAATATAGAAATGTGCAAGTATCTACTAACTCAGGGGCTAACAAAGTAAATCATACTTTAGTAAATGGAAAAATATCCTAGACTGAAACCAAATAATGATGTTACCTAATAATTCAAAGGAATAATTTTATAGGCAACCTTTTTTCAAAAAAGGTTGTGTCAATTATGGAGTCACATGTGCAAATTGCCATAAAATTATCCTCATACAAAATCCAAAGTATTAATGAATATCGGTACTAAAAATCTACAGACGAGAAGAACAAGTGTTTTTTTTCAGATCATTATAACCAGAATCTACAACCAAGAATGCCTGGATGGCTCTATCTATTATTGTCTCTAAGTGAGACAAAACCTTACACTGAAGTGAATATATACTCATCAATTCACACATGTATTCAAATTAATTGATAGAGATAATGAGAACTAGGACACATGGAGATGGTACAAAAACTTAAAACAGATACATACAAAAAGATCTGTAGATGTAGTAGTCTCCATACCATACATTGCTTTTTTAGGAGTGAGAGCGGATCGAATACTACCACAATTTTTAGTATTTGTGATTTGCTTTGTATTTTACGAATATCTAATTTTCTGATTTACTTTGGTTCAGAAAAATACGGATATCCAATTTTTTCGATATCCAAAAAATCTGCAGATATTTACAAATATTTACATATATTTTATTCATTTTATTCGATACAAGTAAATCTAGAAAAAACTATAAAAATTTGTTTTTAATTTTTTTTACAGAATATAAAATAAAAGTAAAGACTAGTGAAACTATATGTTCTATAAATTCTAAAAGTTAGTTAAATATTTTTATAAAACATAAAATTTTATAAAAATATAGTTTTTAGATTCTTTTCTTAATTTAATACTTTTATATGTAATTTTATAAACAAAATTAATAAAATTAACTATTAAATAATAATTATATAAATTATACATTTAAAATTATATATTTAATTAAAGGTATAAATATATTTGTATAAAATTCAGAGCAAAACGGATATCCGAATCTAAAAATTTTAGTACTTTTTTGGTTTACTTCGTTTTAACGTATATTGAATTTCAATAGTATTTCTTTTGTTTCAAAACCTATATCATAAATTTTCAGATCGAATCAAAATAAATAACGAATTAAGTCCGCTAAACGCCAAGTCCTAAGCTCTCTTCACTCTCTCTCTCGCCCACACTCAATATTCAAGAGAAAAATGTTAATTAAGTCATATGGGACCATATCGTTTCTGTAGCTTACATTCGACCTTTTTCGTGGACTACACGATCTCTCTCTCTCTCTCTCTCTCTAAAGAAGCTTCAATCTTTTCTCCTTTTCTTTGGAATTAAAAGGTTGAACCTTTACTCTCTTTTTTTCTCTTTCAACTGAATATAAATGGACGATCATCATCCTCAGTACGGTGTACCGGAGCTCCGGCAGCTCATGCAAGGCGGAGGGAGGGTGAGTACGACGGAATCACCGTCGACCTCTTCTCATTTTGCCTCTGATTTCTTTGGCTTCAACCTAGCCCCGGCTGGGCCGCAGCAACACAGCCGGCTACATCAGTTCAGTAGTGATCATGAGATGGGTTTCTTACCACGTGGCATACAAGGATTGGGTGGGAGTTCTTCGACGGCTGGAAATAACGTGAGCAGCAGCGGTGGAGCAGTTGGGTTTCTCGAGGGAGGAACGGGGAGATGGCCCAGACAAGAAACCCTAACTCTGTTGGAGATTAGATCTCGTCTTGATCATAAATTCAAAGAAGCTAATCAAAAGGGACCTCTATGGGATGATGTTTCTAGGTTTGCTTCACTATCCTATCTCTACTTTAACCCTAATCTCTCTTTCTTCTCATTTTCTCTTTTTAAAAAAAAAAAAAAAATTATGCGTATTTTAAATCAAATTCATATCGTAGGAGTCTTCTGATTCATCCACATGTCTCCTATTTTAAGTTTGTCAATTAGGAGGTTGCTCAAAAAAGTCAATTAGGAGAAAATTAATTAATTTCCAATAGAGGAAAACATTTGTTGCTAAACGGTTAAGTAGCTACATAGTCTAAAAAATATATTAAAATCTTTGAGCATTTTGTTTTATGGGGATTCTTTCAGATTTGACCTTTCATACACTTTCTTGTTAAAAATTAGACATTTCATACGCTTTTTTTGTTAAAAAATTAGACCTTTCAAGTGAAAATCCCGAAGAGAAGTTAAGCCTTTTTCTGCATTAATGACTAGAAAGAATGTGATCTCAACACTTCCCTTGGGCTCCTCAATTTTGATCAATATTGGAGCACATATAAATATTACATTCCCGCGTATATGTATATGAATATACACACATATTGATGTGTATCTGCAGAGTGCTCAGTTTAAAACAATTTCTCTAGGAGTCGTTTTGGTTTGGTCAAGAGAATGACCAGACCTTGGCAGTTTCAGTTAAGACATTAGCAGGTGCTTTTAAACCCCAAAAGGATAAAACATAGAAAATTGTAAAATAAAAAGATTTATTATCTTCTTTGACTTTGATTTTTGTTTTCACCTTTTTTTACTGATAACTTCTGATTCATCTTTCTTTGCTTCTGGATATATGTACCCTCTTCTTTTGTGTAACTATGCATAGAAACATGTTCTTGTGTTTAACTATTAGTCCACTAGTAAGTT
Organism: Moricandia moricandioides; assembly: GCA_905132885.1. Lineage (NCBI taxonomy): Eukaryota > Viridiplantae > Streptophyta > Magnoliopsida > Brassicales > Brassicaceae > Moricandia > Moricandia moricandioides. Next base: position 13,137 of record CAJHQQ010000142.1, read on the forward strand.
AAAGTCTCCAAAACAATCTTTGGTCCGAAAGTTATAACCAGTAAGGAAAAAAACTTTTACGTGGGTCATTATCTAATCGTATTAAGACCATACAATGTTATTCTATACATTTATGCATGAAAACAATGTATATGAATATCTTATGTACACTCAATGATTCAAACCTAGTTTCAAGATTAGGGCACCTGCTTCAAATTGTAATCGAAACATGATCTGTTGTAGTCTTTCTCATTCATTTTGCTTTGACATTTAGGATTATGTCTGAGGAACATGGATACCAAAGGAGTGGGAAGAAATGCAGAGAGAAGTTTGAGAACCTTTACAAATACTATAAGAAGACTAAAGAAGGCAAAGCCGGAAGGCAAGACGGTAAACACTATAGATTTTTCCGGCAGCTCGAGGCGCTCTACGGCGATTCCAACAACTTGGTTCCTTGTCCCAGTCATAACACACAGTTCATGAGCAATTCCCTTCACGGTTTCCACACTCAAAACGCGATGAACGTTACGTCTAACATTCATAACGTTGATAGTGTTCATCGTCAAAGCCTAAGCCTTTCTAACAACTACAACTCCTCCGAGCTAGAGCTGATGACTTCGTCTTCTGAGGGGAATGATTCTAGTAGTAGAAGGAAAAAGAGGAGTTGGAAATCTAAGATCAAGGAGTTCATTGATGTGAACATGAAAAGGTTGATAGAGAGGCAAGATGCTTGGCTTGAGAAGCTGACAAAGGTTATTGAAGACAAAGAGGAACAAAGGATGATGAAAGAAGAGGAATGGAGAAAGAGTGACGCTGCGAGGATCGATAAAGAGCATTTGTTCTGGTCTAAAGAGAGGGAGAGGATGGAAGCTAGGGATGTGGCTGTGATTGAGGCTTTGCAGTGTTTGACCGGAAAGACGTTGATAAAGCCGTTATGTTCGTCCCCAGAGGAGAGGACTAATGGTAATAATGAGATCCAAAATAATAGTGAAAATAAGAATGAGAATGAAAGCGACCAAACAATGACTTACAATGTTTCTGTTGAAGGAAGTGGTAGCTGCTGGAATGAGCAAGAGATCACAAAGCTCATGGAGATAAGAACTAGTATGGAGTCAGCGTTTCAAGAGATAATGGGAGGATGCTCGGATGACTTTTTATGGGAGGAAGTCTCAGGAAAATTGGTTCAGTTAGGGTTTGATAAGAAAAGTGCCTTGTTATGCAAGGAAAAGTGGGAGTGGATAAGCAATGGAAAGCAGCAAATCAACAAGAAAAGGAAGGAAAATTCGTCGAGCTGCGGCGTATACAACCCAAGAACCAAAGAAAATCTGATGTATAACAATCAAGAAAGTGGATATAATGATAAGGATCAGCATCATCAGATGAATGAACAAGGCAATGTAAATGCAAACGCAGACGCTGGATACCCGAGCGGCGCGATGGCCGCTAGTACGAACTGCTTCCCGTTCTTCATGGGAGATGGAGATCAGAATCTGTGGGAGAGTTATGGCTTGAGGCTAAATAAAGGAGAGGATCATCAATGAGTAATTACTCCCAACGAAAAAGGTAATGATCATGAGGTTAACCAATTCTTTTGAGTTAGCTATATGAGTTGATTTAACTATTATATGTCTCATGTTGGTTAGAACGAAGGGATATATTTGGTCGGGGCTTACAGAATGTTATGTCAGCATATATAAGATGAAAGTCATATTAAAGTAGGCTATAACCAATGCTTATTATGTTTTCATGTAGTAATTTTGTAAGACATCTTATCTTCTTCTTTTTTTTTTATCAAAAAGACATCTTATCTATTTTCCTTTGATTCTAGTAGCATACATATCCATCTATATGCCTGATATATGCTAATACAAAGATCACATCTCGTAAAATAAAACTTCAAAAATATAAATTTATTTTTCATATGTAAAGGCATATATACACGCAAAGCAGACAAGACATATCATAGGAAGTTAACTTGAAAAAACAAATCATGCATGTCTCAAAACCACTCGACATTTAAGCGTAATTCTTATTGACCAGTAAAATTGTATTCCATAACAAAAGATCCCCCACAAATTAAAACAAATAGTTTGAAGAGTTATATGCAGGAATTGACGGAGGCCATACATCAATGATTTTCTATGAAAGACGATGAATACAGTCGAGAACAATAACATATATATGAACCAAATGGTTCTTATCTATTGGTTTCACATTATCACATGTTAATGTTGATCGAGAGAAGTTGAGACCGACAATAATTTTCTAATGTATTTTCGATACAACTATATATTTTTAAAACAAAATTTAATACTAGGAAAATGATTTGTGATGCTTTTTTTTTTTAATTTAGCTTGGTTACGGTATCGTCAAGACTAGCTAGGACATTATTAGAAGAAAAAAAAACTAAATCAAAGTTGTGTTTGTAATTCGGGTATTTACTGTTTTAAATCGTGGTTGAACTTTGGTCCATTGGACTAAACCTAATTAATATATATACATAAATGGAAAGACAAGAAAAGACAGGGATATAAAATTGGGTGATCCTAGAGAGAGACAAGAGTTATGAAGTTAGAGACAAAAGGAAGAGTACTAGAGTAAGAGCACTTTTAATGGAGGTTCTTGATCCGGGATTTTTAAAATATATATATATATTTATATATTAATATTTAATTATAAGGTTCTTAATGCGTGAACATTCCTAAACTTAAAACGAGTAATATTTTTTAATGTCAAACCTTAATTTGAAGCTTTGTGAATAGTCTCAAGAAATCAACAGACACTTTTAACATTGCATGATCATATGCTAAGTTACCAAGTCTTCAAATTCACCCCCAAGAAAGCACAGTATTGTGTTTTGTTCAGTTCTCAAATATTGAAACAAGACATTATTTGTGTCATCAATAATTTCAGTTAATAATTTTAAGAATCTAATAGAATAATATGTCGACAACATTTACATGTTTAAGTACAAATGAAAATAACAATGAAGTTTTAATTTTAATAATGTTTTCGAAATGTGTCTGAGAAATATTTCTAATGCAAAAAAAAATATTATATTAGTGTGTTTTGTCATTTTATTATTTTTGTCAACAATAACAGCGAATCATTACTAATAGAAATCCCGTGGTCTTTTAGTAACAGTTTCAATATCCTTTGTGTTTTTAGTGTCCTATTGGTGATGCTTTCTTTGTTTGGAAGATAAGATATTATGTGGTTGCCACTTTGCATTTGCCTTTCCATACATGAACCTTGAATGCCTATTTTGTTTTATCCCAGTCTCATGATTCTGAAATCCTTATCATCTCTGAAGTTGACGAGGACGATGAAGATGATGACTCATCAGACTAGGACACCCTAGAGAAGGTACATGATATTCTCTTTGCATGTGTTTTGTGATGGTTTAGTTCTTAGCCTTGTTACGCTACATTTAGGGAGTACTTTCCCTTCTTACGTAGTCAAACACAAAGCTGATTAATAAATAACTTTTTTGCTTGGAGAAAAAAGTGGCTTGGGAAGAATAGAGAGTATCTCATAAGCAGTCTTCAGGTACATTTGGGTGCAATCTTGCAATAGAACATTTACTTCCGAGATGGGATCATTGGCAAACCTACGTAACCCAAAAAGGTAGCAAGTACTGTACCACCATTAAAAAAAATTATAATTTGTTAAATACACCTAAATTTTAGTTACTTTTTTGTTAAATAACATTTTTAGCTATATTTTTATAGTTTATATAGGATTGTCCTCACCAAAATATAATTCTACATTCGCCACTGGATAGGATTACAGTCTCACACAAAGGCTAAACACAGTGAAGCTGCTTGAATTCAGATGAAATATATAAAAAAAGAGACCATGTGCAATCGTCTTTAGACGTTTTGATTCTTTTGATTTTTTAAAACTAGAATTTGCGAGTGAACCTGTTTAATTGTTGTTTTTTCCTAATTGCCTGAGTAGACAAATTATGTTAAACCTTTTTGTGGTTAGTGCTAATATGGGGGATAAAACATTAAGTTTTTTAGAGGCCTTTCTCGATATATAGCCCAATGGACCCAGAGAAAGTGTTGAGTGATATAAATGTGGATAACACCCAGGCCCAGTAAAGGAAATAGCATAGTTAGATGGTTTAAATTGATTTAATATGATTGATATAAGTGTCAGCTAGCAGGTTTGCCCGAGTGGTTAAGGGGGAAGACTTAAGTTCTTCTGCACATAAGTGCGCGTGGGTTCGAACCCCACAGCCTGCAACTTTGTTTTGTTTTGTTTTGAATTAGTAATGTCCTGTTGAGCGATTTGGATCCCAAAAAGACTTACACTATTATATACTTTTGTGTATGTAAAACTAAAATGTATCTTTTTCTGAAAGTTTAGTCATGTTGCAAATTATATCATACTATATTATTGGTTGTATAATTTTAGTGTACGTCCATATTTGTACAATGTGGTAGTTTTTTTCCTGAACTTAAAGGGTTAAATAAAGATTTATTAAAGACACTGACCTAATTTTCGGGTGAAATATGCATCTTACAGATAAATCTTTTGTCGGGTATTTAAATAGGTCGTAAGCATGAGTCTATATCTGCATGACCACATGTAGAGTTAATAATGTTGCACTAAAAGAATCGATCCCTGACCTGCAGTAACAAGGCAAAATTCTTCTTTTAGTAAAAACGAGTAACCATGTGGTTTCTACAATGTGATAGTTTCATAGAATAAATTGGAAACAAAAGTTTTTCTTGTGTGAAGTAATCAATAATCTATATTGACTTTGAGGAATTTAAACAAAAAAAACTTTCAATACAATGTTCTTCTTTGCTAAACGTATTCATATCTTCAACACTGCACAACAAGCGTATCATCATCATCAAATCTCTCTCTCTCTCTCTCTCTATTCACACCAACAAGAATTTTAAAAACAGAAACCAAAAAAAAAAAAAAACCTTTTTATTCTCGAGCATTTCGAAAACTCATTTTATCCCTTCAAGAGTTAGGCACAAACGTCCCAATCAGCCCAAAACCCGCGATGAAGAATGCCATTGCTTGCGCGAAAAGGTAAAGATAATAATGATTCTTCCCAAATAACGCGTCATAACATCCCACAGAGAAGAGATACATTCCTACGCCCAGTTCCAACACATGCATTCTGCCAAAACACACACCAATAATAAAAAAAAAACTGTTTTAGAATGAAACAAAACTGAAACAACTTTGGTTTGGTTATAAAGGGGACAAGTATATACCTATCTCCAAATCTAAAACGAAGCTTCTTCTTTGGAGTCTTTGTTGCGGATTTAGCTTTAAGATCTCCTAGCTTCTCAGTAACTATCCACTCGTTAACTCTTCCTCCTTCAAGTAAACCAATGAAGGTAGCTTTTGTTCTGTGAAGAGACATCACATTCTCGAAAAGAATCCAAAACACCATGAGATGTAGTGACCTATAAGACCACATGTATCCAACAATTAATGAGAGGCCAACACTTGAGACGCAAGAAACTCTTTTTTTACCTAGGTGTACCCACGGCGTTTAGCAAAGTAATAATGGAAGGAATGTAAACCGCTCCCCATTTCGGTACGGAAACTTCCGGTACAAGAACCGTAGCCGGTAAGACCACACAATAGAAGATAAAGGTAACAATATGTGCCACGAGCTTTCTCACCACAAAGAAGCTATATATCACATGAACTTTCTTCCATAATGTCACGTTCTGCCAAAAACAATTCCGGTTTATTTTTGGCATGCTAACCGAATTGGCTGGTTCAATTTAGTTAAAAAAAAACCTTGTTGGTCATGATTTCGAATGCCATTTTCCTGAAAAGATTTGCTGGACCACATGACCATCTGTGCTGTTGATACCTATACGCTTTGAATGTACTTGGCAACTCGTTTTTAACCTATAGTATTTATATTAATCAAATTATTTTACTATCAGCCACTAATTGTCAAACATATATACACAATTACACATTGCTAAGTAATTAAAAATAGATATACCTTCAAAGAACCAAGGTACAAAAATTTCCAACCCTTGAGACTAGCTCGAACGGCCAAGTCCATATCTTCGACGGTCGTTCTATCTTTCCAACCACCAGCTTCGCTTAATGCTGATATTCTCCATATTCCCGCAGTCCCTAAGATTATTGTAACCAAATATTATCAAATTTTTGCAATAAGTTAAGACAATTAAAAAAAAATTTAATGATGGAGAAAAACTAAGGTACCGTTGAAACCGAAGAAGGCGTACGTAGAAGAACCAACTTCTTGTTCGACCGTAAAATGATAATCCAAAGACATTTCTTGCATCCTTGTCATCAAACATTCATCCGAATTTACTGCAATTTTAGAAAAGGAGTTGAATAATGGAATTTAATTATATTTGCCCAGCAACACATTGATTAAGACATTAAATATCAGTTGGTGACATTAAAATTATAGACAGCTCAGACTCTAAAAACACTTCTAATGGGGATTTTAACTTTGGTCTTCTAAATATATATATTAATATTTAATCGTAGAGTTTTTAACTTTATGGAAAATTTGATCAAAAAAAATTCACAGATATTTTAGATTAGATTTTTCGTAAAGTTAAAAATCATACAATTAAGTATTAATATTAATAAACACACATATATATATATATTTATTTATTTTAAGAACCCGAAACTAGAAATTCCTATTAAAATTGCTCTAATTAGATTTCAACAGCTCGTTAGATCTTGTCAATTTACTTCACATGATCTCTTATTATTTATTTTTATTTTGAGCAAGATCTCTGATTATTTATACTATCTTTTATACTCTATTAAAACAATATAACAAAATTTACTTAAAAAGAAAAGTGGGTTTGACAAAGAAAAACAAGTGAGTGGTGATAGGGAGAGTGACAGAGACTAGAAGAGAAAATAACACTGCATCACTTGTAAATTTTGTAATGACCCATACTAATTATATTAATAAACAAAACATGCCCCTCTGGGCCTACACTTCTTAATATGTTCTCTGCGCTCCTTGTGGGACACGACCACGATGCCAGTGAAGCAGCACCACTAATCTACTAATCTCTAGTGCTCTACTCATAATTGATCATAAAACTCCTTTTTTGTTGTCAATTTTAATATTGTTATGAGTGTAAATGTTTAAAGAAGTGACGTTGCTTTATTCGTAGAAAATTCTTCAAAAATCTATTGTCTAATTTGGAAAAAACATTACTTAGTTGAATTGGTGGAAAGAATACATTTTCATCAAAAATCAACAAGAATCCAAAGCACCTTTACCAAATATTTACCAACTCCATGCAGACATACCAGATACAAAAGACAAACTAAAGTATTAACTTTTTATATTTGTTAATTTTTCATATATTTTCGAAATATTCTATTAATATTAAATATGGGATTAGTTAGAATTTATAAGTAATGTTGCCCATATTTTATGCCTCCTAAATTCTTCAAAAATATTTTTTAACATTGACAAAAAAAATATTTTGTAATTTATAGTTGAAGAAAGTGGTTCCACGTTTTAAAGCTAGAGCACAAAGTAATTACGAACAAAACCCATACGTCATCATCAAGATCCGCTCGGTGGGTATACACTGGGACCTAGCTATAAAACACCCACCGACACTTCTGTTAATGTGACTAAAACTTTCTTTATGCATAAAAATCACACGTAATCCTATAATTATTAAACCCCCCATCATATTACAATCTCTTCATACGATGATCAAATCACGTGTTATTATTTTGGGGGTTTTATAAAACGTTATATGTATTATAAAGTCATCATATAACAAGAAACAAAAGGAACAACATTATTAACACATATAGTATACCATAACTAATGTGCATTGATCAACTGATTTTGTAATAATTATTACATTCGCGTTGAATATAACTGCACTAGCTTGCACAATTTAATGTTCTTATTTAGCCTAAAAAGGGAGTAGTAATTCAGATAAAACGGATCTCAAATCAATGGCTAACTTTCTAAGTAAGTAGTGATTACTGATCACTAGCCCTTATATCAATCATGTGACAACCAAAAAAATGGGCCAAGAAAATCAAATAAAAACTATAAACCTTCTAAATAGATTAGACGTTAAAATAACAAGGTCAAAAAGTAAGATATATATTTTTTTAAAAAATTACCGAATTTCCAGCGAGCTTGTACTAAAGCAAGATTAGGGTTATGGAGGAGAAACGGTACGGTTCTCCATAGAAAATCCGGTTCAGGCTGAAAATCAGCGTCAAAGATTGCAACATAATCACAGCTTTTGACGTAACTCTTCTTCATTCCTTCTTTCAAAGCTCCAGCTTTGTACCCGTTTCTATTATCTCTAATCTCATACTTTATGTTTACTCCTTTACTCCCCCATCTACTACACTCCATCTCCACTAGATCCTGCCACAACAACAACAACAAGACAAATCTTGTAGTAAATGCTTCGAGTAATCTTGTAGTAAACCTTAGGGAGAGTAGAGCTTACTTTGATCATTGGATCAGTGGAGTCATCAAGAACTTGAATGATGATTCGATCAGAAGGCCATGAGAGCCCACATGCAGCTCCAATAGATAGCTGATAGACCTCTCGTTCGTTGTACATAGGGATTTGAACAAGAACCATAGGATAAACATAGTTTCCTAACTCTATATCGTCTTTCATTGGTTCCCACTTGAAACGTCTCTCTGGCTTCCGACCAAAGAGCTTCACTAGAGATATTACTATTCCCATGTAAACCCTTTCCACAAATAGCATCACCGACATTGTTAAACATATATAAACTGCGAGCCTAAGGACTGGGACAATCAGTGGACCTCGAATCTGATCCAAGACCATTGTCATTTGCATTGTGATGTCGTCTCTGTATCCCATGAACGAGTCCGGAATCACCGCATTGAATCTCCGAGCTCCATTTCTTCTTAGTCGGGCGACAGAGAGAGAGAGGGAAAGAAACAGAGGACGAAGTAATAACCCTAGATCCCTGTGAGGAATATAGTTTCTTGTGAGACAAGCAACAGAGAACAAGGAGAATTGAAGTTTCTTTTTGTGTTTTGGTTTCTTGTTTTTTTAGGGCTTGGTATGAGAGGAAAGATAATAATGAAAGGTGGAGAAGGAGAAGCTTAGTTTTGGAAAGGAAGAAGAGAGGAGAGAGATCTATAAACAGAAACAGAGAGAGTTAGAGAAGAAACAGTGTAGGTGTGTGTGAGTGTGAGAAATGAAAGAGAGATGAATGTCTTTATATATAGCTCTCTGCCCTTGTATTTGTTTTAGAATAAATCATTTTTCATTTTTACTTTGTTTTATTTTGTAGTATGTATTTATTAGAGTATAAAATACATCAACCATAAATTTGCTCAAACTCTCTCTGTTTCTGTTTCAATATAAGTGATTTATAAGATTTTTCCACATATATTAAAAAATACAAACTATATAATACATTTTGGTAACATAAAAATATTATTAAATAAAATTAGTTCTATCAATAAAAAAATACATTGTTTTGTAATTGGTCATAAAGTTTAAATGATATTAAATTCTATCTAGAGATCTATTGAATTTCGACTCACATTTATACTTCATAATTTTAATATATATTCCACCATTTCTAAAATATTCATGTTTTAGAAAAAAATAATTATAAAAAGATACAATTTTATTTTTTTTATTTATTATTTAATAATAAATTTTAAAATTTTAAATTATAATTATGTTTATTAAAAATCTTTGATTAAAGTTGTAAAAATAGTTAGTTATAAAAATTAATACATTATAATCAAAATTTAATTTGTTTTTTTACTATGTGTAAAAAATCTAAAACTTATATCTTTTGAAAGAGAGGAGTACTAATTACTAATTAATATGTTAAAGATAAGAACTTGGATAATGCTTTTTTTTGGTAAACAGATTATTTTAAAAGTAGATGGATCTAAACGGTAATAAGATGAAATAACGACTGTCCAACGACCGAAGTTGCCTGTTATAACCTAGACGGTCATTAGTATTAGTAATTATCTTATACTAGCGTTAGAAGACCCTATGTAATAATGATACAGAATTTAAAAACGCATGTATAGAATTTTTAGATAATTTAATAACAGTAGTTCAGTACTATATGATTTGATTTTTATATTAACACAAACCACTAAATCTTATGTTCTGGTCAGTTCATAGAGTTAAACTCCCAACTATAGACACTTGGTTAAATTAGCTATATTTTTATTCATATACTTTAGCCATCACTGAGATTACAACAAACATCTCACTTTTAGGAAGATACATCATACGGAATGATTCATTTTCTGTCGGTCCAGTACTAAAATATCTATTACTTTAACATTTTGTAAACTTTTAGGTTTTTTTTTGTAATGAATCTGATAGGGTGTTTCGTGTTAAAGTCTGTATTTATTGGCATGTCATGTGAGAGCACATATACCGAGGCAATTATCAAATAATTTACTATCATCATATTTGTTAATAGTAATGAATTTCATATATGCCCAGTGCCGACTTTGGAGCAGTACTGAAAGTTCAAATACACTGGATCCCCCACATTTTCATTAGTTTTTTCTTACTATTTTAAGGTCTTCACTTTTAAAGTTATTTTATATCAAAGGTCTAATTTTAAAAATCATCCATTAACATAGGTAAAAGAATATTGTATGGAACAAGGTCCACATACTTTTTTAGCCGGACCTGTATATGCCATAACCATTCTTCAACAAAACGAAAAACAAATACCATTGGCTTTTGATTTCTTTGAATGTGTAACAAACAAGTAGATATGATTGTATCTCTATAATATCATGGTAACTTAAACAGTAATAAAAATTGCGTGCTGGTATGATAAAGAAATTAAAGATAAATGAATAAAAGATATAATTGGAGAAGTAAAATAGAACTGCATATGTTGAATGCAGTGCCATACAAGTAAACATAATGTAAAAGAACCAAATAGCACATGGTTTCTTACAACTGGAGTTTGCTTCTTTCACTCACATTTGTTACTATTCCTTTCATCCTAAATTTAACCAGAGTATACAATTAAGTTCGCACATAGGTCACGAGTAGTTTGGTCCCGGTTTGGCTCGTTGTAAAACTGATTTACGACTTAGGCTGATTTTCTCTCCGACTTGGTCTCTAATGTTGCCCGTAGCAGCATGTTCCGTTGTTTTGTTGTTTTTCATTTCTGTTACTTATCTTCATTGTATTTCTATTAAAATTTAAAATTAGTATAATAAGTTAATATAAACCATTGTAAATTGTTGGTGAAATTAAGTTTTTTTTGTATACCAAAAGGTTCAAGATCAAATTAAGTAATCTTCTCAATCCTGAATCCATATAATGTAATATTGATTTTGTAATAACAGTCAAATTGAGTTTTACAACAATAAAAACACAAAATAACAAAAATCTAGAAAAATATAAGAACTAAATTAAATAAGGATTGGAATGATATCATATTGTAAATTGAACTTTGGTTAGAAATAATGCCTGGTCGTCATTTTCTTGATTTTAAGTATTTTTCATTAACTAATCTGATATGTATTTAGAATAATATGAAAATTATTATCACTAGGGTCAATTTTTTTTTAAAACTTAAAGATTGAATAGAAATTTTAGTCATGTATTTTCTGCAAATGTCTGATCGACCTTGTAAGTCTAGCCAGGACAAAACATTTACAAGTGTAGTAATCATTTTCAAAAGAAAAAAAAATATCCTAATATTTTTTAATTATCTTTTAAAAAGAAAACAAATGGGTATCTTTTTTACTTTAGCTATAATAAGTCATACAAATGAAAAAGTTTCAAAGAATCAATCAAGTTTTGTAGAAAACATAATTCAGAAACTAAAAACAACAACCGGTGGGATCCAAATGTCCGTACTTAATATGTAGAATTGATATCCTATCTACTTTGGCACTGAAACTCACCCTCTCTATATTTAATTTGGGGTATTATTTCAACCTTTAATTGTCGGCATGTACATTATGTGTCTATACACGTATCTGTCTATTTCTTAAGAATAATTTCTTTAGTCTTCATCCCCTTTTAAAAGCTGCCAGGGGGTTGTTGAATGCTCTTAATTAAATGTTTAATATGGTTATATTTTATTTAATTTAAGTTCAATCATTATATCATGGAATTTCTTATATATATCATGGATGCGAATATATTTAATTTGTAGGAGATAACTGTTCAACATATTTTTTCTATATATATATTATATAGTATGTTGTTTGTTGAGTATATTACAGATAATGTAAGTTACTACATTTGGCGTCGTAATAGATGATAATTTGATATATTGTCTAATGACAATTTGAAATGAACAATTCATAAAACAAAACTTTATATACTACTTCGAGAAGCTATCATTAGAAATGGTTAAGGTCTATGAACCACTAAGTTGATGTGTACATTTGCGCTTCAAGACCAAGTCTTCATCACTCTATTTCTCACCAACTTCCATGTTTCATTACATATGTAATAGGAAAGTCCCTAGGTCATATATACAAATATATTAGATCTAAGAACATCTGCGATGAATTAGACATGGATTATCTATGGCGAAATGATGAAGAAAATAACTACAAACATTTTTAAAAATTATGCTACTTTCAAAATTAAGAAAAAAAACACGTGTGCCATTTTAGAGAAGTACTCCATAGCTAATATTTTTAAATATGAAACGATAGAGACACACGAAAGGCTCAACAGCAAGCAACATATCACGTGGGAAGAAGCTAAACTTGCTGTCAAGGTTATCCCTCAAAGATTTTGCAATGAGTAATTGATGTAGAGTAGCATCCTATCTCTATTGGGTTTTTGGTTTTCTAATTTTCTTTTTAGATTAAAATTACTATTTTAATATTAGAAAGATAATAATTAAAAAATTTAGAATAGAAGATTAGATCCTAATTCTTAATGACTTATGTCTTTTCTTATTAGTATAAATCTTGAGTTATTGATTTCAATTATTGAATTTATAAACTTAAAGGTTTATGTTAAACAACTCTTAATCCTTAGTATTAGACATTCTTTGAAAATTCAACATATCTTAAAAAAATTAAGTTAACGGACATTCTCAGAATTTAATGTTACTTTCGCGTTATCGATATTTCCGCTCCGTCAGTAATTTTGTTAAATTTTATGTTTTTTAGAAAAGCTTGAGTATTCTCCCACAGTGAGAAAAGGCTAAATGATATTCTTATATTTTACTGTTATAATCTCTTTTTCTTAAGACAAAAGTTTATGAGTTCATATATAATATTATACTTATTACCAATCTGAAGAACCTTAAGATCATTCGAAAAAGTGATGGATCATATTCATATGTGTATTTTACTGTCGGTGCTATGTATTTTGACTTCTGCAGCATATCACCTTTGTATTAAGCTTGTTATGGTGCTATAAAATTAAAGTATGTAGAACGTGCTAACTGTTTTTGAAATGTTTTTCCAATTATTTTGCAAACGTAAATGCCGAAACGAGTAGAACCTTATTTTGAATTTGGTCTTCACGATTGTATTTTAAAATAAAGTTTTACAAAGTATGATATCTAAAAAAAAAAAAAAATTTCTTTAGTGTCGCGTTTGTATCAATTCTAAAGGGAAGTTTGTTTCCGTATACATTAGTCGTAATTACGCGTTCGAAGCGGTAATTTTAGTTGGGCCATTACTGGGCTTAAAAGTAGTTTACTAATAAAGTGGGCTTATACGATCTCATTAGATACAGGGACGTAATAGGACCAGAAGTAGTCTACGTTGAGTAGAGCAGAGTTGGCGTCGGCGTGTGGTTAAAGAGAGAAAGAGTTCAGACTAATTATAAACTTTCTTTTTAATATATATATATATATATATGTATATCCTTACTACATTTTATTTTATTCGAAGTTTCGAATTTGCAAAACAATTGAAAATTATTACTCTCCTTCTTAGTTCCATTGGCTTTGAAATAATTTTGTAAGTTTTCTAACCATATCTCATTAAAGAATTAAATGTTCTGCAAGTAACTCTTCTGTATATATATTGAAGTTATTAATATAATTTTTCAGAGCCAGACAATTTTAAAATATATCAAAAACTATAATCATTACTATTTAGATCCACCAAACTCTGTCAGCATATTAAATTTATTTATTAGTTTCATCAGTACTAGTATTTAGGTCCACATATTACCATCAATTAATTGGAAAAATGTTTTTTCGTAATAAATTTTAATACTGTGACTTGTGTAAATGACTTTGCAATGTATAAGTGGGTTAGTCTTATGGAACTTGTTTCCCCCTTTTTACTAGTTATGTCTGGTAAAATTCCTACACTCAATAAATTTGCATAGGAACAATAAAGTTGTGTACATGTAGTAAGAAGTGGTTGTGAATGGTAAACACTAAAGAAAATGATGAAATAAAGATGAATGGAATATGAAAAATGAGATATAGGGGAGATAGCCATCTCATTCAGTTCTTATGATATTACTTTAATCTAGTAACTTAAAATTATTATATTCTATGACCAATTTTAAGTTGTATATAGCAGTACATATTGGTTAAACTTTGTTTGAATATTGTAAATTTTTAATATGAATTTAGTTAAGTTTCTCGTTTTTTTTTTCCTTTTCCATATGCTCTTGAGTGATCTAAGCTGTTAAACGGTAACCAATTAGATTCAATCCCATGGTATTAGAATTTGTAAGATCTTACCCTAAATAAATCATCCATATACAGTAGTACTTCTCAAGTGATAATAATGTGACCAGTAAAGTTTAGATCCACCAAGAAGGTAGGGGACCTTTCTCTTGATTACCGATCTTAGTAACTAACGGATCAAAGATATATACTATAAAATATGTTTTGTTTTTATTTTAAGAAATAGAAAAATAGAAATTCGACTAGGTAATAAATATAATTTTATGAGAAGTCCTAAGGAACAACAACAACGGAAATTAGTTGTTCTTTGTACTTGGTTCTCCTCAATATCTGAGTTTTTAGTTCTGTCTGTTTTTCTTTTCCTAATGCATGCATGAGACTCTGCTCGCTCTTTTTTTTTGTAACAGATGCATGAGATGAGACTCTGTTAAAAGGTTTATGCGGATACTATTTAGCTTCCTCGACCGTATTAACATATTAAAATACGTTTTTTTGTTCTTAAAAGGCATCATTATTTCTGTAAAATCATTTATCATGAACCCAATTGGTTGTTAACTTCTTTTATTACAATATGGAAAACTAAGAACCGTTAGTCTGCTCCAATAATTTTTTTTATATATGAATAAATATTTCAGTATAAGTTTTTATAGGTGAAAATATTGACATCAAAGTGGATATCCTTCTTTTTTGGTGGTGGTGGGGATTTGAAATTGATCTTAGTTTAGTTTATTTTTTAGAACAAAGTGGATTTCACTTCTATACATTACATTGTTTTCATAAAAAAACCATACATTACATTAAAAGACATCATATATGACTATGAGTATAAACACACAGAAGAATACTCCATTCGTTCTAGAAAGAATCATGTTTTAGAAAAAATAATAATTTTAAAAATATATATTTTTTTATATTTTCAATACATTAATTAATGTAAATTATTAACTTTAAAATGTTTTTAACAATCTTATTAGTTAAAAATTACGGAGAATAATTAAAAATAAAAATTAATATATTAGTAACTTAAATTTTATATGTTTTCTTAATGAATGTGAAAAATTTAAAAGATACATTTTATTGAAACAAATGGATTATTATTTTTGGGTTATAGAAACGTATCGTATTTTGCGTCCATATCGAAGACATTTTATGAAGGGTGTTTTGCTGAATAGTAGAATTTAATTAGAGAGTATGATGATAAGTTCTTATCCAACGAATCCTTTACAATGAATGCAATTATCCAAATTCATTGAAATTTCTATTAAAAAGTAACACTATAAAAAATTTGATGTCTCATCTCTTTCAAGAGTTTAGGCTCAAAAGCTTACCCATTTCTTATACACTGTTGTTAGTTTTACAACTCATTCCTTATCATCAATCTGTTCAAACCCTATCTACTTTTAACATACAAAAGGATTCATTTTCTCTCCCCTCCCTTCTAGATATCTCTCTGACACTGTTACACATCAACCATATGTTGAGTAGCAATTGAATATGAGAGAGACAGATTTTGTGTAGAACTGCAAGTTAATAAAAGAATGTGGGGGTAAAGAAAGAAAGACGAGTCCACAGTAGATGAGGACAATGAGACTTAGTTTTCAAACTTGTTCTTTGTTTTGGCTTTTATTGGTCATATCAGACTCTTTATATATAGATGATCTACTTAGCTCTCTGTGTTGATTCTTAGCTTTCAAAGGTAGCTTTTGGCCTCACCCTATACTCTATACATATATATTACTGCACATATAACATGGTTATGGACTTGCCACTAGTGACAACTATTTTGCATATTAATTTATACACACACAAATATATGTATAAAGTAGATTTAGATGGTGTATATAAGACAAAACAATAACTGAAAATCTTAGGACCAAGAATGGAGGCATAACCAAAGGAGAGGGGAACCACATTGTCTGTTTTATGAAGTTTTTGGGGACCATTAGTTTCTTTCACTCTTTCTCTTTCACGTATTTTAAGCTAAACTTTGTCAAAAATAAGTTCCCCCACATACATTAATACATGAAATTAGAAATATATATAAAATCTCATAAATGTAGCTTCATTTTTTTTTCTTTTAAGCTACATTTATTTTTCCACGTCTATAAAAGTCAGTCAATTAAGACGGTGGTTTTAATGTTATTGCCCACAAGTAGATTTATGTAAATGTTAAAAAGTTCCAAGTTTAGAAGATCCTTTAAATTATAATTAATTCAGAGAGAATGTCATTTACCATTTATTGGTTTACTATCTTTTAATGTGTAATTCACACACGGCTAGTAATTTTCTAAAATTATTCTAACAACTTTTCTCTAATACAATCCTAAAATTTGCTATACCTTTTAATGAAAAAATTGTATTAAATTAAGATTTTTATATATAGTAAAATCAAGCTTCTCTATATCTAAGAAACGCACATGGCCTCCAAACTACCTTGGTTGGTTCACATTGTGTTCCAAACATATACATCATATAAACGACTACTTTTTTTTAATGTTTATCATTTCTTTTATGTAAAGAAAAGATAGGTATCCGAAATATTCTTAAATTCCAAGTTTGACCCCTTGGATACAACAAAATATGTCAACCTATATCAACGTTAGAGAGATGATGGATAATGATTGATGATGTGCAAGTAAGACAAAACCATATCACACTTTCCTTTTCGATCTTTAAATTTCAAAACAAAAGGCACTGTTGGGTTGCCCCCTATTAGGTGAAAAAAACTCAGAGAATACATACATCTCACTCTCTTTCCCTCACTATCTCTATATCTTCTCCCTCTAAATGCACATCCCAATTATATATATATTGCTTTGAACACTGCATGCTCTCACACTTTGTTGCAACTCATATACAAGAGAACCTTCTTGTCACGCCTCTCTTACTTCTCTCTTGTGGTCCATCATCAAAACCCTAGTTTTCTTTTCTTTTATTTATCCATTTACATTAGATCCTACAAAGTTCATGCTTTCTAGCCATCTCTCATATCTTCTTATATATACTAAGATTCACAAGAACTTAAAAGAAAACAAACCAAATGGAATGGGCCATGACAAACAACGTAGAAAACGTGAGAGTTGCTTTTATACAGCCACCATGGCCAGAGTCGAGCTCCTTTAACTCGCTTCATAGCTTCAACTATGATCCTTATGCAGGTATATGCCTATATAGATAGTTTCTTGCATCTCTTTGTGGCTTTGTTGTATTGGGGCAAGGTTTTCATGAATCCATATATATTCACCTAATTAAATGTTAATGTATGTTGTAAATGCCAATATAATCTCACGTTTGACAAGTCCATGGACTTTGTTTTCGTTATAACAAATCCAAAAACTACAAAACAAAACACTTTCAATTGTTCTATTGGTTGTGTGAGATCTATATATTGAGAAAGTGTTGGGAGGCATCATTCCAAAGACCTTGGGATATGTTACCTAAAAACCTTGTGAGATGAAAAGTTAAGATGCTCTTATCTTCAGTCTAGAAAGTTTAATAAGTTCATTGGGATCCAAAAGTACTTTTTTCTCTTCTTGGGATCCAAATTGTAAAAAGTCAAAACGTCACTTTTGAAATATTGAGATTCGTTTATGCCCACTCTATAAAAAATTCTGATTATTTTTTTCATAATATTTTAATGCATTGTTCTATGTTTTGAGGTTTTTCCAACTTTTTCTAGGCTTTGATGGAGAAAAAAAACTTGTGTTGTATTACAGCAGGAAATGCATACACGTCTGCCATCACGCAAACCGGACCGGTTATAACTGTACCGGAATCAGAAAAGATCATCAATGAGTACCGAGTTCCGAGCAACAACAAGGAGATGACAAAGAAGAAGAGACTAACGAGTGGACAATTAGCTTCACTTGAGGAAAGTTTTCAAGAAGACATCAAACTAGACTCAGACAGGAAGCTGAAGCTGTCTAGAGAGCTTGGTTTGCAGCCACGTCAGATAGCTGTTTGGTTCCAAAACCGCCGTGCAAGATGGAAGGCGAAGCAGCTCGAGCAGCTGTATGATTCGCTTAGGCAAGAGTATGACGTCGTTTCTAGAGAGAAACAGATGCTGCATGAGGAGGTATGTGTACCATATTGCATTGTTTTAAATACTATGGTCTCTCTTTAAGTTCTTGATCTCTATGAATTGTGACGCAGGTGAAGAAGCTGAGAGCTGTACTAAGAGACCAAGGACTGATCAAGAAGCAGAACTCCGGTGGTGAAGACACGACGGAGCTTCCCTCGGTGGTGATAGCTCCTCCAAGAACTGAAAATCAAATCACTGGAGGAACTCAGATTTACTGTATTGATCAATACAACAATCCAATGGCCGTTGCTTCCTCTTGCTGGACGCCTTACCAGTGATAACTGTTGCTGATCATAGAGACACAGATAGAGAGCTTTAGACTAGGCAGGGACTTTTAAGTGATGTTAGACTAAGACAAGCTTCTGCTCATCGTAAGGTCATTTAACATAAATGAAAACGTTCTTGTCTCCCAAACCCAACACTATTTTCATTCCACAGTGTATCGTTATTTGAGACAATAGCACTTGTTGTGATTCACCAAAGATCTTTACAAGAACACTTTCCATTCACAAAACGATGAAACCCTGAAGAGTCTCTCAAAACTATCTCTCTCTTTACCACCACAGATACGTATTTGTAGAACTCGTGACAATCACCACAAACCATCACGTTCTTCACAACACGTACCGGCTTTCCCCGGTTCTTGCTCGTGAGAATGCCATAAGTTAGAGCCAGTTTCGCACTGTGGTGAAACAAGAAACTCTTCTTCATTAGCTCATCAACCTCCTGAAGAACAAACTCTGTGTCTGGCTCGTACCCAGCTTTCAGACATTCCATTATCAGTATCTCCAACCCTCTGTATATGTCTTTCTCTTGCGGATGGGATGTGTCACGGGCGTGAAAGGCGTGTATGTTGTTCCCATGGATTATCCAGCTTCTAGAAGGATGTTTTCTGTAGCCTCTCTCTCGCATTTCCTCTCTTATCATCTCAGAGCGATGCCAGAGTCCTGAAGCTGAGTAGATGTTGGATTTGAGGATGTATTCAGAAGGGTTATCAGGTTTTGTGGATAGTATAAGCTTTGCTACGCGTTTTGCAATGCTTGTGTTTGAATGGACTCTGCAGCTATCTAGCAGGGCTCTCAAAACAGAGACCTCTGGCTGAAACGGCATCGAGCTTACTGTCTCTTCCGCTTCTTCGAGAAGACCCCAGTGACCAAGAACACGGACATATGCAGTGTAGTGTTCAGTTGTTGGTGAAATGCCATAGACAGTCTCCATGGAGAGAAACAGATCACGGCAGGTGCTAAGCTTATTTGACTCTGTATACCTATATGCTGAAATAACTAGAGAGAGAGTGATTGTATCAGGCTTGATACCTTCCTCATTCATCCTCAACCATAGAGTTAGTGCCTCGTCGCCATTTCTTTGAAGAATGTAGCAAGAGATCAAGCTGTTCCAAGATACAAGATCATGTTCTCGCATAGTGTTGAAAACCTTTATGGCATCACTGAAGTGGCAGCATTTCGAGTACATGCTAATCAAAGAGTTCCCCAAGCCAACATCAGAAAAGTACTCACCTTTAAGAGCATAGCCATGGATCTGATCACCCATTTCCCCAAACCCTAACGTCCCGCAGACGGCAAGAATCAAAGTCAACGAAACTTCATCTAAAACCAGTTTCTCTTCCCAGAGAGTTCGATGGAATAGCGATAAAGCCTTTTCAGGTAAGCCATTCCGAGAGTAACCACCGAGAATTGACGTTGTAGCCTTGGAGCTGTCCATATTAGAAGGCCATTGCTCAAACATCTCTTCAGCATCTGTCATTCGTTCACACCTTGTGCACATATCAAGCAACGCTGTCTGGATACAAGGGTTTGAAGCACATCCAAACTTTATGCAAAACCCATGAATCTGTTCGCTTACTTTCTTCTCTGAAACTAAACCACAAGCATCCACAGCGCTTGTTAAACTAAAATCCGTCAACTCAACACCTCTCTGCAGCATTTCAGTGAATAATCTCAGTGCCTTGGAGCCATAACTGTTTCTACAGAACCCAGCCATTAGAGCATTATAACTAATAGTGTTCTTCTCAGGTATCTTCTCAAACATCTCAACAGCTGAATCCACCATTCCAAACGCCATGTAAGCTGTGATCATCTCAGTCAAAGTAAAACTATCTCTCACACTCATCATCTCGTACAAATTCTCAACCTTTTTAATCTCCCCACATCTAGCATAAAACCCAATTAAAGCATTACTCACACTCAACTCTTGCCTTAACCCCACTCTAACCGAACGACCATGAAGCTGTCTGCCTCTCATCAAGTCACTAGCACTCAAAAGCGTTGAAAGCGTAAAGCTATCAGCTTCAACTCCTTCGACTCTATTCATCTCATAAAACAAATCAAAAGCTTTATCAACCAAACCTTCTCTCACCAAACACGAAATCACAGTGTTCCACGACGCCACATCTCTTTCAGACATTTCGTCGAACACCTTGACCACATCATCACTCGAATACAAACTCATCACAGAGTTACAAACAAAAACAGAACTCAAAAACCCAGACTTTACTATCAACCCATGAATCTGAACACCCAGAGAGAATCTACAACTCCTCACGCAAGCAGTCAACACCGCGACGAACGTATACTCGTTAGGCTCGATCACACCTTCGCTTCTCATCTTGAAGAAAACCTTAAGAGCCTTAATCTCGAGGTTCAACCTCGCGAACCCTGAGATGAGAGCTGTGTAAGACACCACCGTAGGTGAAGAGATTGACAAGAAGACGAGAAACGCGTCGCGAGGGAACCCTAGCTTGAGATACGTAGAGATAAGGGCGTTGCCAAGTTTGGTTTTTTCTTCTCTGAGCTTAAGAAACGAAGCGTGTACGGCTTTCGTTACCTCTACGTCGTGGTACTGAGATGACAGTCGAAGCAGATAGAAGAACCCATCAATGGTGGATTCAAAGTCTTCTCTTTTTAACGAAGAAGATGAGGGAGAGCGCTCATGGATGGTTGGTGGCGAGAGAGATAAAGATGCAGAGAGGGAAGATAGACGCTGGGGTTTTCCATAGAGCGAGAGAGAGGAGAGGGACGACGGAGGTAGAGGAAGTTTTGGGCGGTTAACCGGCGGAGGAAGATTGAGGAGGCAGTGATGATTAACGGTGGCCATTGATAAACCTTTAGCTAGAAGATAAAACTTTATTCCGATATATTGTAAATGAATTAATTGGTTTTAGCTCCCTATACTATTGAAAAGTTTACAAGAAGTGCCCGTTACTTGTGAAACAAACATTTTTTACTGATTAGGTGAGTGGATATTATTCTAATTTTGTAATGTTGTTACAATGATAATTTTCTATTTCTCTTTCTTTCTTAATACTAGGAAGTTAGAAACCAAAACCTCTTATCTTTTCAGATCAAAAATTATATCAATTATATTAATTTCGTTCTAAGAGTCGAAACTCTTGACATAATGGTCAAAATTTTTTTAAGCCAATCTAATGATTTTTGGTTTATCACAAACTTACAATGATATTAAATAAGATAAAGGATTACAACACAGTAGCTTAAGATAATTAATCTAGAAAATATTATTTCATCACATTATTTAATAGTTTTTTGAGAAAATAATGGTTAAACCCGAATCTATTAATTTAATTCATAGGTGAAAATATATCCCACGGATAAACTCTTTCCTAGACATTTAAATAAATCGAAAATAATAATCCATATCTACATAGTCAGTAGGGTTCGAACCCGGATTCACCATATTAGATTTCCCTCGAGTGTCTTTAGTTTATCACCGCGTGGTTCACATCATTTAATAGTTTGTATAATTTTTAACGGCTATCATTTAATTTAGGTTTATGAAATGAGAGAGATTCCTTGGACAAGAAGATTGGCTGCGAGAACATGGTTGGCTGCTTCGGATGGATGAAAACCATCGTCCCAAAACACGTAGTTGGTAGCATTCGAACATGTAATTGCATTGCATAAGAACGAGGTTTCCATTGTTGGTACATGTCCGAATGCTACCAACTACGTGTTTTGTGATTGGTTACATGTACTAAATTAATACGTCAAATAACGGATAAATTTTAGAAAATTATGTGACTGGTAGTTTTTTTTTGTGTGGCATCTTTGAAGTTGAACCTTTATTTGGATTAACAAAAGAACCTTAGATAACAATAAATAAATGGAAAATGGTAACAAGAATGAGAATAGTAAGGTTGGTGGCGAGTTCTCCGTTAGAGAAACGGCCGGTGGCATTGTGGGCGAAGAAGTCGCGTCCGTAGGGAGGAAAATTAGCCTTGATGAGGGTAGTGCGGCGATTTTTGTTACCGGCATCGACAACAGAATCTCCCATTATGATTAGAGTTGGTACAAGAGGCTGACCGGTCCCAGTTCCGGCGTAGTAACCAGCAAGAACCAAAAAGCTAATCAGCCTTGTAAACATCTTCTTTTCTCTTTGAATGTACTTAGAAAGAGATAGAGAGATAAAAATTATGAGTGAATGGTTAAGGGTTTTAAAGGAAGAGAGAGTAGTTAAGTTGCTTGAAAAAGAAGAAAACAATTGGTTTGAAGCTGCATGGACCAATCTGAATCTTTATTTGTATTTCATTCAGAACGACTAAAATTTTCTCCACCAACATTCTAATTAACTGTGATGTATATTTGTTACTACATCTAACTGGTAACCGTCACATGAGCATTAGAAACGAATAAAAAAACGAATGGGAATAAAATTATAGAAATGATAAAAAAATGTTTATTTCTTATCAAATTTGGTAAAAACAATTTTTTTTATATCTCTACAATAAAAAAATATGAAAAAGAATAAAAAGGAAAAACTAGTCTTTATAAATGATAAAATTTCACAGGAATATTAAAAAATACATTGTTTTTCTTCACGTCACCATTCATAGTGATATGTGGAAGTAAACATATATTTGTACTTACTATAATTAAGAAAATATAAAACCAATATCTGCTAGTATAACTTTTCGATAGTAACGTACTAACGTCGTTTTGGGAAATTTAGATGTCTGACCTTAACACGCAATGCATCCACAAGAATGCATAATCAGTGTAAGTGTGTGTAACCCGTAGATACTGCATACGCTACCTCTCACATTTTTCATGCGATCACAAGAAATAAAAAAAATATTGAGAAGACTTTAATGGTTTACAGTCGGCTGAGTTTATTTTTCAGAAGATCGACGAAGGGATCACATGTTTTTAGCATGTGAATGAAACTAACTTTTACGTCCTAAATTTATTCTTAAATCTTTTTTTTCCTTCCTTGAGTCTCCTACGTAATCTCGGTTCGGTTTTCGAACCAGTGTTTTACTAAACCGAGTAAAACCAAAAAATAATTTGCTATGCTGGATTTTAGTGGGACCATGTCACACACATAACACAACTTTTCAATATTATAAATATACTTACAAAATCAAGTAATCAAAATAATGCTCTTTTTTTAGTTATCTTGACAAAACTAAACTTGCCTTGGACTATCAATTAGTGAGATAATCAGACACCCTGTTATTAAGTTAGAGTGTTAATCTGCTTTAATATTATATTAAATTCAAGATTATTATAGATTTTCAATTTGAAATCAACTAATGGTAAGTGGATTAACTCAAATTACTTGTACATTAATTTAAATCTTTTCGATGTGAGATTTCCAACAATACATGTAAATTAGTGATGGCCTAGTTATTTTGCTTGGTTGATCTAAACGGGATCAATTTCTACCCAGCAGTAACAAACAATCCTTTATAGTGTATGATTTAAGCAATGTGATTATGTATATCTACAGAAAACATATACGCGCAAGTGAGATCATGCGTGTGAATGATTTTGCTTGAACACGTACTTGTGGCTTACGAAAAAATTGTGAGCTATTACATTTTTAGTTTATGAGTTATTATAGCGAAGTTAGTAACACGATTCATTACCAAACACTAGACATATATTTTAGCAATGACAATTTTATTTAGATGTGCGAGATGTTGATCAGTACAACAAAGCACGTGTTGGTGTTAGAACAACAACGAAAGAGGGCCAGTCTTCATATAAACGTACATACTATTTTTGTGGAAAAATATTTAGCTATAAAAATAACCATAAGTGGCAAAATACAACACATGCACATTATATCTTACTGAAACCCTAATACTCTATGCCAACATATAGTTCAGTATTTTTTTCAGGCAAAATCCTAAAGTCTTTGCATGCCCTTGATTTGGTAGTGAATCCATTTGCCGATGTAGATGTACTGTATACATCTTTTGTTTTCTACTGTCAGTTTAAATTTTTTTATATTAAAAGAACATATTAGCATTGAGATATTAGAGCATGAGCATCAATGAACCCCTCTTGGAGTTCATCTTTGTAATATTTTATTATTATTATTTTTTTGTCAGATTAAAAAAAAAAAATTAATTGAACCAATCCCTTTCCGACACGTGGCGAACTTCTCTTTCTTGGGGTTCACCGGGATGAACTTTTGGAGAGAGAAATTCATCACTGTTCATCTAGAAAACTGTGTGAACCTCCTTATGAACCCCTTATGAACCATCAATGCTCATGCCCTTAGATTCTAAAGTCTTTGGTCTTATCAGAAAAATAAAATAGTCTTTGGAAGCAATAATTGCATGAGATTTTTATGACACATGTGAAGGAAAACTTATCCTTTCCAGCTCTTAAACTATATATATACACTTATGAAATTAATTTCTTAAGAAATAGAGATCTCATAAATGTATTTTTAAGAACATGTTTTTTATTTATAAAGATACTCATTGTAGCTAAAGCAGGCTGGAAAAATCGTTTTAAACGCAATTTGTTTCCAATTTGGATAAAAAGTTGAGCACAAACTTAAATGTTTTTTTTAAAAAAAATTGAACATGTATACGATTGAATCGGAGTTCGAATGTACAATGAACTAGAACCAGTAGATATTAGATAACTCTTGCTTTAACTCATCCTTTAAATAAGAAAAAACATAATAAATTATCTCAACTTCACTACCTAATAAATTATCTCAACTTCACTACCCTAAATTCATCTGAAACATGTATTATTTTGTTCATAAACAACAAGAATCCAAACTGTATAATAACCAAACATACTCCAAACAAGTTAGTAATATTTTGCTAGATTTGTTGATATGATAGCAAAGATTCCTGTATGTAGAGAAGTAGTTGCTAGGGGTTTGAGGATAAGTAAGAGTAACAGTACTTAGCTGTTAACCAGTCAATTAATGACACGTTGCGTTCTTGAGTTCACCGTTGAAAGTAATATTTCCAACTTACATCCCCCTCAACATGGGGCTATCATGCATCATATACAACAAAAATGGTGAAATCCATTTTAATATTTATTTTCTTTACCTGAACAATGAACATTGAGAGCAGGATTAACCGCGGTCTCTTAAGGTGGAGTTCTTAATTTTTCTAAGAGACGTATCTTAGTTTTTAACTAAAAAAAACCTAAGAACCGTCTCTTAAATAAGAACCATAAGAGCCGTCTCTTAGCGGGAAAAATGCAAAAAAAAAAAAAAAAAATTAAAAAGACAAATTTTACTTTAAGAACCTCACCTTAAGAGATCCGGGTTAATCATGGTCTGAATGTAGAACGCAGTTTTTGTTGCTGTTTAAGGTGGAATAAACAATGTGAAAGCATTTTTATGATTAAATTTTTGTAATAGTTGTTTTCACATATTAGATGAATGTGATCAATTAATATCAAACTCAATTAAAAACATGCACATCTTTTAATTGAATATTATAAAACAACCGGGGATAACAGTTTTGATATACTCAATAAATTTTAATGTTATGCAAAGAGAGAAGGACCTCCTATTTGAGGTGGTCATCACTCTCTTGTCAGTTTTGACAAGAACTACGATTTTTTTGTTTTTGTTTTACTGTTTCCACGTTTATCAGTTATCATGTCATATATTAAGATTAATTAACTCGATGCGTCTTATCAAGCTAATTAGTATAGTATCCGATAAATGTTTTTTCAACTCATCTTCGTCAGTCTTTATTCAAAGTACGGAAACATAGAACATAAATAAACATGATTACATTTTTTCTTGCATACTCTCATGCTAATAATTTTTATTTTTGCATATGATGGACATAAACATAATTAACGTCTGCGAGCAGCGGTTTCTCTCTGTGAGTTGAAGAAGACAGCCGCGACAGGGAGACCAAGATCATGCTCGATCGCAAATTTGCGAGTGTTGAACTTATCTCTCGAAGGAATGTTTGGGGGGAGAACATGTCTTTGCTTCTGCTTGAAGAGAACAAAAACGAACCTGTGTATCCCTATATTTGGCCTTGGGAACTCATAGCTCACCACCTCTTTTCCTATATTTTAATTTTCAAATATCTTTAGTTAACATATGAAAATATGTTTTATTATAAGTTGTATTTAAAATTTTAAGATTCAGGACACGTACCAAATGTAGCATCTGTTGTACCGGGGATGTTTGTAACCATCCTGTGTACCATTTTATAATGCAATTATTATTATTATTATTATTATTCTGTTAAGAAGTTCAGGAACAACATTATTTGTGAAAGAGATTTGTCCAACTCGATTCAGGTTAGTGAAAAGACGACAGATTAAAAAACAACTTCCTTAGGGTTTGTTATTAATAACTCAAATTGATGCATATAGGATATGGTCCCAGAATGAAACGACAATAAAATGAACGTACCAGTGCAGGTGTTCTTTTAAAAAGGGGTCACTAGGACCTGGAACATCAGGGTCTATCATCACCTGTTTTGCATTCCAGTTGAATTTACCATCAATAATAAATAAAATAAAACAATAAAAGGTTAATACCAGCATCATTATTATTCACAAAAACTTATAAGATTATTGATATGTCCCTCTCTTTTTCTCCATGGAGTCAGAAAATGGAAAACTTGTAAGAAGAATTGAAGTGAGAATTAAAATGTTATATAAGAGGACTAAAAAGCAGCAATCTCAACAATGTTGAATATATTAAAATAGTTTTGATATGTTTATATGTACCAAGGTGAAGAAGGATCTGAGATCACCACCATGGATCTCAACCCTAGGCTTGGAGGCGACAGAGGAAGGGAAAAGCTCATGGCCATTGGAGACTTGCTTCTTGTTGTATCTCACATTCATTTCAATTGTTTGAGTGAAAATATCAAGAACATCTCCTACCACTCTTCCCACTATCAATGGCTCTATCACTCTACTTCCCATATTCTCCATTTTTTTTGTTAAAGTTACTTTCTCTTTCTAATCAACTGTGAGTTTAACAGTAAGCTTAGGGAAATAGAAGTATTTGTAGTGGTGTGGATACCAAAGACGACTAAGGTATCTATTTATAGGGATTTCCAAGTTGGAGAGAGAGCAACAGAGAGATGTGTGTTAGGGCCTTAGGGGTCGTGGTTGTAAGATTCGGACAAATCTAAAAGAATAAATAGACATCTACTCCCATTTATATAATTCATCCGTTTCAAAATAGATGATGTTTTCATATATTAATGCAATTTTTAACTTTATCAAAAATTGTATAATCAATAGTATATTTGTAATATATTTTGTAATTGATTAATAATTTTTTAATCTATATTTTAATCATATTTTTAGATTAAAAATTAAGTTTTTTAATAATTATGCACTATTTTAAAACTTCAAATATTTAAAAACGGAAGGAGTACTAATTAATTTCATCTTCATAGCAGGAATTAAATTAGAGAGATGTAACCAATAACTGATTTTTAGGTGATTTTCAAACTATATGTTAAATTTGTTTGAGAGATTATTTTTCATGAAATTTGATATATTTTAAAATAGTTCCAAATATATTTGTTGACTGTGTTTTAGTTTGAACAACTGGATTGACCTCATATGGTCCAAATTAATAAAATAATGTAATATTAATATATTCCATATTCTCAAAATATTTAATGTACTTTATAAAACTAATGATTGGATTGATCTAATTTACGATAAAACGACGCGACTATAATAGAAACTAATGTTACTTATTTTACCATCATCTTAATTACCATACTCATACTTGTAATATAATAGAAAATATGTTGTATAACGTCTAGCCGCCTATATTTAACTAAAATATCCAGTGCGTCCATACTCATACTCATACTAGTAATATATATATATATAACAAAAAATATATTAAAATTGTTTTTCAAGTACGTATTTGATCCTTTAGTTTTTCCCAATAATTGTCCTTTTATTTCTTTTGCACATAGAAATTCCATATAGTTTATTTTTAGATTTCATTCATATGTTTTTTCCAGCATATATCATTTTCTTGCTAACTTCATGATTTCAAGTCAACCCCTATGGCGAAGACTATATATCAATAAAATCTCCACAATAATTGAGTCCATTAGTTTATAGAATCCTATAACCTTTAGTGACATCAAGAAGTTATATATCACTAAAACATTTGAGTGGTAAAGATTATCAATAAAGAGCTAGATGTCTCGCTGACTAAATAAACTCAAGAGCACTTTTGCTCGTCCATGATTCTAAAACAATAGCACTAAAAATCATTGGCCAAGATTAAGAAATGGTTATAGTAACATTCTTATTGTACTTGATTCTATTACATCTACGGATATAACTATTGCCCAAAGGTCATTTAAATGTCGTAACATGGGATCATTTGTCCCTTTGCGTTAAGAATGAACCTAGTTTAAAACAAACAAAAAGTAATGGGCAAAGTTTATATGAGTTTAAATACCATCAATCATAGTTCGTATAAAGGCATATATTTTAATAAGCATAAAAATATGACAAAAGCATATTAAAAGTAATAACTAATAAGTTAAAGAAAAATCTCTTTAAGCAGGTTCGGGCTTCGTTACTTAGGGAACGACAACGCATTGGTTCTTCAAAAGAAACACCAATGAAAACCTTATTTATCAAAATCAGTAAAATCAACAGTTCACGTGAAGAAACGATTTTTTTTTTTTTTTGAAAAAGATGATGAAACGATTCTTGACATGGAGATTATTGTATGATGAGCAAATGTATGGTGTAATTCTAAAGCCAAATAAAACTACACAAAAAAAAAAGCAACCCTAGACATTATATACAAAGTGATTTTTTTAAATTTGTTATGTGTTATCACTATAACGATTTTGATAGAAAAAATTGTTAGTAAACATAGATGCATGACTACATTTTTATTAAGACATGTCAATTTGCACTTAACTAAAATTTACATTTTTGAAAAAAAAATTTAAATGTAACAATAATTTATCTATATTATTATTAGTAAAATTTTAAAGTTAATAAAATAATTAAGAATATATAAAACATTTACATCAACTAAGAATTATTTTTTTGTAGATATTTAAAAAAATTCATATATAATTTAAATTTTGAATTTTTAAAATCCGTGCGGAAACTACTAATCACATGTTCAAATCATTAAACTATTCGTGTACAATCCCCATTAAATATATTTGCACGGTGAGTGTTAGTTAATCCATTGAAGAATTTAATAAAATAATTTTATTAGTTTAATGTATATTAACTAAAATCAATTAATAAATAATAAAATTTAATAAATCAGAAATATAAATATAAAGTTGCTTTCGTTTTTTTAACACCAATTTAAATCTGTCAAACTATATAGAACAATTATTTTAGATTTTATTATTATAATACTAAATTATAAAAAGGTATTATTAAAATATAAATTTGTTTTATTTTTTAAAAAAATAACTATAATTTTATATGTAAGATGTGGGGGCACTTGGATGACAATTAAATATGTTAATAGTAAGAGCATCTCTAATAGTTGGCTTCATTTTTATCTTCAAAAATTCATTTTTTTTTCAAGATGAAGAAAAATATGAAGTAACATTCACTTCAATAGTTTGCTTAATTTCTTTCTTTTAAAATAAATATTTCAAGTATATTCCATCTTCACTTTACCATTAATCATTAATAAAAATTTATACTTTTCACGTTTACTAATTTTACTTAAATATTTTGTTTTGAAAATAATCCACCATAACTATTTTTAATATAAATTAAACTTATCATATATTACATTTATTACATAATACGAGTAAACAAACAAAAAATATCACAATTTGTAAGAAAAAAGATGATATATATAGTTTTTCTATAAGTGATTAACAAAAATGTTTTGAAGTCAGAGATGCGCTTATTTATCTTTGGTACTTTTTAACCAAGTCAAAAGTTCTTAAAATGAATATTCATATGATTTACGATATAAACATTTGATTAGAGAAAAATAATAGTCAAAATTTTAAAATTATTTAGATAATATTAACATTTTTATATTTTATTTTGATGAAAAATATCAATAAGTAAAAGTTAAGAATCAATTTAAAATTTGAAAAATCCATCTTCATTTGAAGATGTTAATAATAGACTCTCAAATTTGAAGTGACACTGTTTACTGCTTCATTTTGAAGCAAAAAAAATGAAATAGAGTTGGAGTAAAACTTATTTCAAAATGCAGGAGGGTGGAAATTGTATAAGCCAGAAAAAAAAAACTTGGACCAGTATCTTTTTTGCCCTTCTGTTTGGAAAGTTGAAGATCAGTCCAAACTGACTTGTTTCATGTCTAAGCCCAATATGGTCCTCAAATGAACTCACCCAAAGCCGAAAGGCTAAAAACCATGGTGGGGTTTAAAACGGGAAATCGGCTAATTCATACATCAACAGAGAACCGCGGTCCCGATCAGTACATAAACACGGACCCTGTGCTAAAACATACATCAACACACAATATATTCAAATTTCATACACGAACATAGATATTTAAGTCTATTCATACACTGACCGTGTTTCCGTTAGTCAAATGTTAACATATGCTTATGTGGATTTAACGGGTGCTTACGTGGATTTTATTTTTTTAAATAATTAATTTTAAAAAAAGCTAGCTGGTCGTTGGGGGTAATCGAACCTGGGTTCAGAGAAAATTAGCATCACATGCCCAACCACTGTGCCAAACGAGATCTTTGTTTAAGTTATCTATTGTACGTTTCTTTATATCTAATATCTTTTATTCATATATTCTAATTATATAGAATTAATCTACAAAAAAAAAATTGAAGTAATCGTGTTTAATTAACTTAACTATTGCTGTTATGTTTTTTAAAAAATTGAAAATTTCAAAATAAATTTTTTTAAAAATCAGCATCCTCAAAATTTAAGAAAAAAATATGAAAAAAGTTTTTTAAAAAAATTGAAAAAAATATTATTAAATGTTTGAATTTGAAACATCCAAATTTTTCATATTTTCAATGTTTAAATATATATATTTTTAAATTGAATAGTTTTAAAGTAGATGTTTTCAATTCAAACTTTTAATAATAAATTTTTGATTTTTTCAAATTTCAAAATCTTTTTATATTTTCTTTTTTTTTTAATTTAGAAAATGGTCTTTGATTTTTTTTTAAATTTGTATTCTGAAATTTTCGATTTTTTTTAAACATAATAACAACAATTAAGTTAATTAAATAAAATTAATTCAAATTTATATATTTTGTAGATTAATTCTAGATAATTAGAAATGTATGAATAAAGTATATTAGATATATATAAAGGACAATAGATATCCAAACCAAAGATCTTGTTTAGCCCAGTGGATGAGAGTACTGTTGAAATTTTATCTCAGCCCAGGTTCGATTCTCCCCCTCAACATCTTGAAAATTATTTTTATATTTTTAATTAATTATTAAAAAAAAAGTAAAATCCACGTAAGCACCCGTTACATCCACATAAGCATCTGTTAACATTTGACTAACGGAAACACGGTCAATGTATGAATAGACCTAAATATCTATGTTCGTGTATGAAATTTGAATATATTGTGTGTTGATGTATGTTTTAGCACAGGGTCCGTGTTTATGTACTGATCGGGACCGCGGTCCTCTGTTGATGTATGAATTAGCCGATTTCCCGGTTTAAAACGGATCAAGCTAAAAAAGATAGTGACTATAGTTAAGCATCTGATAGGTTTTATTGCTCAAAGCTACTATGAAGTAGAGATTTGAAACAAAGGGGAACATCTCAGCTGTGGATTATAAAGAACCTATAAGGCTTATAGCTATCTACATGTGTCATATGGTTGATGAATGATATTAAATAGACTCTGAACAGCCAAAAAAAAAAACAGAACAAATATTAATCCTGGAATTGTCTTACAGCAACAACCAAACACAATACGAGTGGATAATCACTAAACAAGTCACAAGAAGCAAAAAAAAAAAAAAAAAGAGAGAGAACGAAGCAGACATTGGTAGTGTGTTTCTTGTTACCACCTGTGGAGATCAACGAAGTCTCCTGGCTTCTCTCTCGGACTCAAGCAAGGTGAGGATGTCACCTTCCCTCACAGGTCCCTTAACGTTGCGCATAATAAAACGATCAGAGTCTGTGAACTTCACTCGAACCTGAGTCACCTGACCCCTTGACCCCGTACGTCCCATCACTTTCACCACCACCGCATGCTTTATCTGAGAATCCATTCTGATTCACACTACCAATACCAATACAAAAAAAAACAATTACATGACAGAACAGAACAGAACAGCATTAATCTTACAGGACATTGATCCAAGACATAAATCTAACAGATACTCAATAGTAGCACGAGATTAGTGATTACGGATTGAAACAAAGCAAAATTACTAATATTTGTTTCTAATCACTTATCAGAAGCGAAGCTAGGTTCCATTATCTAATAAAACTTAGAAGAATTATAGAGAAATGAAACCTGTAGACGAAGGTCAGAGAGAGAGAGAGAGCTTAGCGGCGGTAAGCAAAGAGGAAGCAAAACCCTAATTTCCAGAGGAATGAAAAAGAGGCGTTGTCTTTTGATTTTATAGGGTTGCTTAAAAACCAGGTAACAAGTCTCGACTCGGTTTTCAATAACCGAATCGGTTCACTTTTTACCGGTCTGTTTGGTTCATTAATTACAGCCGGTCCAACTAAGCTAAGCAAAATGTTACGATGGGCCCAACCTGTGGGAAATCTAAGCCCATCGAACCCGTGAGAACTACTGTGGAGAAGAGAATTGCTTGTGGGACTATTTGTTTTGAATCTTACTTTGCATAAGGCTTTATTATCATAGCTTTGTATTGCGATTCTAAGTTAATGCGTGAAGAGTTGTGTTCTCAGGGCCTGCTCATCATTTTGATGGGCCTTAGGGTAAATTGCTCTAACCGATAACCATTAAAACAATATGGCAAAAAAAAAAAAAAACAAGGAAAGATATAAAATTAATATCTATTACTTAGGTTCCTCTTCAAATTTTATAAAGAATAAATGTAGTTTATAATTCCTTAAATGTAAAGAAATGTTAAAGAATCATAGGTAACATATATTCTTTGTAAATGGTGTAAATTATAAAGAGTGGTAAAGAATTCATTATTTTCATATATTCCTTTGATCACTATTTAGAGCTTAAATTTATGTTTATTCAAAATTTAAAAGAAAATTTAGAAAACTTTGTAAATAGCTATTTTGTAAATTTTATGATGAAAAGTGGAGCATTGATTCAATAATTAAGAAACCCGCACGCTTAATATGAATGGACTAAGGCAGTTCTAATAACAAATCATTTTTCTCTAAGATAGTGAGATCCAAGATATTGGTTTGCAAAAGGGGCATTGGTTTGAACATGTGGTTTAGGACCTTTAGGTGGAGACTATAGAACAAAGTCTTAATGTATTACAAGGTTATCACTTTGGGCACACTTAAAGGAAAAATTGTAATTATATATCATTTTGTAAATTTATCTTTAATAAATGATAATTTTTAAAAATATTTTTAAATTATGATGAAAATAGATTAAATTATTTTTTAAAAATATTTATAAAATATCTAGAAACTCAACCACATCCCTTCAATACTAAATCCAAAACAATAATCACTAAATTTTAAACTCAATTGTTAATATATTTTTGATTGAAGATATTTTTACAAAATAGTACTTAACAATTTATTTATGCTTTAATAACATTAAAAGTTTATGACCAGAAATTAAATACCAAACGCCCGAACAACACTTCATCAATCATGCAATTAACAGTCATAGAGTTTTTACATTTATCAATTATCATTCATATGCATTTCACATATATCACAAAAACCTAGCGTCTTCAAGAATCAGAAGACCAAAAAAAGAGAAAATAAATAAATAGCCAATAACGGCTATACATGCTGAACTCTATTAAATTGTTTAATATCGAAATAAACAATGCTATAAGCAATACACATAATAACGATGATATAGAACATATTTATTTCATACTGAAAATAAAAGAACAAGTTCTGCTTATTACAATATACCAACATATAGAAACTTAGGAAAGCAAATAAGATACAAACACAGAACACAAAAGCACACACTCATATCTCAAACTCTCTCTCCCTTCCTTGCATCTTCTTTTCTTCAATCTTTCTTCTTTCAGAGCCTTGACACATTGATTGGGTAATGAGCTACAATATGACCATAAACAGCAAGTGTAAGAAAATCATCAAGCTCAGCTACAGTGCACTGCTTTGTAAACATCTTGCATGCTTCCTTATACATTCCTTTCTTAAACTTGTCTTTCCCAACTTCTTTCTCAATTCTCTCCATCTCTTCTTCCACAACTCTCCCAAACAACTCTTTACTCACCCTAACTCCAAGCCCGTCTCCATCCAACTCCACTCCATACCTAATCCACTGCCAGTTTTGTACACGGCTTATCTCGGCCGTGGCAGCGTCTTCCATCAGGTTATAGAGTGGGACAGATCCTGATCCTGTCAGCCACGCGGCTAAGTATTGGATTCCCACACGTGTGTTCAGCCTTAGACCCTCCAGTGTGCGCACTCCTCGCGGTATCTGAAGCAGATCCTCCTCTATTATTGCTGATGCGTCCTCTCGCTTCACTGATTTGATTTGGTTTGGATTGTTCCCCATGTGTTTGAATGCGTCCATGCAGATTGGGATGAGTCCTGGATGAGCCGCCCATGTTCCATCATGTCCTGCTCTTACTTCCCTTAGCTTGTCTTTCTTCACTAGGTCCAATGCCATCTCATTAGCTTTCGGGTCATCTCTTATCGGAATCTGTGCCGCCTGAGCATCATATCAACAAACAAACTCAACATATATCAATCGGTGCATTATAGACATTTATGTATTTGACATTATTTGTGTGATGACTAACCATGCCACCCATGGCGTGTACACCACGCTTGTGACAAGTATGGATGAGAAGATCAGAGTAACTCCTCATGAAATGCTGGCCCATACCGACTAGGACACGGTCTGGTAAGAGGCGGTTAGGGTGAGCTTGGAAGGTCTTGACATAGCTGAAGATATAATCCCATCTTCCACAGTTTAGACCAACCGAATGATCTCGCAGTTCATAGAGTATCTCATTCATCTGGAAAACAGCAGGGAGGGTCTCGATCAAGACTGTGGCTCTAATGCTTCCTCGTTCTATACCAGCCATCTTCTCAGCTCGCTCAAACACACTGTTCCAAATCTTTGCTTCCCTGTCAAGAAAGTAATTGACCT
The DNA here is from genome assembly GCA_905132885.1 of Moricandia moricandioides. NCBI lineage: Eukaryota > Viridiplantae > Streptophyta > Magnoliopsida > Brassicales > Brassicaceae > Moricandia > Moricandia moricandioides. The sequence continues at coordinate 49,372 of CAJHQQ010000142.1, forward strand.
AATAATTATTCCTAATTACAAAAAACATGAATTCAATCTTTGCTTCCCTGTCAAGAAACTAATTGACCTAATAATTAATATGGATTTATGTTTACTTCCCTGTCAAGAAAGTAATAGACCTACTAATTAATCCTAAACAGAAGACTCATTTAATGGTTGCTTCCCTGTCAAGAAAGTAATGACCTAACCGGTCGGTCTGGTCCAGGTAGTTACCTAGAATGTTCCATTTTTGGAAGATAGAAGAACGGTCCGAAACCGGAACCTTGAGTCTGTCTAAACTTGGCGTAGTTGTGGAAGAAGTAAAGGCCAAAGTCGACGAGACATCCGGTGGCTGGCTCACCGTCGATGAGGATGTGAGCCTCCGGGAGATGCCAACCTCGTGGCCTGACAAAAAGCTTAGCAACTTGGTCGTTGAGCTTGTAAACTTTGTTCCTTGACTTATCGTGAAACGTAATGGTTCCATCCACAGCATCTTTCAAGTTCACTTGCCCTTTCATCAGATTCTCCCAGCTTGGAGACAATGCATCCTCAAAATCTGCCTGTCAACCACACAACACAAGATATCAAACCGTATCCAAATTAATACACAAAGACATAAACATAGAGAGAAAAATGGACCATGAAGACTTTAGCTCCAGAGTTAAGAGCATTGATGATCATCTTCCTCTCGACCGGACCGGTTATCTCAACTCTCCGGTCAGCAACAGCGGGAGGAACAGACGCACAAACCCATTCACGGTCTCTAATGAACTTAGTGGAAGGGTCAAACCCAGGGACGCCACCAGAGTTGTAACGCCGTTTTGCCTCTCTACGGCATTCCATGGCGTACCTAACATGCCCACGAAACTCTCTCTGTAACTCAGCCACAAAACCAAGAGCTTCTCTTGTCAGAATCTTGGCGAAGACTTGGTCGTAACGTCCTCGAACCTCCACACCATCGGGGGAATCATAGACGGCGACGTTTGGTCGATAAACTGAGGTCTCGAGCTCCATTTTTGGCGTATGTTATTTTGTTAATGTGAATAGAAATGATCGAAGGAAGTTATGAATTATAAAGGTGGAAATGGATAGGAGAAAAAGCATTGAGATGTGTGCCTGAGATTCAGGGATCATTTGGGGATGTGTGCCAAGTTATGTATGATTTTTCGTCATCATCGGTTAGGCTTATCTCAAAATTTTATACTCCCTCCCTCCGTTTTTTTTATATTTGACGTTCTAGCATTATGCACATAGATTAAAAAACATTTAATTTTTTTATCATTTTCTAAACAAAAACATCATTAATTGTTTACCTAACCACAATTCAACCAATAACAAAATAGAAGCTATAATATCATTGGTCATTAAACATTAATTACTAATAAATTTTACATAGAAAATTGAAAACGTCAAATAATTTGGAACAAAAAATTTCCCCTAAAACGTCAATTATAAAAAAACGGAACGAGTATATTTTGCTAGATCATTTTTAATCCTTAAAATTTATTTATTTCTATATTTAAAAAAAAAAAATATTTCTCTTTTTTTAAATTCTTATCTTGTTTAGTTAATATATTATTTATTTTGATTATCATCAGTATAAGCTTAAGTTTGTTATCTTTAAATTGCAATCATATTAGACCATTGAAGAAAGAATAAAAACAAATCATATTTACAGTGGTTATACAAGGTGAACTGAATCTTTATTATAAAAACGTTACTAGATCTAGCGCGTGTATATTGTTTGCTTTATTTTTTGGTATAATTTTCTGTAAATAGCTTAAAGATTATGTATTTTTTTGACATTTTCAGCATAAAATTTATGTATGTTGATTGATTACTTCTTAGCGTGAAGTTTTATGTGTTGTTTACGTTTTCAAATAGTATTTTTATATTGTAATGGAAAAATATTTGAATCATATTTTTAGTATACGACATATTTTAAAATATTTAATATTTCTTTTAAAAAATCTTGTAGATTTTAATTTAGAATGTTTATTATTATCAAAAACGTCAAAACTTATGAAAAAATTATGGGCTATGTCATGTGTATATATATATACATTCCATTTAATTAGTTAACAAATTTGGGCTAAAATAAGAAAAAGCAAAAACCAATCTAAAATTAATTATTCCAGGAAAATAACTGTCACGTGTAAGGTGGTGCATATGCCAATCACATTTTACCTAGTCAAAGCTTCTTTCTCGGTCAAGCAATAACCTCTTCATCTTTTTTGTTCTTCAATACTCACCAAAAGAAGTTTACAAATATTATACAAAAATTAAGACGATTTGAATCATATTTTATTCAAATCAAGAAACCCAAAACATAGTTTGCATGTCTATCAAACTGTTCATCTATCTTTTTTGCCTGTCGATGTTACATTCAAAATTAGTTTCTTCAAAAAATTTGTTTTGTTAAAAGTTCAGATGATATACAACTTAGAGGTTTCTTGGTTATACAATATTTTGTATTGATCTTTTGTCAGATCTCAACTATAAATGCATATATCGGCTGTTTATTTTTGATATTTAGAAATGAATTCAAAAGTCGGACTTATGTGTTTCGACAGTAAAAAAGTTGCTTTGCTTTCGACAGGTAAAAATATATACGAATCAAAAAAAAATTGTATTTTTTTCTGCTTACTAATTTTATTGAACTTGCATGATTAGTGTGAAAGTTTGTCTCAGATACAACAATCTAACATGAAGTCGTTCTGCAATAAAAAAAGAAAATTGTTTTTGTTATAGATAAAGAGAACGTGGTTTGTTATTAAATTAAAGTAGACATAGTTATAAAATAACCAGTTTTTTTAAAGTAAGTTTAATGACAAAATAAGTAATATTCCATGTAGTTGTATGGACAAAAGTTAACAATGATTATGTTTTAATAAAATAGATACAAACATTAAACCAAATATTCAGATACTAATACACACCAAAGAAACATAAACCCAACTTTAGAAACTCTCTCACAAATCATTAGATTCTACCCATCAAGATTCAAATGCAAAGTTAGCCACCAAAGTTAAGTCAACCCTTTTACAGCCTCCCTCAACTTCACAGTAAATTAGGACAAAACTGAAAAAGATGAAATCTATTTATTTCAAGAGCAAATTGAACAGAGAACCAAACCATTCTCATTACACACCAAACACTTAACTGTATTCTTCTTATTCTCCACATCCATAACCTTGCAGCTTCCATTACAAACACCACACATCACAAACCTCATCCCACCGCACCCGCAGCAGTAACCGCTTAGCCTCGCTTTAGGCATACATTCAAGCAAAAGACCCAATTTACCCTCCTCCTCTAACCTCATCACTTCCTCAACGCTTCCTATCATCCTCCCTTTCACGAAAACCGCCGGTACTCTCACCTGTTTCGTCCTCATGATCCCTCTAATCTCTTCCTTAAAAACAGAGTGCATAGACACATCTCGCTCCAAGTATCGAACTTGGTGCGAATCTAGTATCGCTCTCACCGCATTGCAATCTTCAAACGTCTTCCTTATCCCTCTTAACGTTGTTATGTATATAACCACCGAGTTTTCTCCTCCCGGTGGACATTTCTCCGGTAAACTCTCGAGGATTCTCTCTGGGAGAGGAGAGATCACCATCTTGATCTGTTCTTTCTCCTGAGACAACTCTCTCTCGTAAGAAGCCACGAGGTCTGGATCGAACATTGGACTGAAACTCTTCCTCCTCTGCATCGCAAAAGTCTCTTCTGATTTGAGAGGGAAACTCAAACGCATTACGCCTTTCTTTGGAGTCTCGAGAATGTTCGGACTCTGTTTCCCTCCTCTGTTTTCTTTTCCCCTGAATCTCTTACTACTACCATTCCTCTTCGGAGATTCCACTCTCGATTTCACCGGAGTCTTCCACGATTTCCCGAAAATACCCCGAGATTTGGGGCTAATCTCGAGATCTTCCATAAGCTCCCATGTATTGATAATCTCTGGATTATCATTAGATCTCCTTGGTTTGATGATTTCGGATCCAAAGTCATCGCCTTTAGTGAGTTCCTGTAACTTAGGAGATGTCTCTGCTCTTTCCTGTACATCGAGATGACCGTAAGTAGTAGAAGTAAGAGAGACGATGTGATCGCCGCCGTTGTTGACTCGAATCTCTCTTACAAGTTTCTTCTTGACTTGTTTCGAAGAAACACAACCCATCTTTCTCTCTCGATTTTGACTGATGGAAGTTTTTATTTTTGGGAAGAACAGAGATTGAAGAAGAGGAAGGGAGTTATTTATTTTTAATTATTTTGGAATTTATTTACTTTCAACGGTCATATTTTTTTCGAACGGACATGGAAGTGGATCGATAAGACTTTTGTCGGAAAATCCTGATCTTTATGTTTTGTCTGTTTTTACCGTGAACCTTTTAAAATTACTAGATACCCCTCGTTAAGTGTCTTGTTTTTTTTTTCCTCCCTGAATTTACTTTTTTATTCGGTTTTTACCTCGAAAGATTTTGTTTAATTTTTTTTTTTTGCCTAGATTCCTTCAGTTGCAGACTGCAACGGTGGTGTATTATTGTACGTTAAGCTAACATTAACGCTTTCCTATTTTTACCTATGTGGATATGAATTTATCATACATTAAAGTAGTTGAGTGTTCTTTGTTTATCAATAGTTGGAGACTATTATATTATGTATACACAAATACTTATTTAAAGTTGTTGAAAGCTTGAACACTGTCTTAAAACCTTAAGTTCATGTTGTTGAAAATATCAATAAAGTGTTTTCCAGTAGAGTTTGTGAGTAATGTTTTATATAGAAACTGGAAAACACTATAATGAATTTTCATATAGAAATATATCATATGTTTTTTATAGCAGTTATTTTTTTTCTTACCCTACCAAATGTTTTAAAAAATTACATTTCCCTCCATTTCTGTGTAAGTTGATTGTCTTAATGTGCGTAATCTATAAAAATGTAATCATGATAAGCAAGTAACTAACATTAGCCGTCCATAACAAGTAACAATAAATAAACAATTACAGGGAAGCATTTTGAAACTTGCGATTTGAATTTCCAAATTTCCAACTCATAGAGTAGATAACTAAATTTGTCGAAACCTATACACAAAGGGACACATGAAAAGAAACAAAAGACCATCCAGATAAAAAAGTTAAACAAACGGACCACAAATATGTGCGGTGGATCTTGTAATCATATGCTCGGACCACTTCTTCATCACCGGCCTCTTTCAATCTATTTCCTTCCATTCCATTGCATGGGGTTTTCAATTATTTAACTAAACTATATATGCTCACAATATATTTGGCTTATGTACATTCTTGATTACAGGTGCAATGATCAAATGATTCTGATAGTTTCATGAATGTTTTGTAGGGAATGTGAAGAAGTTAAAAAGGAATAGTAACAACCATATATTAAATACAAAATGAAGAATAGACAATAAGCATTTTGTAGCAACAACACAAAAAGTAAGAGATTTTTGTATTTGACAAAAAGAAATTGTAGCAAGAACCCATGCAAACATGTAAAGAGAGATATTATTAGAATATTAGAGTATCTCCAACAATGGATTTTAACATCAATATTCTCAAAATACATATATATATATGTATATATTAAAATTAATATTTAATTGTGCGATTAATTTTACGGAAAATTCAATCTAAAATATCTATGGTAATATATTTTTGGTTAAGTTTCTCATAAAATTAAGAACTATACAATTAAATATTAAATATTCTTTCTGTTATTTTTATATTTAACGTTTTGAGGAAATTTTTTTTTCAAATTATTTGACGTTTTTAATTTTTTTATGTAAAATTTGTTAGTGATTAGTGTTAGATGACCACTGATATTATATATTCTATTTTATTACTGGTTGAATTATAGTTTAAGTAAACAATTAATGATGTTTTTGTTTAGAAAATGATAAAAAATTAAATGTTTCTTAATCCATATGCATAATCTTAAATCGTCAAAATATAAAAAAATGGAGGAAGTATATATATATATATATATGTTTTTTGAGAACTATGTTATTAACACCCGCCATTGAGGTTGCTTTTACAATATTAGTCATAACTGCTTTTATTTATTATTAGTCCTTAGACTTGTCTGATATTACGTAAGGCGTTAGAAGTTACAAATCTGAAATTCACTGTCGGTAAAACAAAAACCGGGAGATTTTTGAGAGTTGTACCGATCGGTTAGATTCGGTTATGGATTTGCTGCTTCTGCTTCGTGGGAGGAAGAGAATCAATCACTCTTCACAGGCAGGCATTCGAAGAAAATCCGAAAGCTTCGATTTTGAGACATATAAAACTGTCTCCCATGGCGGAAACTCGAATCCGTAACTAGACAAAGAAGAAGACTTTAAGCTGTAACTTGAGAATGGCTTCTGTCTCAACATGCTTAATCGTCTCCCCTAGGCTAACTCCATCAAAAATCAACCCTTTGACTCGCCTCAGATCTCCTCTTGATCATCACTCCTTCCCCAGAATCTTCACCCACCGTGGAATCGCGGTGGTTAGGGCGGCGAGTATAGATAAAGTAATCAAACCAGGAGGACTTGTGGAGAGCGACAAGTTACCGACAGATGTTCGGAAACGAGCTATGGAAGCTGTGGACGAGTGTGGTCGGAGAGTCACTGTTGGTGACGTGGCGAGCAGAGCGGGGTTGAAAGTTACCGAAGCTCAGAAAGCACTTCAAGCTCTCGCGGCTGATACTGATGGGTTTCTCGAGGTATAAAGTTTTGATCTTTATGCTGAAAACTTGAATAGCCTTTAATAAAGTATTGATCTTTAGGTATCGGATGAAGGTGATGTTCTTTACGTTTTCCCAAGGGACTATCGGTCTAAGTTAGCTACCAAGTCGTTAAGGATACAGATTGAACCCTTTCTTGATAAGGCAAAGGTATTGTCTTTCCTTATGATCTATTTGAAAGTGAATGTTACTTATGTGGTCTCTGTTATGTGTTGCTGGCAGGGTGCTGTAGATTACTTGACTCGTGTTTCGTTTGGGACGGCGCTTATTGCGTCTATTGTTATCGTCTACACTTCAATTATACTCTTACTTTCAAGCAGAAGGTGACTTGTGTGTGACTTGTTATATTATCATTATGGACAATGGCATTGGTTTGTCTTGTGCACTAACCTTTTGGGTTTTGTTAAAAAGCGAGGATGATAATCGTCAAAGAAGACGAGGACGTGGATATGATTCTGGATTCAACTTCTATTTCAACCCTGTCGATCTATTCTGGTACTTTTTATTAAAGCTTCATGTACTTCTAACCAGTGGAGAGCAATATTTTGATATAACAGGAAGCTCCTAGTCATGTTGTAGTGTTTTTATGTAAGGTACTGGGATCCCAATTATTACAGAAGGAGACGAGCTCGAGAAGATGAGGGAAAGGGAATGAATTTCATTGAATCTGTAAGAGGAAACTGAACATGGAAAGCTTTCATGCTTTGCTGTATGTTTCTTTTTGATGGTTGGTAATGACTTTGAAGTGATTAATGGGTGATTTCTAGGTCTTCTCCTTTGTATTTGGAGACGGAGACCCAAATCAAGGAATTGAAGAAGAGAGATGGCAGATGGTAATGTGCAAAACTTCAATCTACTCATGTCTTTCATTCATGTTCTTGTTGATACTCAGGTCCTTAGTTCCAATCTGTGGAAACATCTTAGATGGTGTTTTTATGATTAGTTAGCAAAATGGTAGATGTCTGTTTTAGACTTCTATAGAATGTTTTTTTTTTAGATTTGAATATGAAAAGATATCTCACTCACATAATAACGTACTAGTGATTTTACTTCCTTCTGACACCTATTTGCAGATTGGGCGGTATATAACTTCGAGAGGAGGTGTTGTTGCAGCTGACGAACTTGCTCCATACCTTGATGCGCCATCTTCCAAGAGTGCTACAGTATGTTTTGCTGCCAGTCCCTTTGTACTCATTTACCTTTCAAGCTCGTTGGATCACTAAAATAATGAAAAAGACAATACAATTCAGCTTCTTAAGTTTCCTTGTGTTCACAGAGTGATGAATCCTACATTCTTCCTGTTCTTCTTCGGTTTGATGGTCAACCTGAGTTGGATGAAGAGGTATATGCTTTCTGGTTGCTTTTAATATGATGATTAGCAGCGTTTTCTTCGATCATTTTCATTATAGTGTTTTCTGTTAATAGGGAGACATACTGTATCGCTTTCCATCCCTGCAACGCACTGCTTCTGGGTCTAATAGACGAAAGGAGTATGTGGGAAAATGGTTAGACTGGGTTGCAGACATGGAGAAGTTCTTCAAGGAGAAGAAATGGCAATTTAGGTTCTGATCATTGTTAATATCTCACACTTAAGAAAAGTATTTATTGCTTTTAGTGGTTCAGTTAGTGATAATGGAACCTTGTTTCTTCACAGTAAAACTAGTTCGACAGAGAGAGCAATGGTCATTGGCCTAGGCGCGGTTAATCTCTTTGGTGTTATTGTTCTAAACACCCTGCTAAGGTAAGTCACTCCAGTCCCAACTAATATTCCCCAGTGTGTTGTATACTACAACCCTTCTAAGACAACAACGTTCTTTAACAGGGAAATGGCTTTTAGACCAAGTGGATTTATTACATTTGTTAAAAACATATATCCACTACTTCAGGTGTGACTTCTTCATATGACGAACTACTTTTTATCAAATACTTGTATCCTCCTATTTGCTTTAAGTAATGATCTTGATAAGGTTATTGCGTGTGCAGGTGTACGCAGGTTCATTCTTTGTCATCCCTTTGGTTCGGTGGTTTTCAGTCAAGAGAAAGAATGATCAGATAGAGAATAGAAACAAAGCTCGTCTACAATATGCACGAGCACTTGAATCTCCAGATAGCGCACTTCGGCGTAAGGTAGGCTCTACATCAGTGGTTATATATAACTGTATGGGAGATGTTTATCTTGGTTGATGTTCTGAAAGAACGCCTTTGAAACTAAATGCAATGCAGCTGCTGAGCGCAAGGGACATGGCTCAGAATACAGTAATAGGGAAGGAGAGGATCGTGTACAGTACAGAGAGAGATATGAATGAACAAGACTATGAGGCAGACGAATGGGACAGAAGATTCCGAGAAGTAGACAAATGAGATTGACAAATGTAAAATATGGTAAGTGAATGAGAAGACAGTTCCACAGTTTCTTGCTTGTCTTTTAATATCAATCTCAATGTTGCATTTGATTCCAGGGGACTTATGACAGCAACTCACACACTTCATCCGCAGCACAGAACTTTCTCTCCTGTAGCTTTTACTTAGGCAATCATCAAGTTCCTGCAGATGACACACAAGGCATGGGGTACATAACTATATAGACATTCTTAATCTCTTTGGAAAAAAGAATCAATTGATTTTCATAGGTATCTTAAGTTGAAGACCATATTGTGACGCTTCAGAGCTCTTTCTAACACAAGTGACATAACCATACCTGCAAAAGCTTGGTGTTGTTTACAAATCATTATTTTAAGAGATCCTAAGTAGATTGCTTGTTCTTGAGAGTTTCCAACAATGAGATTATTATGTAAAGTGATTTGTGTATACAGAAGTCCATTTCTTGCTCATTAGAAACATTTATGATATACTTTTGTATTTAATGTCTAATGTCTTGTCTCTTTGTTGAAGGGGTGGGATTTGGTTTCATAGAATAAATGCAGATCAAGGATGAAATAGTTTTAAACTGAATTAATGGGGCCAATTTGGAGAAGAATTAAAAGGGTGGGGGCAACATAGAAATAAATTACGAGGATGCTCTAAAAACAAAGAAGCGTGTGGTATAAACACGACCAAATCATGTCTCTCGCCTCTTCCGTAAGAAAATTCCCAGAAAGAACAAAAAAAAAAAGAAGAAGAAACTTTCTTCCCACAGAGCTAGACAGAGAGAGAGATTAGAAAACATGTCGAGATCTCTAGTGAAACGCTTTGTTCCATATCTGTCTGCTCGTATCAGAGAAAACCATCAGATGCTTAATTATATTTCTTCCGTTTCTGCTTTCAAAGAAGCTTCTTCTACAACTTCTATGGAAGATGTCCACCTTAGCGAGAATTGCATCCGGGTATGTATATAAATCATTTGGCTTTTACTTACATTCAAGACATGTGAACATACCATGGAAGACCTCTACCATGTAGATGGATCAAATGTTGTTTTTTTATTGAAAGTCACAAACTTTCTTCATTATAAATCCATGCCTAGTGGCTTCTCATTGAGTATCTTCATATCTTTATGTCACTGTCGTCTCTTGACTCTTGTACGAGTTATCATCCTTTTTATTTGACAGAGGATGAAAGAGTTACAAACTAGTGAGCCTGACAAGAAGCTGCTTCGTTTGGCTGTAGAAACTGGAGGCTGTTCTGGTTTTCAGTATGTTTTTGAGCTTGACCATACTACCAATCCTGATGACAGGTGTCCCTCTCCCTCATTTCCTTACTCGAATATTACAAAACATCGTTTTGTTTTGTCTCAATTGTTAAAAACGTTACAGGGTTTTCGAGAAGAAGGGTGTGACATTGGTTGTAGATAATGTCTCCTATGACTTTGTCAAAGGCGCTACCATTGATTACGTCGAGGAACTCATTCGTTCTGCTTTCGTGGTAAAATCTCCATAGTTAGTTACACTTCGTTATTAGCATTGCTCATACAGTGTCACTGAAACCATTCTTGTCTGTTTGGCCTGAGCTGAATGTAGTCCATTATCCACTTTCTTAACTATCATATGTAACATGATGTCTTATCTATGGCCTGTGTTTACGAAATGGAGGCAAAGATAGACTATTGAAACAGCATGTTTTGTACATATCAAAAGATAATGTCCATATAACCCGTTTCAAGATTTACATTTGATTTTTTAAAGCTTGTTGTGTCTTCAGGTAGCTGAAAACCCGGCTGCAGTGGGTGGATGCAGTTGCAAAAGCTCCTTCATGGTGAAACTCTGAATCGTTGCATTTTGATCTTTTGTTATCTACTTGTACAATGTCTCACAAGTTTTGCAATGTATCAATCAAAATGCATAACTAGGGAAAAGATACAAACTCTGTAGGCCTCCACCACAACACAATCATTTGTTCATCCTATTTTTAAACAATAATGGAATGGTTTATCTTCTCTTTATATACACAATAGTTGATCATATCCATATATCTTTCTGATGTTGATTATGCAAACTTATAGTAGTTCAAAAGGTATTTTCCCATATTCATTAAATAATTAACGATACAAAAATGAATCCATCTTTGAGACTGATCTAGGATTCTTGAGTTGCAAGTGTCCCAAAGACTGAAACAGGTGTTTTAGTTGCCAGAGCCAAAGCCACGAGGGCCTGGCTTGTTTGATGCTGACTCCACAAATTTCTTCCTTGATTCCGCCTTTTTCTTCCTCCTTGCGGTTCCAGGTAGACCCTAGTAAGATGCATTCACAACATTAAGTTAAACTCTTCTCACAAGTTCCAAGGTGAAGAAGAAGAAGAAAGAAACCTTTTGTTCTGCTTTCATTGCATCCGCGAGATCGGTGAATGCAGGATTCGCTCCTCCTTCCATTGCTCCCATCAAGTTCTTCATCTTCACTCTCATTTGGAATATTTGTGCTACAAGCTGGCTCACCTGAACAACCACAACAACAACCAACACACAGTATTGAATCTTCTTTTCTTGTCTGAGATCTGACACATTCTGAGTGAGAACGAGTACCTGTTGTTCTGTCTTTCCTGAATCTTTAGCAATTCTTTTTCTTCTCTCTGGAGATTCAGCTAGTAACTCTGGCTTCTCCTTTTCCTCTGCCCAACGCAATCAAACGAGGAATAAGACATTTTTTGTACTAAACGGAATGGGAAAGAAGTATAAAAAGAAAACAAACCAGGAGTCATGGCTTCGATCATAGCTTCCATGATGACAAGACTCTTCTCAGCTTCTCGTATTTGCGCTGGACTCACTTTCCCCATTCCAGGAATCATTCCAAGAACACGTGACACCGAACCTATCTTGGCAACAGCACGAGTCTGCTTTAGCAAATCGTTGAAGTCGAACTTTTCACTCATTATCTTCTTCTGTAGATCCTCAGCATCTTCTTGACGCATCTATATATGAAAAGACATCATCAGCAAGAGAAAGAGAGACAGAACAAGTTTTGTAGTCTGAAAACTTACAACTTCTTGTGCCTTTTCTACAAATGAAAGCACATCTCCCATTCCTAGAATTCTTCCAGCCATTCTATTGGGATAAAAGGGCTCAAGATCCTCCATACGCTCTCCACGTCCCACCAGTTTTATCGGTTTTCCAGAGACCTAGTAAAGCAACACTGTCAGTGATGTGTACTCAATACATACATACCGTCAAAAATGTATAGTAAGGAGAAGAATGAACCTCCTTGACACTCAAAGCAGCACCACCTCTTGAATCACCGTCTAATTTTGTCAAAATGGCTCCTGTGATTCCTATCTCAACACTGAATGCTGTCACCAATGCTGTGGGAAAACAAAAACCAAAGTCAAGAGGTTTTATACATCAATAAACTAATACATGCACATGATTACATGCAGCTTCTTGTCCAGTCATGGCATCAACAACTAGCAACACTTCTGTGGGGTTAAGAAATTTCTTCACGTCCTTTAACTCATCCATCATCCCTTTATCTACCTGTCACAAAGAGGCAGTTTCATGAATAAAGCTACAACCAAATTTGTAATGCAGATATAACAAGATTACCTGCAGCCTCCCTGCAGTATCCATGATAACTACATCAACGTTATTCTTTTTAGCTTCTTTTAGACCTTCCTTAGCTATATCTGCAGGTTTTACTTCAGTCCCTGCTGTATAAACGGGCACACCAACCTGACACAAAGACAGCATCAGACAAACAATTGTTTAACAGAATAGAATATCATCACATGATGGTTCAAAAGTCCAAATTACAATACCTTTTCACCTAAAATGACAAGTTGGTCGATGGCAGCAGGTCTGTACACATCTCCAGCAATAAGCATGCAAGATTTTCCCTAAACAAAAAATGATCCAATTATAATAAATGTTATTTGACAGAGAGTAACAATCCCTTCAAGATCTTCAAAAAGCATACCTGCTTCTTTAGGTAATAAGCCAGTTTTGCGCAAACCGTTGTCTTCCCCACTCCTTGGAGCCCAGCCAGCAATATTACTGTAGGACCTGAGTTAGAAAACTGGAGCTCAGATACTTCTCCACCCATCACCTTCACTAGCTCATCATGTACAATCTGCAAAGTTGTATTGAAAAAAACTCAAAATAAATCATAGATTCAGGGCAAGATTTAAGAACCGGTTTATTGCTAGTTACCTTGACCAACTGCTGATCTGGTTTGACTCCTCGAATGACACCCATTCCAACAGCTTGGTCACTTACAGATTGAACAAACCTTCTAACAACAGGGAGGCTCACCTTTTTACAAAACCACCAAGCTGAGTAAAATTACTGTTTATACTGCAAGAACGCTGAAAAAAAACATAGAACAAACAAAACTCACATCTGCTTCAAGGAGAGCTCTTCTGATATCCTTCATTGGCTCAGCAATATTCTCCTTCGTCATGACATCTGCAAGTTCAAATAAACAGAACTAGCGTGAAACCTTACTCAACATGTCTGCATCTCTAGTGGCAATAGTACACTGTCTTTAACATTTCTGTTTTATGGTTCCGAGCCAACACTAGCAAAAGCTAATAGCTTTGACATCAACAAGAGTGTTAACCTCCTTAACAAACAAAAAAAACAGAAGAAACAAGAACCTTCTCCTTTGAGTTTGGTCCAAGCAGCCTCGAGTCCACTAGTCAATTGACCAAACATCTCCGCTCTAACTTGACAACTCCTTCGGTATCTTCCATGGCCAACTGTCTTCGATTTAACCCAACTCCATATCTCCCTCTAACTCAATACATACATAACTAACTAACTATCCAAAAGACAGAGACAAAAAGGAAGCAGATTGTGAAACCAAACCGTGGAGGGATCCTTAGAAGAGAGAGAAGCTGAACTGGTGGTTCCAGTGAACGCAGAACGAAACGTAGCACTACTACTTGTTCCACTCCTCGTCCTCTTCTGAGTACACTGAACTCTATCATTCACCGAGAAACGGCATGAAAATTGAAGAGCCTCCATAAGTAGTGTCTGTGAAGTGATCCAAAGCTCAAAAAGCTTGTCTTAAAATTCTATCCCTTCTTGTTGCAAGGGAGTTTTTGGATGGTTCCGTTTTGATGACGTGTCCGTTTATTAACCGTCCGTGTGTTCCGTCTCTGCTTCAGATTGCAGACATTTTTTTTTACCAAATCCTTGCCAACGGGACATGATTGCCCTCTGCACAAAGCAGAGTCTCTGCAAAACGACACTACTCAAATAAGCCGATTGGAGAAGCCCAATACAGTCCAGCCCAACAAGCTTCCCAACGGTCGTTACTAACGGCTCCTTCACTACAAGACAGACACAGAGTGAAGGTCATGTATTTTACTCTCTCTATTACAAATATAATAATGTAGGTTTTAGAGTTTTTATGTTAATAAATATATAATCTTTTGTATTTAGTTATTTTCTATAATTTATAACCAATCAAATTTAATAAATACAATTATTTTTTTACAATTTACAATTTACCATTATTATATGTAATGAAAATGTGAAATATGTATTTTTTGAATTTCTTGAGAGATCTTAAAAAATTATAAAGGAGGAAGCCTTTATGGCTGTCACCTAAGAGCATGTTTATTGCAAGGACCCCTAGTGGGGTCCTTGTTTTTTTTGTTATTTTTTTTTCTTTTTTTTTTAAAAAAAAAAATTAAAAACACCAATCGCGGGCCGCCACGTGTTAGTGGGGCCCGCGAACAGTGTAAGGGACTTAGCAAATGGGTTCCTTATTTAGGGGATTTAAGGGATGTTGCTTGGGGGAATTAGTGGGTCCCACCCGCTAAGAGACCCACTAAGAGCCCCCAATAAACATGCTCTAACTTGCTGAATGAATTAATATAAGTAGTGTTCAAAAAAAAATGTATTTTTAGAAACATTTTTTTCCCTAAAACATGTATTAAGTTAAAATAGAGGGAACATATTTTAACTAATACTCCTTTTGTTTCATAAAGATAATTTTTTGAATTTTTCACACATATTAAAAATGCATTAAATCACTATAATAAATGTATTGATTTTTGTAATTTTTAATTTTTAATAATATTTTACTAATAATAATTCAATAAAATTAATTAATTTCTTAAAATTTGTAATATTTTCATAAAAGAAACAAAAAAGTTATTTTTATGAAATATTTTTTTTTTAATATGGAACATAATCAAACGGAAGGAGTATTAAAGAATGTGATTAGAAAAATAAGAGCCTCTAATATTATTAAAATTTCCAGATTTTTAGTGGGGCCTAAAGGCCATTGCACTGTTTGCCTTGGTGTTAAGCGGGCACTGATTGGAACACCGTTTTATCTTGTAACCAACAGTTTTTTTTTTCTCGTGAGTTGAACAAAAGAATCACATTGATAAAAAAAATACTTCAAAATTCTCAAGAACATAAATGATCACAAGCACAAACCAACCTCCAAAAAAAAAAACAGCACTCTTCACAAGCATATATATATCTATAAAGAACCCATGATATAAATGAGAAACCAGACCAAAGAAATAGAAAGTGTCATGAATGTGGCAGAGACGTCTTCTTAGAGCTGCTCATTTTACTAGTTTCGCTGACAAAGGAAGACCATAGAGATACTTTATCCCTATCCAACCAAGAATCCATCACCCCTATACGTTGCCTTGGTGTGCTTAGTGATCTAAACTTTTCCTTTGCAGATTCTGTCACGCTCATATAAGGCTGGAAGCCTATGGAGCTTTTGTACCACCTCTCATCCTCCAGTAAACTCTGTTCAAGACGGCTAAAAGATCTCCTTGGGAAAGAAAATGGAGACTCTTGTCCATCACTAGAGTCTTGTCTCTGCAACGTTCTCAGCTTTACTTTTGTCGGGACAAGGATTTCGCTTGGAATGAGAGACTTGGTTTCACCCCAATGTTCTAGTCTACAGCTTCTCATCCTCATATCCTTTGTGTGTAATGACTCAAGAAGCATGTGAGGACTTCTTCTCTCCTGCAAAACTACTTTATGAGACTTCAAACCGAAGCTAACCGGTTTTATAAAGATCCCAAGAGAGAGCTTACCTGATGTGACCTGGAATATTTCAACATACGCTCACGCTTGACCACACCTTCTTGCTTCCTTAACCATATGGCTTTGATGTCTTCCTTCGTCAGAGAGCTACTGTCCCAACCGTTGTGATCATTGCACTTGACCTTGAGTTCTTCTTTGATCTCTGGTTTGGTCTTGGACCAATGTTTTCCCTCTGTGTTTCTAGTGATGAGGCTTGATGTTGAAGCTTTGTTGGAGGGTTTAGACTTTAATAACCAAGAAACCTTTCGCCTAGCAGCTCGGCCACGGACGATTGCTTGAAGCCTTACAAGCGCCTTCAGTGCCCGCAACGCTTTCCTCGCCTGTTTTGTAACCAGTACACAAGATCAAACACCGCAAGAGAATAAGCTTCAAGCAGATACTAAGAGAGTGTCTGACCAGATAAGCCCTGAAGGCACTCTGAATCTTGATAGCTGCTAACTTTGTATCGCACTTCTTGATAAAATGGTGTGACGTGAAGGCGTTTCCCGCCATCCGGACAACCTCAGCAGCTGCCTTGGCGGCTGCAACCGCTGCCTCAGCTGCTGCAGCTGTGGCAATAGCTACATTCATAGCATGTTTTCTCTGATCCTCTGTTGCTTGGTTCAAAGTCCTCTTCTCTTGCACCTTAGTTGATATCTGATGTCTCAGTTTCAGTCTTCTAAATACCCATCTCAATCTCCTTGACTTCTACAACAAGGAACCATTTTAGATTCAGAGATATGGACAGTTCATGGTATCAACAAGAGAGAAAACAAACAAAACCTTGTCTGCTTTTGCTTTCCCCTCGCAGATGAATAGTCGTTTTATCCAACCGAACCATGACCTCCTATTTGCCATTACAATGAAGTTCCCTAGAAACAGATGATAAAGCCTCTTATTAAGTTGATCAATGATCACTTGCATGAAAAATCTAGACAACAACATGGTAAGCAATGATGTAACACTGCATTGTCTAATTATATATGGCAGAGGAACTCAAAGACATTACCTGTGAACACAAACCAAATGATCTGATGGATCAAAATTTGAAATCAAATGCTGTGGAGGATAGAAATGAAGTGATGATGTTTGAGATTCAGACATGTGTGAAGAGATGAGTTCAAAGTGATGTCTAAATATAGGATCCCCTCTTGTCTCCTTTTCCAACTGTCACTTTCACTATCTATGATTACTGACTTGTTCAAACTCTACTTTTTCTTTTGCTTCTTAACCAATCACTTGACACTGGCCCCAACCTCATTTTATCATCCTTACATTTATAAACTAATACATAACAAATTAAACTATCCAATTCATAAAAAAAAAAAATTCTCCTTTATTTGTTGCCACTTTTGGCTTGTGATAAAAGAACATGTGGCTTGTCAACGTATCTATGCTTACAAGAAAAGCTTAAGGAATTATGCAAAGATGTAAAGTTGATCATACCGTATTATAATGTAATTGTTATGATATTGTATGATACATATATCTCGTGAAATAATTGCTTGAAGAGAAAAGAAAATAATGATAACAATGAGTGACAGTACAGTTTAATCATTGAGAGAAAAATAAATATATAGAGCTTTGAAGGTTTTCTCTTAAATCAATATTAACTAATTTGGGTTTGGTTTTATTGTACTTAGGGGTAATATGTTTTTTCAATGAATCTTTACATGGTTATATATAAAGTTTCAACTTCAAGTTGTCTTCTAAGGTTATATCTCAATGAAAAGTTTTTCTTTCTTTATAATTTCTAATGTAATATCTAAGTAGCTAACATCCAAAATTGCCCAAAATCTAAAACATGAATGAATAATACTTTACAAAATTCCGTAATAATTAGCTCAACTGATTACTAATCTTGTTATCTGATGAAGAAAAAAAATCAAATTTAATTTAGCTGATGGTGGTCCATATGGACTAAAATTCATTGTTGAGTAGATCATTACACTTTAGTTATCATGGCATTGGAACAATGATGAGCCATGTGATGTGAGTCACATATGATATGAACGTAGGGCGAGCAAAATAGCCTCTAGGATTTCATTTTAGCTTAATAATGCATTTTTAAGTTCTTCAACTCACAAAAGGATCCTTTTGAGTTGTTATACAGTCCCACCACTCTTTTAACACCATTTTTATTTATTTTCCTTCCTTCATTTTTAATGAAAAAAAGTTACTAAAAGTTCATACTTGTTATCATCAATTGGTTAAATCATCATATCAGGGAAATATATCACAAAAACTCTCCAAACTCTTACAAAATCCATGTATCTATCTATATGCTAGTATTTAGTAATTAATGACAATATAATTTCAAAATGTAAATTTCGCTTGAAGTTGCCTATATTATTCAAATCAATAATCTTTGTAAATAAATATCTTTCAAAAGATATTTTTCACAACATATTTTTATAATTCATAAAAGAATAAAGAGGGAAAACTCATTATCATCAAAGCTAAATTGATTTCTTTTCCAAATAAAAGGAGAAAGGTTGCTAGAAAAATCAATTGTTTTTTCTAATTCACAGTCATGATATTTTTCACAACATATTTTTATAATTCACAGTCATGATATTTTTCACAACATATTTTATAATTCATAAAAGAATAAAGAGGGAAAACTCATTATCATCAAAGCTAAAGTGATTTCTTTTCCAAATAAAAGGAGAAAGGTTGCAACTTGCAAGGAAATAAATAGAAAAATCAATGGACCAATAATGAGATCATAAAGTATCATCTGTACCTAAGATTACATGATCTGTTTCTTAGATCACTACATGACCTTTATAAACTTTATTCTTTTTGATTTAGAAAAGGCACACATTAGCCATTACGTTTCAAAGAATGTGGACATTCTCCACAACCTAGTCATCATCCAGTGACCACTAATCCAACTTATGAATATCATCTCTACTGGCTGGCCGATATTGAAAATCATGTGAATCAGCAACTTAAGAGCTAATATACAGAGTGATGTTCATCAGTTACAGAGTCAAATTTACTTAGGATAAATCTCTGTTTTATATGCAAATTCATCATGAATCACTATCTTTCTACAACCTGAGTCAATCAAGAAATGTAGATTCAAGGCACAATCTTTAATGGCTAAACCGTTGTTCAATGGCCATGAGAGGTTCATCAATGGTTAAACACAAAAACTCTTAAGCCCCTTAAACAAAACAAACCATAATCTAGTGGCCACAATACCAAAATGATACTAAAGGCATACACACACTGATTATTACTGTAAGCTACTTATTTCCTCAAGAGACATCATATTGAGGAGTTGTTTTCTTCTTACACAGAAGAAGAAGATGGCCAAGATAGTTGAAAGTAAGGCAAGACTTTACAGAAATCCCAAACGAAGGATGATCCTCTTCCTTGGTACTGAACTTCTTCAACCTTTTGAGTCTTTATGTCACATAAGAAGATGTGTGAGTCACATCTGATGAAAACCGAGTCCGAGTTCTGGTTGAGGAACGCAAGCAGCTGCGTTTCTTTAGTCTTAGTGCTGAATCTTGAAGATTCCACTGGGTTCTGTCTCCACATCACCTTGAAACTCAGCTTAATCTGAACGGTCCACTGCAACACATCGCTTACCTTTTCTAGCTTCCATATCTCCATCACAGACTTATTGCTCCATCCATATTGCAAACACCCATCAGCAGATTCTCCCAGAACCTGTTCATCATAGTCGAATGTCTTTGGAAGCTTCATCACATTGATCCGCTTTTTCTCCTCATCGTTTGTGTCGTAGATAGCAACTTTACCTCCTGTGGCATGCCAATAAACCACGCCTTGGATCACTCTCCCCGCAGTCCACGGAGTGAGAGAGATCGGCTCAGAGCAACTCAGCTCAGAGTAGCTCCACGTGGTGGTTTTAGAGGAATAAGTCTCAACTCTCACCTTCATACTCTGGTCTAAATAAGAAAGACACTCCCCGCGAACCACCTTGTAGCTAAAACCTTCTTTAGGACAATCCTCAGTGATCAAAGACATACAAAGCTCTTCGAAATGGACTCTATGCCGTGGGATCTGATGATGCTTGCGTGTGCTAGGATCCCACACGTAGTAAGCTTTTGGATGGCGACCACAGAGAAGAAACCCGTTTGAAGAAGAATCAATGTAGTAACCAAGCTTCTTCAGAACACCAGATGACTCAACTTCATCACCTAGACTACTCGTTGAGAGCAAACTCAGAGAGGATTCAGAGCGAGGGCGGTGAACTCTTTCCACGCGTTTGCCAAGGTACATTGTGTTGCAGATGAAGAAGCCGATGAGATGAAAGCTCGGTTTCCACTTGGTTAAGTAAGCTTGACGGAAGAAAGGGTTGGATATGATCTGAAGCCATCTCTTTGACACTAGAATCAGCTTATAGGTTGTCTCAGGAGGTAAACGGAGAAGAATCTCGGACATAGCATCAAAGCTGTTTAGAACCTCATGAACACTCAAATCTGACTTCATCCCTAAACTGGTCTTTGCCCTGACAGAAGAAGAAGACATTGCACAAAACTGTTTCTTTTGATCATCAGTAAGAGAAAAAACTAATGCAATTAAACAAAAAACAAAACCTAAATCAATTTCACGAGTCCCAAAAAACTAAAGGGTCTCAACAAGTTACAAACTTTCTATGAGATTCCTTGTAAACTAGTGGATCGATGTACAAAGAACAACAAAAAGCAGAGAGCTTCGCGGAAATATTCGAAAATCCTAATCGTATTCGACGATCAACACAAGGAATCCGAAGCGAGATTCGAAGATTCTATAGATAAATCTGAAAAAAACAAAGTAACAGTAACAGTAACAGTGAGACCTGTTGAAGACGATCGGTGAAGATGAAAGACTGTAAAACGCTTCGACTCGCAAGATATGTATAAACCCCACCCGGGATCGGATCCGAACCCAAATAAGCTTCTTCGGTTTAATGGAAAATCTTGAATTAATAATTGAAAAATTTGCTAATTTGGGTTAAAAAAAAAAGGCTGTCGTCCCTTTAAGCTTTTTTTTTAAAATATTGTCTTTGTACCCTTTTACTTTGAATATAATACATTTTTAGCCTCAGTTTTTTTTATACATATTTAATTAATAACTAAATATTAAATTAAAAGAAAAACAATAAAGCAACACACAAATAACGTAATCCCTAAATCTGTTCCCCCCCCCCCACCCCGATGGTTTCTCTTCTCTGACGGCTCCACCCCCATTGTTTCTCTTTCGTGACGGCTCGACCTCCATCTCCGGCGAATAGATCCTGCAAATTGTCCTTCTCTGCTCTCATCCTCGTGTGTGTGCTCCCTTGTCTTGAGCTCCATCTCCGGTGAGTAACTCCGGTGAGTAACTCCGGCAAGTCTTCTTTCTTTGCTTTCATCCTCTGTTGTTTCCCCCTTATTTGATTTACTTCAACATATTTCAATTTAGGTTTCATTTATATTATTCTATTTCACAGATATGTGTTGTTAAAGTTTGAGACTTTAGATTCATTATTTTGTTTTTCTCTCTTCACAAAGCTTCGATAGTTTTTGCTTTTGTTAGATTATATATTCTCAAGTTGTTGTTGATGTCATGAATGTTTTTTTTTCCAGATTTGTTTGACTTCTTGATACTCTCTATCTTGTCTATTACAAGTAAAAGAATAGATCATTCCTTGTTGGGTTTATGAGTTTTTCTATTGACTAGATTTATCAAGTTTCATCTGGTTGATTTTTTTGTGGGATTTGATACAAAGTCAAGTAGAATAGTTAGGAAAATAAACTTACATAAGACTGGTAGTGTAAATAATAATTGAAAATGTATTTATATATATAATTGTTTAGTGTCTATATTAGCAACATGAAATAGAGAAAAGTTTTTGTTTTTTTTCTCATCTTAGAGCCATTATAAAATGTGTGTTCTGTTTTAAAGTTTTTGTTTACATATGAAAATATAACTTCTATTTTTTGTTGGTTTCGAATTTGATTATGTAGGAATGGATTTAGCACTTCCAAAGCGTATTTTTGAACGTGGTCTCGAACCTCAAGTGGATAAGATCAATAACAGCTGCAAAACATCGTTACTCAAGCGCTTGCATAATCTATTTCCCACAGAGTATGCAGAAGTGAAGAGCGACCCACTTTTCATGCACATTATGGCCATTTATGACAACAATATGGGATATTCAGCACGTTTGATACACAGCTTCATGTGCAAACAACTTTTCACAGCCAAGAAGCACGAGTTATGGTTTGAGTTTGCTGGCCAGCCTCTGAGGTTTTCACTTCAGGAGTTTCATGCAGTCACAGGTCTAAAATGCATCAAAGAGGCAAATTGTGATTTTGAGAAGTGGGAAGATGACATGGGATTTTGGAGTAAATTGTTGAAAAGACGCGGGATTTTGGAGTAAATTGTTCAATGCATTCTAACATTGGTTTTCACATGCTTTTCGAGTCTTTTTGGTGTTTTAAAAGTCTTTTCAGGTTAGAATAGGTTTGCAAGGAGTTTTGGGCACAAGAAGTAAAGATTTGAGCAAAAATGATGAATTTGGCGTTTTAAGGCAAGATTGGTCGATCTCCCACTTGGACTGGTCGATCTGGGAACCAGAGCACACAAAAAAACGCCGAATGGGCAATAGATCGACTAGAAAAGAGAAGTTGGTCGATCGTCGAAGATCGGTCGATCTCCAGTAGGCCTGGTCGATCTTCTGGTCGATCTTGGACCTGGTCTGCGCGAGCAAAAACCATAATTTTTGGTTTAATTCTATTTTTGAGCCGGTTTAGCCTAGGGATTCGTGCCAGACGTGTTTAGACCTTTATTTTCAGTTTTTTTAGCAGTTTTTCAGGGTACGTTACTTTTAGATTATATTTGCTTTTGGCTCTGGAGATTGTAAGCACTAGGGAGAAGAAAATCTAAAGTGATTGTTTAAACTCTTGAAACAAATCTAGATGAGCAAGTAATCGTGACCAACGAAACAACAACCAAATCGTAAGCTTTGGTGTCTGAGATAAAAACAAGTTTCATATAACAAAATAAAATACGAGTTGCATAAATTTAAACAAAACAAGTCTTAGCATAACAAATGAAAATGAAACAAAAGTTGTCTAGATTGCTCTATCACATCTCGCTCTATTGTGGCCTTCAAAACCACATAGGCTGCATTTGTGTCTCTTGCCTTGTTGAGATCCTTGATTCGATCGCATCTTGTCTTTGATAGTTTCATGTCTTTTTTTTCTTCGTCTACCAGCAGACCTTCGCGTTTCGGGTGGAAAAACTTCAGTATCTTCAACAGCCAATGGGACATGCCAAGAATCTTCAGGAATGGCTATTGGATTTATAGTTTCCTCATAGGCAGATCTCCATGTAGTAGTTTTATACAACTCATCGGTGAGTGAGTGTGGTTCCTTCCCAACAGAGAAACCTGCTTTAATAGCATGTCTACAAGGAATTTTTAACAAGCTATACTTCCCACATGAACAAGTTCTTCTCTCTAAATCAACAGTGCAGTCAATAGTGTCTCCTACCACATGAAATCGGGTGTCGCTGATTGGATAAACAATATATCTTTTACCCTTTTCAATCCTTCTATCAATCTTCTTCTCCACTTTAGCAGTTAGAAGGTGTGTATGGTTTGAACTTAGGATTTTACGCTGATAAAACCATCGGGTTAACATCTCTCTGATGCTGTCTAACAAGGGAATAACTGGATATTCTCTAGGAGATCGTAATGCAGAATTTATCGACTCAGCAGGGTTTGTAGTTCTAATATCGTACCTAAAACCTTGAAATTGACAACGCGCCCATGTTCTCACATCTGCCTCAATCAAATAATTTCCGATGGCTGGACTGATTTTGCAAATATCAGAGAAAAGCTTCTGAAAATCTGGAACTCTATATGCTTTTGACGCCTTTGCAACTAATCCAACAAGGCCCTTTCCCTTGAAAAATGTGATCACGTTATTCAACAAATGGTGAATGCAAATACCGTGACTAGCTAAAGGATAAACTTTCGCTAGTGCTTTTGCTATTGAGCCATGTCTATCTGATACAAAGGCCAAACCAAGCTCGTCTGCAATAACAACCTGCAGTTGCCTAAGAAACCACTCCCATGAACGATCATTCTCTGAATCAACAACGCCAAATGCAATTGGATACAAATTAGAGTTCCCATCTAAAGTTGTTGCTACAAGTAAAACTCTTTTGTATTTATTCTTCAAGAATGTCCCATCTACAACGATGACCTTACGAATGGCTTTATAGAACCCTCTTACTGACTGACCGAAAGAAATAAATAGAAATCTGAATTTTCCATCATTATCTATTTCATACTGACAATGCGTACCTGGATTTGCCTCTTTTAACATGTGCATGTATTTTGGGATTTTTCCATAACTCTTCTCTGGTATGCCTCTTACAACGTTGATGGCATACTCACGAGCATCCCATGCTAATGAATAAGAGATATCACACCCATGCTCTGTACGCATAGTCAATATGATATCTCTCGGTTTAGGCCCTTCATTGACACCCTCATACTTATGCATGATCAGATTTCCAATTGTCTTCGCCGAGGCTGTCTTAGCTACTTTTTTTTTGCTTGATGGACAACAAGTATGATCAGCCACATACTTGTTGATTACAAAATATGAAGACCCCTCCAAACACACTGCACGCACACTCCAGTTACAAAGATTGTCTGCACATCGTATACACCAAAACGTTTTGTCAGATTTTACAACCTTGTAGTCGAAGTTGTTCGTCATTGCACATATTTCCATAGCAGCCTTGAGAACACTTTTGCTTCGAAAATATTGATCCTTTTTTAATGCATCCACCAGAGAAAACCGAACCATCTTTTTGTTACCTTCATATTTGTTTTCAGTCTTATCGACATCATCACCATCATCAACATTAACTTCATCTTCAGATATACCGTGTTTCATTTGATTCTTTGACTCAACCGGAGTCACATCATCTCCAGCGCTTGAATTACATGGCTGCTCATTCAGATTATTGTTGAGTTTATTCTTCTGAGTAGGTGTAAAAGTCACACACAACTGAACTGATTTTTTCTTCTTCGCATACGCAGCAAAATTTTTGACTTGGCGATCATTACAGAGAATAACAGGAGCCGCCGTCTTCATCATTTCAGCAGGCAAAAAGCTTAACACAACACTGTAATTTTTCTCACCGATTTCATAATCCTCCAAAACCATTGTCTTGAGTTCATTGAGAGTAGTATTTGGTTCCAATGTAATGAGTCTTCCACATTGTTTTGCATCGACAACAAAGCTCCATCCATTATTGGCTCCCAATATCCATTCACCACAGCTTACAAATACATGTATCATATCAACCGAGATGGTGATTACTGGAGAACCAGAGAAAATATTGATTTAGTGCAAATTTTCTCTTTGAAAAGGAGAAAACGTGAAACAAAGAAGAAGATGGCGTGGGAGGAAAGGTTTTTTTTTGTTTACACGTTCACAAATCTAGAAAAATCTATAGACAAGATATCCTAACTGAATTTCTTAGATTTTAGGAATTTCATAACTGTTTTGGTAGAACTGTTTTCTACCCAAGGTAGAACAAAAGGATATCGGCGGAATATGGTATTCTTCGTAGAGTAGAGCAAAAGAAGATTAGTAGATGACGTTGGAAAGTACTTTCAGAAACATGTAGAATAACGAAGAAAATGTAGAATGTATATTCTCGTTTTTTAAGAATTATATAGAAGTGGTAGTAATTGCTTTCTACCAGATAGTAGATCCATAGATAAGTCGTGTAATGTACATTCTGCCGCATGTAGAAATAATCAAAATTGCAGAATATGTATTCTGGAAATCGTAGACTAACTTTTAAAAGTTTTTTAAAAGTTGTAGTTTTTTTCAAAAAAATATTTTTGAACCAATCATATTGTTAATAAAATCACTTTTTTTATTTTTTTCCTATTTTAGCAAATTTAAAACATTTATTTTAATTTATTTATTTATTCAGTTAAGGCTATTTTAGAGAAAAATAGGATAAAAAGAAGAAAAGTGTATTGGGACAACATATTTGATTTTTTGAAGTATTTTGGCAAATCTCCCTTAATAATTTCTAGGTTTTGGGGCTAATTGCTTTAAATTATTGATGACTTCCCACGATATCAAGGAATAATAGCTGCGATAAGCAAAATTATAGAAAATATTACACGATATCAAGGAATAATAGCTGCGATAAGTTAACAATAGCATTTATTTGATTCAAGTAAAATAAGAATATAAATTTTAATTGATGATTCATTAATTAAAATTATATATTAATTAAAACACGATAAATAAGTAAAATTATAGAAAATATTACAAATAAGTAAAATCATTTTTCATATATTTGAAATTTATAAAAAATAGATAAATTAAATTTGTTGATGAATAAATAAAAAACTTTTATAATAGAAGAGTAACATTAATTTTATTATATTATATTAGTGATCGCAAATTTCGTACAAATTGATTGATCTATATTACGTTAGATATACGACAAAAAATGATTTTAAAGACTCAGTCTAGCAAAACATTTAGATCTATGTCCTAATTCTTACTTTTACTTATTAGTTTTGTGATAAAACAAAATTTATTTATTTTAATTTTATAATAATATATATTTAAATCGATGATTTATCAATCAAAATTATAAAAAAAAATATGATAATAAGTAAAATTATTTAAAATTATAGAGAATATGAAAACACAAAATATTTTTACATATTTAATTAAATTCAAATATTAATATAAATTTAAACTGATTTCTTTATCAATCAAAATTATAAAAACACAATAAATAGACAAAATTGTCTAAAATTATGGAAAACATGATAAAATAACAAATAATAGTATAGATAAATTCAAATAATAACATTATGAGAATATGACAAATAAAAATTATTTTTACTTGTTTAATTAAATTCAAATAATTATATAAATTTACATTAATGATTCATAAATCAATTTTTTTTATAAAGAACACGAAAACTAAGTAAAATTAACTAAACTCATGCAGAATATGATATACAATCAAATTCACTTCTCAAATAATAGTATAGATCGATAAAAATAGGTAGATATATTTCAATATAATACATAAAAATTATATTATTTTATAAAATATTATATTATTAAAATGTTTTAGTTATATAAAAATTATATATATAAATATTAAAAACATGATAAATAAAAAATAATATAAAATTATAAAAAATTGGCAAATCAGCAAATTCACTTTTCAAATAAGTTGAAGATAATAATAATAAAACAAATTTAGAGGATACCATCCGGTTAGGTGTTTTTGTTTAATTTTAACATCCCGGTTAAGTTAGAACATTCATTGTCATTTACATGGCTACGAGATACTTCGACAAAGATGCTCTTTGTCTAGGTCTGCTAATACATGAATGTGAACTAGATACATACATGAACAGTAGATTATATGGACAAGGACAAGTCATGACTGTTTGTATATATGTTATATGTGTATATCTATGTTCTATATATCTGCTATATTCTTCTGGGACTATTCAGATTCAGGTGGTCTCCATCCTTTTATTACATTTCAAATATGTTTCTTTGAAGCACAGTAGAAGATTTGTAGTATACTTTACGTCTCTAGAAACTAATATCAATGGAAGTAATAAATAAATAATTATAAAAATATAATATTATGATTTATTAAAAAATAGTTTGGATAACAAATACTTTGGTACAATAGTATTTAAAATAATTTTATCATAAATTTTTCAAATAACCATTTTTAGTTTTTGTTACAAAAATAACCTTGAAGGAAAAATATGATTGAAATAGATTTTTTATTTTTTATTTTAAATTTTTTTATATTTTTTTATTTTTTCAGTTTTAAACTTCACCTCCAAAACTACACTCCATAACTCTAAACCATGTATCTAGATTAGTTAATTCAACGAATATAAGTATATATACTTTTAATAAAGTTTAGTTTGATCATATTTTTTTAAAACTATTTTGATGATAGAATTCTTTTTAAATCTACATTAGGGTATTTCTCTAAATTTTATTAGTACATCGCGTCTCTGCTGTGTACGCACTATTTTCTTCTTGTTTGTTTGAATGATCTTCTTGCTAACCTCACAAGATTTGGGATTGTTCTTACAATAATCTCCAACAAGAATGGGACAAAGACAAGCCAACAAAACACAAACCTGTGTGAACGCATTGTAAAGAACCTCAAAAAGACAAGTAAAAGTCTTCTTTTCACATTTTAAAAACTTAGTTTCTGCAGTAGCCCCTTCGTGAAGTTAGGTATAAAGATATAAACGAATAAAGCCGAAAGTCGAGAGAGATAAAAAAAACAACTAAACAAGAATATTTCATCTGCCACTGCCACAATTAATCATAGCTTATATAATGAGAAGCATCCTCACAAAACGGTTTTATCTTGTATCCAAAACAAGAATCATATTCCACTTGTGTGTTTTCCACTTGCAAACTGAAAGAGCCAACACAAAGAAAAAGGTGCAGAAAGACATGGGAATTGCAGAGGATCAACATCTTCCTCAAGGTCAGGACCTTTCTAAGTGGCTTCCTGTCTGTTTTTAGGGTTTGTAACGAATCAAATATGTTTTTTTTTAAGCAAAGTA
The DNA here is from genome assembly GCA_905132885.1 of Moricandia moricandioides. Taxonomy (NCBI): domain Eukaryota; kingdom Viridiplantae; phylum Streptophyta; class Magnoliopsida; order Brassicales; family Brassicaceae; genus Moricandia; species Moricandia moricandioides. The sequence continues at coordinate 78,146 of CAJHQQ010000142.1, forward strand.
GAAGATTTGTAGTATACTTACGTCTCTAGACAGGATATCCAGCTGCAGAAGGAGTCTCTGAACAACCAGGACTAGATGAGAAGAAGAAGAAGCCACGGTTTTTCAAGACAAAGCAGAAAGGAGACAGAGGCTTTATTGAAGGATGGTAAATGGCTAAAAGCTATAACTAGCCAACAAAATCATTTGTTTCTTTTAAAGCAACCAATACAAAACAGGAGTTTTAATGCTTTTTTGGAGTTAATAAGCACATAGCATAATTCATAACTGCATAGAAAAATTTAAGAACTCAACTATAAAACACATTTAGAGCACCCCCAACGGATGTTTGTAGCTTCGGGGTTCTCAAAATACATATATGTATATGTATATATCTATATTAATATTTAATTGTGGGTCTAACTTTACGAGAAACTCAACCCAAAAATTTTCTGCAAAAATATTTTGGATTAGATTTCTCATAAAGTTAAAAACCCCACAATTAAATATTAATAAAAATATATGCATACACATAATGTATTTTGAGAATTCCGAAACTAGAAATCTCCATTGAAAATGCTTTTAAGTAACTCTATTTTTGTTTCATACCCAACAAAAAAAAAGGAGTTTTTGTTTCTGTTTGCTAGCACTAACTCTTGTGTATGTTTTTTTTTCTTTTTGTTTGCTTCTTCCTATGCAGTCTTGCTGCACTATGCTGCTGCTGGATTTGTGAAATGTGTTTCTAAGGCAATAAAGAACACTACAGTGTGTGTCGAGAGCTTCCTTGTGTATTTATTAGTGGCTTTAATATTATTACCGAGAGAGCTTGCAGGACTATGTGGTAGCTCAATCTGAAACTTCCTATACTATGTGTTTGGTGTTTGTTTGTATTGTAAGATTGCAGGACTATATCGTATCTCAATCTGAAAGTTCTTGTACTGTGTGTGGTGTTTGTATGTATTGAAAGATTATTATTACTACTAATAATGTAAAGGTGGTCATTATTATACTAGGTTGATATCTATACAACCGACTTAACATTAAAAAAACAATTCAATAACAGAAGTTCAAATAAACATTCAATACCATACAATGACACAATCAAAACTCTGCTTCTAATTATCTATTACTACAACCAAAACTCTCCACATAAGATTACAAATAAGGTTAATATACACCATGCTAAAAAAAACTGTCCTTTGAAAGACAAGAACATCTATCTCTACGTACATTGACCATGGGATTAAAACCTGCATGAAGTTGCTGAGGTCATAAGCAACCATGATGATGAAGTTCTCCATATGTAACAAACCTGTTTTCTTCCGAGTTTTTTTTTTATCAACACCAAAGTAGCAGGTGCAAGGGAACATATATGAAAATCTCTCCGTGATTTTTGTTTAGAGAGTTGACTCCAGGACTAAGGCGAATAAAAAGAGTACATGCATGCATGCATGGTACTCTCAGGTTCGGTTTCGAAACTGCACTCTTCAAAATATGTAAAAGCACCAGGTTCCTTTACTTTTATTTTTACTGCATATAGTGCCGCGCTAGCATCAAAAGTTGCCATAAACAGTAAAATGACTCCGCTTGTAAAGATTATTTACAATGATTTTGAACATTTATATAGTTTAAAGAAGCTAAAGTAACAAACAATAACCAAATTGTAAATTTATTTTAACCAATCTTTTGAATATGGATAGAATACTCAATTCATTTTATATGTATAAAATGGCCACAAATCAATTTTTAATGATATAAGTAATTTCGTTATTTTATTTAAATCTAAGAATTAAAAATGGTTTTATACTATTTTTAATTAAGTTGGAAAACATAATTTCATTATAAAAGCCCTTGATTTCACTTTTTCTAACTGTCACATTTCCAATCATGCATATACATTTACATATACAGTATTAATTTCTATATCTTCTATAGAATAAAATTTTGTATTTATACAAATTTAGAATTTTTATAGATTCAAAATTATTTTAATAAATTTATTTATTATTATAAAACATAATAGTTTTTAGAAAGATATTTTTGAGTTTTCATACCTTTAGCAAAAATACTATTAATCAATGGAATTTTTATTTTTCTACAAATGATTCACACATGGACTTTACGTCATGACCGCTCAAGTCTATAAAATTGTGATTTTCTGGTGATGACGGATTTATTAGGCAATTAAAGTCTTTAAGAAATGTGTTTTTGTATTTGATAAAGAGTTGAATTTTGTTCACATGTTTTCTGGTTAAAGGGTTGCGGTCACTAAAACTGAATTTCCCAATCATTTGTTTAGGTGTGAAGATATTCATTATAGATTATAATTACTAGCGTGATTAATTTGTACTAAACTCCTTTATAAATTAATCAAAACATTTTTTTCTAGAAACATGAATTAATTTCAAATTTAATATTTTTTTATGGTCTTTCAATTTACTTAAATGTTCATCTTTTGATAAATATCTGGGTTTTCTTTGAGGTATCTCGAGTTTAGGAGTAACTTCACCTTAATTTTCAAGCAGAAGTGTAGTTTATAAATAAATCTTTTTTTCTAAATATGTAAATAAGACGAAAGCAAAAACTCATATTCACGTAAATATTCATGACCAATATAATAAATCAAAAATAAAATGTGTTAATGCCTCAATTCCGTTTCTTTACCACTTTATCACTTTACAACAAAGTGCAGGGTATTTTTGTTTCCTTGTTAAGTAAATGTATATGCATGATTGGAATCAAGACATTACTAAGATTAACTAATACAAATGTATATAAAAGAAAAACGAGGAATGTGAGTGGAATCCATAAAGATTGGAATCAAAGAGGGTAAGCAAGGCTGGCAATCTGTCTTTTTCGCCATGTGTTTCGTTTCTGGCATTGCCACATTTATTGGACTTTGGCATTTTATTTTTATTTTATTCTGATTCCACTGTAATTTTGCTATATCGAGAAACTGTTACTACGTCTGATTTCATAATGTGTTATTTTTACATATTTTTAATATATTAAAAATGTTATTTTAAAATTTTAAATAAATGATATTTTTAAGATCAAGTTGTATACTTGTATGGGTATTATCACTCAGTCGAAAGTATAAACTATAAACTGTGGGAAAAGAGAAATCCAATGATGAGTTCAAATTTCAATAGCGGAATATAAGGTTTTGAACAATGTCGAACCTTGAAAAGTAATCCAGTTTAGGATCATATGACAAAGTCACAAACGATTACAAAAAATGATGGCGATATACAACTTTTAGAAAAAGAGATATAGGTATAGACAAAATGAGATTATTTCCTCCATGTGGCAAGATGCTATAATACCACCGATCCTCATCTTGAGGAAGTTAACCTAATTATTATTTCTCTGTCACGGTTCCACGTTACCTGTTTTTTATCGACCCATACTGGTTCTAGTTAGATGGGTTATTTTTTTGTTAGAAGCTATATATAATACTACAAGGTATAATGGAGTATTTTATTACATCCATATTTAAAAGACATGTGAATTGCTTTTTTTATATCACCCGCAAATCAGATACAGGAATCTCCATACATATTGATGTCCAGATTCATTGCTCCCTCTGGCATTGTAGTTGGTGTTTTTTTTTTTCAGAGTTAGTGGTTCTCTCAACAGTTTCCTCTCCAAACAATATTTAATTTATTCAAATATTTTTTTTTGAAAAATAAATTCTCCATGATTATAAATTGTAAAATTACCATTTCTTTTTTATTATTAAGTTGAAGTATAACATATTTATAGAAAACTTAAATTAATCTTCAAATGAAAGTGTATCTCACAAATAGACTTTTTCGCCGGACATATAAATTGTAAATAGTGAATAATGAAATGAAATATAGTGAGATGACTTCAAACTCTATATCGATTAATAATCCAAGTCTTGCTTGCCACTAGACCACACCATCGCATAGTTAAACTTAAAGTTACAGTATCTTTACTATTCGATTATCAATGAATAATTGAATATAACATCGATTGCCGACCCTATATTATAATTTGTAGGAGATTCCCTACGTATTTCCCCTGCTCCTGTAAAGGATCCGATCTGAAAAAAAAAAATAGTTGAAATATCGACATCACACGTGGTTATAATGCCTATTCCATCAAATGATTTCTTATAATAAAAGTATTTTAGTAATTAACGAATATAACCAACATTATTAGTCGATGAGCTGTCACAATTGTAATTATTTGATCCCTCTAAATAATTTAAAATTAAAAACCAAAAAATTATTTTTTCTTTCCTCAGAGAAATGAGGTTATAAAAGCAGGGATCACACATCGACTTATCATAAGTACAAACACATCTTCCTCTCAATCCTATTCTTATTCTCTGACAAAGAAAAAAAATACCTGCCCCTTCCAATATCATGGGTCATGAATGGTATGTTCTTATTAAATTTAATTTCAGATCATTATTCTTAATATACACGTAACGTTTATAGTTCAGATTATCTGCTAATCCACTATAACTATTTTCAGCATTATATCTTCATTGTGAAAAATATTTTTTAGTTGTACTAGCTATGTATTTCCAACGTTCAAAAAAGTCCATAACGAAACAACACATGTTCAGAGCATTGATTATGAATATTTCATGTGGGAGTTCGGTCGAATACTTGCATGTATGTGTTATACATATATAACAACATATTGTGACTAATAGAGAACTTATAAAAATGTAGTATCGATGCATCGAAGGAGATCAAATTGGGTGAGGACTTCAACGTGAAAAGTGAAGTAACTGAGATTGTTCTTGTTCGCCATGGAGAAACCACTTGGAATTCTGCTGGAAGAATCCAGGTATCTATAGATTATAATTTATTTACATGTACAATCGCATATATAAAAACATATTTGTATAAAAATTTGATAAATGCAGGGACAAATTGAATCTGATCTTAACGAAGTTGGACAAAAGCAGGCTGTTGCAGTTAAGATCTAATCTCTTTCAAGTTCTTTTTCTCCTTCTATATATGCATAACACATGCATGATCAATTCTCTTTTGTGTAAATAATCATTAGATCGCTGAGAGATTGGGAAAAGAGGAGAGACCCGTAGCTATATATTCATCAGACCTCAAGCGAGCCAAAGACACTGCTCTCAAGATCGCTGAAACTTGCTTTTGTTCCAAGGTCTGTAAAATTATCTCTATCTACCCTATTCGAAGACAAACCATATAACATGAATATTATTTATAAATAATAGAAAGATTCAATAGAGTTTTTTTTTTAAGATACACAACATTTTTCATTATATGGGTTTCCAAAGTTTTAGGAGTTGCAATTTTTTTTAAAAGAAAATGCATGGTGTAATTAAATATATTTAAACAGGTGACTGAAGTGCCTGAGCTAAAGGAGAGGCATGTGGGTAGTCTTCAGGGGCTTTATTGGAAAGAAGGAGCAGAGAAAGAACCTGAAGCTTACTCTGCTTTCTTTTCTTCCCAAAATGACCTCGAGATTCCTGTAAGCTTCATTCACACTAGTATTCTATCACATGCTTAACTATATCTTAAATATATATTTAATAAGTGGTAATTGTCAACAAAAAAAAAATTAATATGTGGGAATCAATAGGGAGGAGGAGAGAGCTTTGACCAACTTTGTGAGAGATCCATGAATGCTCTTGAGCAAATTGCAAAGAAGCACAAAGGTACTACTATATGTTTGTATTAATTACAAAGTTGCAACTTCATTACCAAAAAAAAACAAAAAAACTTAATTTTTACGTGTAAATATGTGTGCATGTGCATGTGGAAAATGAAGGGGGGAGAGTGATAGTAGTGACACATGGAGGAGTGTTGAGGGCAATTTACATGAGCATCACGCAAGCTTCCTCTGCTGGGAAACTCCTTAATGCTTCGGTGAATGTTGTTCGCTTCATGAGTGACAAGAAATGGATCATTGATTCATGGAGCGATGTTTCTCACCTCTCATCCGTTGGATTCCTCCAACGTGGCTTTGATGGAGATGCCAAGCCCTAGTGAACCATTACCCATTCTCTGGTTCTACTCTGTGTATTCATTTGATGTTTCTGTGTGTTCTTAAGATGTATGAAGCGTTTCCAGTGGTGAGATCAATGTTCTTGTGGAAAAGTTTTCTATCTTCTTTGTATTCTGCATTTAAAGATTAATAATAAAATCTCTCTTTTTCTGAAGATCAAATTACTACAAAATATGTATCAGATCACTTGTGTGCCACGTCTGATGTATCAGATTACTAAGATTAGAAGCTCTTTATCATATGCAAACCCTCTTCCAGGTTGTTTGTGTGACACGTCTGATGAAGAAACATGTCTGAACCGGTTTGGAAAACCACGTTAACGAGTATGGTCTCTAAGAATAAGATGACAAGACATAGACACACACACACGATCTTATAAGATAACGAAGTGTTTCCATTTTTGAGATCGATGTTCTTGTGGTAAAGTTGATCTATCTTCTTGTATTTTGCATTAATGGATCCTTTAATAATAAAGCTCTCTTCTTCTTCTTCAAAAGATCATAAACGTTTACACCGAGAAGATCAACTTCACAACTGTAGCAGAGTGGTGATTACTTTTGCTGTGCCAGAGGGAGGAAAGAACTAATATGATGTCTGACGACTAAAATAATCTAAAATCAATATATGATGTCCTTTGACCAGCCTCCAGTGGTTCATGTTCATATGTCGAGATGCTGCAGGTTAATCCTAGTTGCTGCATTTTTTATGAGTTCTTTCCGGGCATCGACCTGAGATCAAAAACAGATCTCAAATGCAGTATAAGTTTGTGAATATGTCATCAGTTTTTTACACAAAAGAACCAACCAAGTTTAAAAGTTATTAGCCTCACCCGAGCACCCATAAGAGAGGAGAATGTAATGTTAGCTTCTGCTATGTCATCAACAACTAGTTGCTTTAGAATCCTTGTTTCTGGATTCATTGTTGTTTCCCATAGCTGCTCAGGCATCATCTCTCCCAAACCTGCAGAAAGCAAAAACAATATCATATCAGCAAGTGAGAATTGTTTATGTACAGACTGAGCCTAAACTACATTGGATCACCCAAAGAGTTCTACAAGTTCCCTCGTCATACTCATATTATGTGAAAACCAAACGTATGTATATCTCAAAGCTTTAACGTTTTTTTTTCTTTTTTGGTTTAAACGTTTACCTTTGAACCTTTGAATGGTGTAGGATGCATTTGCAGGGAAGTTAGCGGTAATCTTTTTGAGATCTGCATCATCATAGCAATAATGTGCTTGTTTTCCCCTCTCAACCTAGTCATTTTCAAGGACAAAACATATTTTTTTCTTTGGTTACAAGTTCCTAAATCTCAATCATAAAGTATACATTACCTTGAAAAGGGGTGGAACTCCAACATAGATGCAACCTGCATCAAACAAGGCTCTCTGTCCAAAACAAATACTCAGTTAAGTTACGGGACAATGTTTTGCCTAATCTTATACTGATTTTACCTGATATCTAAAGAAAAAGGTCAATAGAAGTGTCCGGATATGTGCACCATCAACATCTGCATCTGTTAAGATGATAATCTTATGGTACCGCAAATTCTCCATCTTGAAATCTTCTCCCTGAAACCAGTTATTTATCCCATTGAGTTTTCCACAAATACTCAAAAGAGATGGAAGTGAAAAAATCAAAAAAACAAAAGGGATAATGATTAAATCACCTTTACTCCAAGTCCAAGGCCAAGTATTAGATTTTGAATTTCTTCATTCTTATACATGGCTGCTTCATCCTTTCTTTCAATGTTCAGAATTTTACCTCTTAAAGGAAGTATTGCCTGCATATAATCAAAAATCTTTGTTATACACATTGCTGCAAAAGTTCATATAAATTTAAAAAATGGCTGATAGCTCCATCACACTCCCTTTATCATGCCCTTCCTCACCCTTCTTGCAGAGTTACACATTGAAATAGAGGTAGGAGTGTGATTACCTGAAAACGTCTGTCACGGCCTTGCTTTGCACTGCCACCAGCAGAATCTCCTTCAACGATGAAAATCTCTGGAGACATTGCAAAGATATGTCACTAAACTGAATTAGCATGGCCTCCAGATGTTAACATAGATGGCAATACATACCAGATTCTTCAGGATTTGTTGATGAGCAATCAGCCAGTTTCCCAGGAAGTGATGATGACTTCAAAACACTTTTTGATCTGACCAGCTCTCTTGCCCTCTTGGCAGCCAAAGCAGCCTAGATAAAGAACACATAGTGAGAATGAGGTAGACTTTCCTGATAATTTTAGTTGAAAGTTTGCAAAGAAGCTTACCTTGTAAGCGTTAAGGGATTTGGAAATAATGCTCTCAAGTACATCTGGATGCAGTTCCAAATACTCTGTGAGATACTCCTGAACTGATTGGTCTACAATTTTTCTCACCTCTGGATTTCCTAATCTTGTCTACAAGGGGAAGGGAGGATTAGGAGATAATTAGTGGGAGTAAAATTGCACAAATGAGACAGAAATAAATGCTTCCTGTTGACCAGAGAGCATAGCTAAAGAAACAATCATTATGGGTTCAAAGTACCTTTGTTTGACCTTCAAACTCAGGATTAGGAATCTTGACTGAGACAATACAGGTCAATCCCTCTCTAACATGTTCCCCACTTAAGTTAATATCCTTCTCCTGTAAACACAGCCAACAAGATTATATACAAACTGCAAATAGCAAAAAAAAAAAAGAACATTTAGGAAGTGCTCCCTGAACCGCTAACAATAAATGCTTAAATTAGCGTTCCTGCAGTTCGACCACCACGTATAAGTACATTGTTCACTGAAGTAGAAGAATGGAGGAACTAAGAACGTTATGCAGTAGATTAGAGCCTACTATACTGTATATATACAGGTCGAAACCTCATAAACATAGAAATAGAACTAGAACTAGCTAAATAAGTTCAACTGTTTACTGATGTCATACCTTAACAGTTTTTGACTTTTTAGCAAGGGCATTAAGGGTCCTTGTTAATGAAGCTTTCACACCTTCGATGTGTGTTCCACCATCAATAGTGCGAATGCTATTGGCATATCCCAACATTGTGTCTGAATATGCATCTGAGCACCTGTGTACAATAATGTGCCCATCAGATCACTTAAGAATAGCCATAAAATATGTGTTTTTCTGTATGTAAAAGAAACGACAACACAGCAGTGTCCAGAATCAGATAACTGTGAACTATCTTTACTGATCTAATTTACAGGTAAATAGAAAACTAAGAAATCATGCAGACAAAGTTCAATTTTCATCTATCTCGTAACAGAATATGAGTTGGAAAAAACAACATACCATTGAAGGGCAACGTCAATGGTGGCACCATTAATCTCTTTCCTGAAGCCCAGCACCTCATGAATCGGATTCTAAACAAAATAATCGTCAACTAATCTTTTCAAGTAATAAGAAAGTAATAATAAGTTAATAACTATAATAAGAGAAACATTAATGCACAAGAGTTCGCTTTTGTATAACTTGAGTAAATAAGTAGTATTCATCTGCTTAATAATGAACCTGATATGCTTCATATACCTATAACATGTGATTTAAAATGAGTAGATTCTCACCTTATCAGTATTTAGCCAACTAACATATTCCTTTAATCCTCCAGCGTAAACATATTCAGTATATTGGTTCTTCTCAGGATCATCATCCTCCTTTTTAAGAGATATGGTAACCTGCAAACACGAAGCGATTTGTTAAGACAAAAGAACATCAGCATCTGTAAAAAGTGAACAAGCTACGAATTCTCCATGAAGTAAACTATAATGAATTCTCATGAAAAATCAACCTTGCTTTAGGTAAAGTAAATTCACCTTTGGATTGAGAAATGCAAGCTCCCTGATTCGTCCAGCAATAGTGTTATGGTCAAATTCAATTGCAGTTGTGAATACTGAAAAAACAGATCATTCCATGGAGGAAAAATAATCATCAAATCAAAATTTGGGGAGGGAAAGTAGTGAAGAGTGGAAAACCTTCTTTGTCAGGCCAAAATCTGATGCTTGTCCCTTTAGTCCCCTTTGACTCTAGCGGCAGCTCACTGCGTGTGAGTATAGTTATGGGTTTTCCACGAGAATAATTTTGTTTATGCTCCACACCATCTCTCCAAACCGTGACCTCCAGGGCCTGAAAATCAATAGATAGAGGAAGCTTCAAAGTTAGCTATACTGATAATTATTACAGTCATCTGCTGGAATCAAACTGCAAGTTAGCTATGATAAACCATGTGAGTAAAGACTAAAGATTAGAACAGACCTCAGACAAAGCATTTACAACTGATAAACCTACTCCATGTAATCCACCAGACACACTGTAACCACTACTTGTGCCACCAAACTTGCCACCTGCGTGTAATACCTGCACATATAACAAACATGGCAAATAAATGGCGTGGATCAAGTATCATAATATACTAAGGAATGAACAAACTAAGACAATTCAAGAGATGTTAAGAAGCGTAAGGTAATGAAGCTCCAAATAAAATGCAAAACATCCAGTAAGTACAAACATGAATATACAAAAGTTTATCAATACCGTAAGCACAGTCTCTAGGGAAGATTTTTTAGTAACAGGATGCAAATCCGTGGGTATCTGCAAGAAAGCTTCATATATCAACGATGACAAAAACAAAATTACATTATGATTCCCATGTGTTTGCTCTGTCACTGTGTAACATATCACATACCCCACGCCCATCGTCCATGATACTAACTGAACCATCCGCATGCAGAATAACATCAACCTTCGAAGCATAACCAGCTTGCGCCTCATCAATTGCGTTGTCTAGTATCTCATAAACCTTAAAAAAAAAAAAAGACACTACATTTAGAGAAACATAAACAGATCACATAAACAGGCAATAAGAACAAGGGATTAAAATGAAGAAAACAGTTACCAGATGGTGCAAACCACGAGGTCCAGTGCTACCTATATACATCCCTGGACGTTTTCTGACAGGGTCTAAACCTTCCAGCACCTAATGTATACAAACAATGAAGTTAAAAAGAATGACTTTGAACAACTATAGCAACAAAATGTCTTCCAAGTATCTCCTTACTTGGATTTGCTCAGAACTGTAACCCTTAGATGTAGCGCTCTCCTGATAAGCCTCGGTGGATATGGTAGATGACATAAAGGTCCTCGACGAAATTGCATTTCTTTGTATCAACCCTTGACTCAAAACCTTCGTTAATCGAACATTTATCCTGAAAATTTTTGAAGAAAAAAAACTCAATTAAAACAAACAATTGAGTAACAAAGCCTTACTAGAATCAAGCCAAAGGAGAAGAACTTTCACTTAAAGCCATAAGAACACATTGATACTACAAGTAAAGATAAAAACTTTGATTCCACTGGGGATTTCTATAACGCAACACTAAGCTCATAGTCTCTAAAGACATAGACTTTATACCAAGTCTAACAAACCCATTGGTAAAGTTCGTGTTTTTATCAGCATCGAGAACAGAGTATTGAACAAGCAATGCGAAGCTACTCGGAGAAGCAAGGAACCTGGGACTTAGGGAGGAAAAAGATGAGCTGTGACGGTGAAGAGATGGAGAGAGTGGGTTAGAGAAGAGACGAGGATGAGAAGCCATGAGTCGTGAACAGAGACGAAGATAAGGAGCTCTCTGACGAAGAAGAATCCCCATCAAGTGTAACTCTGTTTTTTTTTTTTTGTCTTATTTCACGCTCGCTCGCTGTGTAAAGATAAGAACCCTAAAAGTTATTTCCTGTCTGAAATTTAAATAAATAATTACAGATACTAATTAAACAAATTATATGATATTTTAAAAAGTTTTTATTGTTTCAAAATATAAAATGTTTTGACATTTTCAAATAATTTTTTGAAGTTTTAAGTTTAATTTTAACTTTATAAAAATTATTTAATCAATAAAATTATATATTTTTTTATAATTAGTTAAATGATTTTAAAAATATATTTTTAAAAATATTTTTAAAAAAATATATTTTTTTTAGTTTTTGTGTGAAATGGAGTAATATTTATTTAGTTACGTAAAAAATGAATTTTGCCGCCGAGATTCAGAGACTTGGGTTGGCTTAAAAACATATGGGCTTTATTTCGAAGCCCAAAATAATCATACTTCCTCATCGCATAAAGCAGTAACCTGTTTGCACATATGGGCTTTATTTCGAAGCCCAAAATAATCATACTTCTTCATCGCAAAATAATCAGTTTTGTTGTTGTATGTTCCGTGACCCGTCGTTATGTGAATGCTTTTGTTACAATGAGTTCGAAAATAATGTGAAATGTATTAAAAAAGAATCAAACAACTCATATTATGGTTGAGTATTACATTGTAAATATATACATACAAGAAAAAATATATACATAATATTTTAAAATAAAATTAGTAATGGAGCCCAACTTTATGTTCTGAAATTCCTTGTTTGGAAGTCATGGCTCGGACCTATTAGACCAGCTTAGTGTTCGGATGGGGTGGACTGTTCGTTTAGATAAACCATACGTGTATACAACGGTTGAGCCGGTCTTGCGTTCGCCTCATAACCCTAATGGTCAACAAAAACATGTTAAATAGTTACGTATATATGAAGAAAACAAAGTTCAAATTTGTAGTAAATGTTTATGTTAAGGTGTTTTATATTCTTACAGCGCGACGTGCATCGACTAGTATATCAATTTGCTGACGTGAAACAGTCCCCACCTGGATTTAGATAGCAACTCAATGTTTTGAGTCAATTTGATATTATAGATTCTTGATTTTTTTTTCATTATTATAAAAGGTTTGGACTACCTTGTTGACGATGATCCAGGTAACATCTTCGGTGCAAGGAGGAGTGGTAAGAGATCCTCTATATTCATAGAACTTTGTAAGATCCCATCCGAACTCTCTTGGATCTATCTTACCTATGCTTGCCTCTCCATTTAGGATGTCAGCTATTAAATTGACCTTGTCCATTATCTGACGTAATGTGTTTTTAACCAAGGTAAAGGCCAATAATAAGCTTGAGAGTTTCGAGTAAAAAAAAAGAAAAGGAAACAAGGGTTATAGTAGATGGATAGTAAATAATTTTACCCGTGAAATGAAAGGATTCGGTTCACCTTCTCTTAAGAGTATTCCAATAACTGCTAAGTGGCCTTCTGCACTTTTATGTACCATGTGAAGTTCCATTGCCAACCTTAAAACAAATCCAGGCTTTGATATTATTAGTTTGAGGCTATAACTAGTAAAATAATATATAAAGGATTGGTGGAATTAAAATAAATAGACCAATAGGAATGGAATAAAATAAAAGAATATAATCGAATTTATTCATTTATTACCAAATTTGTTATAGAATAATTTTCTTTATATTTTATTTATTTATGGAAATTGTAGAATGGATATTTCATTCTATTTGTGTCAAATGATGAAAAAATTATAGAATTAATGGAGTAAGCCATTCGATATCATATCATTCCAAAAATCAACATTTAGATTTATTTTTTTTGAACTGATTCATATTAAAATGCATAAGAAATGTAAAATATATAAAAATTAACATTTAGTTGCAGCGTGAATGTATGTAAATGTTAGGAATGTGTCAATCAATTTCTTTCTCTTACCTTTCTCCATTGAGGAAATGCTCTGAAGGTGCGTGCCAATGGCTTTGAACCAATTGATAGTGAGTATTATTGATCACGATCTTCCCTGCGTCTTCTTGCCATGACACCTGATGCCCACAACATATCGGTCTTGCATGAGTACTAATAAGGAAAGTGTGTGTTTTAGGGTTTCTTTTAGGCTTGAATAATAATAATAATTAATTACCATGATGTCGTATCCACGGTTCTTAAGAGTGGCTTTTACTGGTTTGTAATATGTCTGAACAAGCGCTGTAGAATTGTGAACTAGTCGAGCTACTTTTGGAGAAAGATCGACTGGTGATTGCCTCTTCCCCACACCACAAACTTTCCATTCTGGTTTGACATTGCTCCATTTAGACGGATCAGCGTATGCGCCTGTTACGTAATGAAACTCAGTCTCTGTCTCATCTGCAAACAAAAATGATGAGGCAGAAACAAAAGGTTAACATGAGTCATAAAGTCTTGCATTAATGAAATATTTCATACAAAATGCTCCAAAGATTAACACAACCATGTCAATTTATTATACGGTTTAAAATCATCGCTAAATTTCCTATCAATTTGTTGGATCCAAATTGGTAAACACAATTATATGACGTTCAAGGCGATGAGCATATTGCGAATTTACCAGCTGCTAGAGCTGAAGAAGCAAGAGCAAGACATGTCACAAAAAGGATAATGGTGTTCATCTTTTATTATTATTGTTTTTTTTTGTTTTTTTTTTGTTTTTTTTTTTGTTTTATTTTTGTTTTTATTTTTGTTTTTGTTTTTGTTTTTGTTTTTGTTTTTGTTTTTGTTTTTGTTTTTGTTTTTACGTCTCTTATATAGGAATTTATTTCGGCAAATGATTGAGGTTGTTTAAAACCCTGAATAATTCAAAGGTTGAGAACTGTCATCGAGCTCAGTTTCTATTTTAGTATGTGATAGACCTCTTTTAAATGGTTTAAATTGGGATGTGACTTAAATAAGTTTTACCTCTCGCAAGAGGCCTATTATTGAAAGAACATAAAAAAAATTAGGTATATATTAAAAAAAATATACTTAGCCACTTCTTATATAGGACATACACTTTAATTAGGGTGTAATATAGTAGCCAATATTGATAAGAAAACGTTCTTACTTACTGTATATACACTTATATGACTTTGAAATACATAATATATATATATATATATATATGAATTTGATTGATGTTAAATGGAGAGGTAAAATTATATATGAACGAATATATATTAGTGAATGAATATTTAATGTTTCTAATAGAAGCATATTGCTTATTAGTGATGAAATAAAAATGATTCTAGAATTATGTATTTTACAAAAGATTTTAGAGTTAGCTACCGTAGTTCTGCAATTTAAAATGGGGTTTAAAATAAACGATAAACAATTTATTTGTGATTTGAAAATTTGATGAAATACAAAATCTCAGTTATCGACAGTGACGACTAGCTTCTCAAGAATCGGTTTGTCAAAGCCGCCACTGGCGTTTAGCGTTTGCGATAAGAGAAGAACGTGCTTATACTAGGCTGTCGTTGTGAGAAAGCGGTTTTAACTTTTAAGTCTTCATTTTTTTTAAGTCTTCATTCTTGATTTAGAACCGGTTTTACTCAATTATCTTGGTTTGTGTACTTCTCTTGTAAAAGTTGCTCTGATTTTTTAACATGTGTATTCATGTTTATGAAATAAACAAAATCAATGTGAATTAAGGAGTTTATGCTCGTATGTTAAGTGAAGAAGATGGTGCTAGAATCATACGTGGTTCGTCACAAGAGGACTTGCCGTTACGTGCACGACGCAGTTGTGGTATGGTCGGTCCTTTGCGATTAAGACAAGTTAGTTTGGTCAATTGTCAATTTATATTTCAACTATTCTCTACGTTATACACTTAACCATATAACATACAATATATCTACATATAAAACATATCTTGCTGAGGTATAAATCTCTTAGAAAATGACCTCTCTTTTTTCAAGTTCTATATAATTCTAAATTAACAACATCCTTAGATTTCACTCAACTTTTAGTAAAATGCTTAAACTCCTACCACTAGTAGATTGCTTAGGAACTCCTGAAAAGTTTGGTTTATGTTATAGATTCTTGCTTTAAAGCATTAATAATACTCCATTTTAAAATGTGTTCCACACCTTAAAGCAAACAACAAATTAATATACTATGTAACTTGACATTCACTACAAGAAACCTCAATCATAAATACACATATTAGCTCCAACCGGAGCAACACTTCAACTGAAAAGCTAATAAACAACAAAAAAATATTTTGTTTGCCTATAAAGTTGTTTTAAACCCTAAAGAATAACATCTAGCTAGAGATTCAATGGAATCACAAGGAGTTGTCAAGAGAAGACTAGCCGTTCTCGTTGGCTGCAACTACCCTAACACAAAGAACGAGCTTCACGGCTGCATCAACGATGTTTTAGCCATGAAAGAAACTCTTCTAACCCGTTTCGGATTCAAACAAGACGACATGGAGGTGCTAACGGACGAGCCAGACTCAAAGCTAAAGCCTACCGGAGCCAACATCAAGGCTGCTTTACGTAGAATGGTGGACAAAGCTCAAACCGGATCTGAAAACGTTTTGTTCTTCCACTATAGTGGCCATGGAACTCGGATTCCTTCGGTTAAACCTGCTCGTCCTTTTAAACAAGACGAAGCTATAGTCCCTTGTGATTTCAACCTCATCACTGATGTTGATTTTAGAGAGTTGGTTAATCAACTTCCTAAGGGGACAAGCTTTACAATGATCTCAGATTCTTGCCATAGTGGTGGTCTCATTGACAAGGAGAAAGAACAAATAGGACCCTTCTCTGGAGTTAGATCTCCGGCCATGGAGACAACGACAAGAACATCATCACGTGCCTTACCCTACAAGGAAGTTCTCGACCACTTGAGTTCTCTAACCGGAATCTCAACTTCAGACATTGGTACACACCTACTCGAGCTCTTTGGTGGCGATGCTGGTCTAAAGTTCCGGCTACCAACTATGGATTTGATGGATCTTTTGGAGAACATGAAGGCACGTGAAAGACACGTTGACTCAGGGATACTGTTGAGCGGGTGTCAGGCGGATGAAACGTCTGCTGACGTTAGCGGCAGCGGTGGAAAGGCGTATGGAGCGTTTAGCAACGCGATTCAGACGGTGCTGAAGGGAAACGGAGGTGCCTTGAAGAACAAGGAACTAGTGATGATGGCTAGGGAAGTGCTTGAGAAACTAGGGTTTGACCAACACCCTTGTCTCTACTGCAGCGATCAGAACGCAGACGCAACGTTCCTGTCTCAACCTTGATGCGATTATATTTAATGAACTGAAGCGTTGTCATTGTTTTCCTTTATTTGTTTTATGGCGTTTGGATTTGTATTTTCACTCTTTTCATGCTGTTCCAGAATTAAAAGAAGGAATAAATTTCTATGAATTTAAAACATACTTTTTCTAAAAACATAAAAATATATCTTAAGCCACACACCGTATGTTTTTAATTAGATTTCGTTTTAGTTTTTCATGCAATATTTTTTTAAAATATTCAGTTTTGCTTTTATTTAACTCCTAAGTTCTGTTGCATTTATTTTTTTTCAGAATTTTTGTAGTGGTAAAAAAGAGAAATTAATAAAATTTTGCCTTAAACGATATTTATTCTGTAACAAAAAAAATTAGGGCAAATCTCTCAAATAGACATTTTGAATTTTTTGTCACAAAAATAGACCTTAAGAAAAAAAATGACCAAATCGATTTTTTCTTATTTTGATTTTTTTTTATTTTTTTTTTAATTTTGAACCTCACCTCCAAAACTCCACCCCATATCTCTAAACTCTAAGCTTAAATTAGTTAACAGAAGGGTATAAATGTATATTTACATTTTTTAATAAAATTTATTTTGTCATTTTTCTCCTTGAATAATATTTTAGGGACAAAAATATTTTAGGTCTATTTTGGTTATTATCTCAAAAAAAATTATTATACAACAAAATTTAATATGAAAGAGATTGAGTATAATTCTATGAGTTTACATATATTTCATTTAGAAAACATATAATTCTATCTTAATACATAGATCTTTATGTTCATACAACATAGAACTCTAAGTTCATAACAATTTACCATTCATTTACACACAAGATTTGTTATCAGTTATATTAACTAGTTGTCCAACGGATCTCAATGTGAATAATGTACGCCGTTTCTTGAACTGATAAGATGGTATTTCTGGTTAATCCTTCCATTGTGAATAACATCATCTAGATTTTGTCTACATGACCCGGTTCCTCCTACATAGAAGATCAAGCCAATATATAATTTGAAATGGAGCCAAACCATTTGAGTTCTTGATCATCCAGAGTAAATGCCTTCTTCTCTATACTTTACTCATTGTTTCTATACTTAAGACTTTCATCTTTGAATGGCACATACCTGAGATCTAACTCTAGTCTTCCTCTTTGTTTCTTCTCCTGTAACAACATTTGAGTTCTTGATCAGATCCAGAGAAAATGCCTTCTTCTCTCCCGGGTTAACTTCATGCAAAGGGATCATCTGCATTCCCAATCTGTCAAATGAAGAAAACAGGTTTAGTAAGGAGTTACACAATACATTGAACTAGAGAAGAGATGCTGAGACCTTGTCCCAGTCAAAGACTTCTAGTTGAAGTTCTTGTGATATTGGGTCCTTCACTGTAAGCTTGAAGTGTTCGTTCCATTCCGGGTTTAAGTTCCTCTTCTTTATAGTGGTTTGCTGGAAGCTTTACTCCGGTCAAGATATGTATGCATAGCCATTAATACGTCACAAATTTTCAAAATAGTATAGCCATTGTATATATGACATATAGTACAATAATTTGATGAAGATTGTGATTGGATAGCTACCATAAGTTCATTGTCCACCATGTGATTGTGTCCTTCTACGTGTTTTTATTCTGTTTCACTTTCATCATTTTGGCCCTAAACATCATTCCTTTAATCCATGTAAAACATACAAATTGACTATGTAAGTTAATGGAAAATTTCAGTTTTACCATAAGTTTGATATCAATTTTAAGATTTACCATTATGAATTACTATTTTCAAAAATATTCTAAATATATGAAAATAAACTAAACTGTTTTTTCTAAATATTTATAAAACATTTAGAAATTCAAAATCACATATTTAACACTAAACCTTAAACAATAATCACTAAATTGTAAATCTAAATATTAATATATTTTTGATTGATGATATTTAACTTGTGGTATTCTTAGTAAGTTAATGTGTATGTGTTGTGAAATTACAAGTGAAACTAGATGAAATTGTTGAGGCGTAAGAATAAACGAAGGCGATTGTAGCAAAATACTATTTCGTTTTGAGTTTCTGATCATTGTGTGAATAAATGTTAATAAATCCTAAAGATCGCTTTATATATAGGTAATAAAGATTAGAGACTATAACTCCTTGTGTGGAGAGATGTTTTGTCTCTTACTACCTCTCGTGTTGATGACTTTACCAATTTGATGTACTTAACACTCTAATCCTTTTGGTCCTAACCTTCTTTCACAGAAAACTAAACGAAAATGTATTCACATTCTTAGAAAAATAAAAATAAATTAAAAGCAAAGAGACAAATCTTTTCTCAGGCTTAATCACTTGAAAACAAAGTTCTCGTACAATGTACAACACACCATAATGTTTGATTTGATTTGGCATAAAACCATATTTCTAATATTACATAAATAGAACAATAACAGAGGATTAAGAACAAGTGATAGACCAGAAAAAGAAGTTGCTACAAGATAATCGTGGAACTGGGATTATGACTATACATATTTATAACAGATGGTAAAAACATTTAAAATCACCTAAGTCTTCGATTTGTGTTCAGTATCTTGTTGTTCTTGATCATCGCATTACCTATATAAGGACCCGATTTGAATGGGGACTAAAGAATACCACATGATCCTGGAAAATACAGCTCAGATATTGCATAACTTTATACATCCATTCATCAAGACACAAGCTAAAATATTCAAAGACAAAATAGTTACCAATTCACTGTAATTAAGGCCCTAATCCGTCAAAGAAAATATGTATAACATACAAAACGAATATGATATGTATAGGTAAAACACACACACATATATAATATTAATAAAGCTGTAAAACATGTTCATACACAGAAAAAAAAATAGTAAAAGTAAATCAAGAAAGTAATTTAGTTTCTTGTGTTTGTTACCGAAGATCCAGACATCATTCTATAGGTTTAGGTATTGTGTAGCCGTCCGTTGTTGATGCAGCATCATCAAGATTCTCATATACATATAAAAACCCTAATTAAAAACTATGAGATTTTCAATTTCCATGTGAATCTTCATGGTGCTGCACCTACAAAAAACGACTGATGAACTTTCTTCCACGGATCCGCTGAGAACTTCTATCAAAATTACACGGACACACTCTCAAGAGATCGATCGAGTATATATTAATATTTGAAAAATTGAACAAAAAGGAATTTGATTGAACAAACAAAAATAATAATCTCAAACTAGTACGTTGAAAAATATCTGACTTAGATTTTGGATATCTATTCACTTTGAGAAGAAGAAAAATGAAGAACATAGAGAAAGCAATTGGAGATAAGGAAAGTAGCTATAGCTATATATATATATATATAGATACAGAGAGAGAATACATCTAAGGGCTGACGTGTCTACATGTAATTGGTTAGTTTCGACATAAGAAAATGTGGAATATTCTGTTTACTTAGTCCGTAACAATTTTTTTAAAAATCATTTTAAGATGCCAAACCAAAAAAATAGATGAACAAAAGAACTATAAAAGTAATTGCGTGAAAAGAAGAGATGATCCTCAAAAAACGAGCATATATAATAAGGTCGAAGATATAATAACTAACAGAACTAACACTGACTGGTTAGTTAATTTTCTGATCTGTCGATCGAAACTCTCAGACCCAACAAACCAATCTTGTACTAACTTTCTACCATAAATGCTTATCTAATTTTTAAATTAATTAGTTATGAGAGAAGAGTAGTACGTAGTATCATAAGTATAAGAAGGCGAGAAAGAGAGGAAGTGAGAGGGGCAAGTGAAGTAGAGACTTGGAGTTATGTATTTATAGAGACGGAATAGCTTAGGTGAATTAAACCGAACGAAATTGAGCATGGTTTCTTGTTGGTGTGGTTCATTGTCTCTAAACCGAACCCTACAGATCCTTAATACTACCCAATATCAAATTATAAATAAATTAAATATATATGTATGAACATATTCCAATCTGTGTATATGCATTAGTTTTTTGGTTAAGATAAATTTTCTAAACATTAAATAATGACACCATGTTTGAATAGTCGATTTACAAGTTCCTTTATATATTTGATATGATTCTATTTTCACATGTTGTAATTTCTATTGTATTTTTTCTTGTAAGAGTAATTTATAGGCATTGGCATTTTGGTACCCATTAGGATTCGATCAAATATTTTGGATTTTGGTTCTCATTTGTATCACACCCTAGATCCCAAGTAAATTTAATTTGTAAGTATGAACGAGTTCGGATATAACATATCAATTTTAGTTCAATTTGTTCCACATCCTAAACACACATAAATAATCATATATCATTTAGATTCGGGTTATATCATATTAGTTTGGATATATATGAAATAAAATCTAAAATTTAAAGTAGAACACAAAAATATATATTTATTTATATAGAATTGGGTAGTTACGGTACTTATTTAAATTTTAAATACTTTTTTTAATTAGAAATCATATCAAAGTAAATATGGAATTAAATATTTGAAGTACGTATTTATGTTAAAATATTTATATTGTATATTAATTTGAACATTCAGATCAGTTTCTTTGAATATTATTTTTGGGATTTTCAATTTTTTGAATTTTTGAAATTATTCGTTCGAGTTTAGTTAATAACATTTCGGGTTCGGATGTGTTTTGCAAAATCCATCTGGAGATATTTTACATTTTGGACCAAGTATGAATCAGTTTGATTCAGATTTCTGATTGTGGATTCTATGTCCATGCCTAGTAATTTTTATTGTTTTATCGCTGATATAGTAGAGTTGGTAATTTTGTGTTCCGTGATTCGTATGTTTTACGTACACTGGAAGACATCTGCATGTTGTCACGTAGTCTTCACACCTCCTTGTTCACATTTGAAATATCAACCAATCTAACATAAATCTCTTGGAATACATATATAGTAAATTCCGCTAAATGATCATAAAGATTTATGTTAGAACATCGTTAGTGTGTCAGCACTGCAAAAGTATTGGTCTTGTTAAATGATGAAATGATCAGATCAATACGTTCACTGAAAGGAATAATCACCGTGTTATATCTATTTCCTATTAATATGGATATACGAATAAATTTAGGACAACTTATGATGTGATTTGCCATCTCCAATTAAAAAACTTACATTTTTGGGTATAAAAGTACAAGATCCATAATCGATGATTTAACTTGTCGTCGACTCTCAGTTAATCTAAAGCATTAAATACATCGATCAGTTAGATAATTAACATAAGCATTAGAAAAAGGAAAAAAATGTTTAGATATAGTAGTTAAAAATCCATTGACTTAAGTGAGTGTGTAAACACTTAAAGTGCTCAGGGCAAGTTGATCATAAACATAGTACTCTACAGATCAAAAAAAAAAAAGAGAGATTCTTTGTCTCCCACACTTTCACCTGAAGATCATCAAAAAGCCACAAGCCTAGAAACCAAAACCACTATGCATATGTATACCAGGTTTCTTCTTTAATTAACAGTACTATTTTTATTTACAAAAATCAATTAAAAATTAATAAATATCCATATGAACCCACTTTTCTCATTTTAAAATCAATATTAATTTCTTCTCGATTCCTACCACTGATAAATTCGAATTTTTAAAAAATTTAACCGTTAAATTTTCGTACCTATTTTCATGTTTATAATTACAGTAATAATTACTTAGAATAATTAAATGTAAATAAATCCCACTTTTTTCGTTGCCTCTTTTTGCCGAAGTGATGTCTATTCTCAAAAGCTGATATATAAAATAAATTTTTATGGCTTTGGTGATGTGTAAAACTCAATATTTATCATAAATGCTAAACAGCATCCATGATCCGTTATCAAACTCAAACATTTAGTAGTCTTTGTAGGTTGGTAGATAATTAATAATTGTATGAAATACTCTTTTTCCTTTTTCTTTTTTCTTTTTTTTTCTTTTCTTATAAAGTCAGCAAATAGTTTTCAATAGAAAAGAACTTTGCAGACATCTATTTCGTTTGAGAAGATGGGTTAGTACCCATGACACGGCAGTCAACCTGGTACGTTTGCATCGGTCCACGTTTTCATAGCTTTTATGTGGTTTTATATTCCATGACTCCGTATTTTCTACTTTATTTATTTTAGCAAGAACTTAATAGTATATGTTTATTCTTTAGATATAAAGTTTTTGACATTACGATATTAGGTCAAGTATTTTGACTCAAGACTGATCAAGTGGAATCAGTGTGAACGCGGTATTTTATATACCATTGTATTCAGTTTGTTCGAATCTCTCGGAATGTACAAAATATTTTTGGGTTAGGTTAAACAAATGTTTAAGCACCACCAATGGAATAATATTTAGTATAATAATCCAAGTGGTAATTTGTATTTACTCTTTTAGATTTATGTTCTATAAAGCTTTTCTGGAATCATGACAGTCCATTTTAGTAATTATAATCTTTAGATGTGGTGATCATCTCTATATAACCACACCATATTCGTTGGATAAGAATTACTTTTGCAATTAAAAATAATTGCAATTCTCTTTGAAATTTTAAGTTCTGAATTGATCTCTATATACAATTTCAAATCCTTTTCGTATTAATTTAGATGATATCTCAATATTTAAGTTCTTATTATAAAATACGATTTTTGTAATATCTTAATTTATTTTTTTGTAAAAAAAAAAAAAAATACGATTTTTGTGAACCACGCCTTGTTTCTTTTTCCATTTTGCTTAATTAAGGATCGTAAGTCAACTACATGTGTTCACATGGTAACATGGATGTTAATTTATAGCTAATCCACATGCATGATCACCATTTTTACTTCGTAATTTTTCTGAAAGGGCGTTAATTTATACATTTATTATTACTTATGCAAGACGACCGTAAAAAAATCGTAATGCGTTTTTCCAGTAGAGTCATGTTTATTTTTTATTTTTTTTGAGTCATGTTTATTTTATCATAGTGTTTGTCCGTACGTCATGGACTCATGGTATTTCTAAGTTTCTCCATAAAATCTGTGTAAAGCCTCGACCGCCTACGGCTAATGAGTCATCTACGTCCGCTCTCTCAGCCCGTGGGTCCTATTCCATTCCAACGGTCGATGCGTAAATTTTTCAAGGCTCGAAATCATTGTTTATTGTCCATGCAATCACCACCCGACTTTTCCCCGTGTTTTGGCCTCATTCATACGGTATCGCGAATCACTTTCCGATAGGTCACCAATCCTTTCACTACTCCATCATAAGCACGCTTAACCCTAGAGTTTTAAACGAATGTATGACAGAAAAAGTAAGTGCACTTTGGTGACATAAATAACCAAATCAATTCTTTTAAGCCTTTTCCACATATCACAACTCGAGATGTTTCCGATTTACTGAATATCACTTCTTCCATCATACCATTGAACGCTTTACACCTACACTGCTCTACACATTTGAGAAGTTCTTTTGTTTTGACAGAGAATATTTGAGATGTTATATATCATGTATGTATATGATTTTACTAAATCTAACATTCAATTCAATAAAAAAAATCATATCTGTATATTTTTACAAGCACCAAAGAAAGCTTTGTATTTTAGATATTTTAAAGAAAAACCTAGAATACAAACTTCCTTTCATGCTTATAGAAATATTTAAGCCTTAGGGACGTTACAAAATTGAAGCCTTCGAAAATATGTCTAACTTTAGAGTATTTTAAAAACTTTACCAAAAGCCTTCTTACGACTGATTTAGGAAGACTGTAAGATTTTTGGTAATTGAAGAATTTTAGCAGAATTTTCTTCTTCAAAAATGTTAACTAGGAAAACATTTCTATTAATATAACATGGATATGTACTAGCATACTAGGATAGTAGGAAGAAACGAATATTTTTTTAATAATTGTAGGAAGAAATGAATACAGTTCCTCTAACTTGTTTTTCTCCAAAACTGTGGGCTGGTTAGAGCTATTTAATTAACCAATGCGTGATTAGGTCATCCAAACGTTCTGACTTAGATCGCACTTGGAATCAAGCTTCCAGTCTTTTGTTTTAATTTTTTCGTCAACTAAAAATATTCGCACGTAGTTCTATGCATGGTCTAGTCGTAATAAAGTAAAAACCCTCATATATATAGTATTTTAAAATGCAAATTTATCTGTTTCTGAAAATCCATTACAACGTCAAACCCTGATGACAATTAAATGCAAAAATGTATATATGTAAAATTATAAACGACAGAATGTTCGTATTATTGAAAAAACAAGAAACTGACAATTTCAGAATATAAAGAAAACCCTGGGCTGAATCTCTAATTGGATATTAGTTTGTGGCGTTCTATAGGTTTAGGGGGTGTTTTAAAAACTGGACCAGACCGACCAATTGAATGGTCAAACCGGAAACCAGCTAAAAACTAATAAAACCAGTTATCATGATTAACTTTAAATTCAGTTCAAAAAATCAATATAGACTTAAAGTATTTTTAATTATTTCAAATTTAATATTTCATAAACAATATTTGATTGTATTATTTAATTAGTTTTCTATTTAATTTTATTTTTTAAAAAGGATGTCAAAAACAATTTTTGACTCTCATATACTATTTCATTTTGTTATATTCATAAAATTTGAAATTTTAGTTGTAAGTATAAATAAATGCAACATCTAGGACTGTTAATTATTTAGTTTTTTTTATCAATTTCAATTTGCATATTATTTACTTGTTTACTATATATATAACTAAATTTATGTTTATTGTTTATTTTTCTAGATAATAAAAGAGAACAAATAACATATGATATGTAAAAAATTTTTAGGTCTATATAATGTAAATATATACTTATATATATTTAATTTTTAAAAAATAAAAAATTCGGTACAATCAGCTGAATCGGTTCAACCAGTTAACTAATAGCTATGTCGAGTAGGTGTCTTGTTTTCAAAACATTTGGTTTAGTATATTCATATTAAAAACACCCTAAATAGACAACACAAAAACTACACGTAGTTTAGTAATTTCACATTGGCTAGGATATTTCTAAAAAAGAATGGCTTCATTATACATTGGCTAAGATATTTCTGTAATGATTTAAATTCATTTTTTTTAATAATTAGGCACATAGGACTATGAGAAGTTTCAGAAAGAAAAAGGGGTTTCAAAGAATTTTGAAGAATAACAATTGTTTTTTTAATTAAAGTTGTTGATAGAAAAAAGAAGAATAACAGTTAACCAAAAGTCACTATCTCAATTGAAAAAGATTTTGACTATTAATATTGTGTTAGAATTTCTCATTCAAATGATCGATGATTGATCGATGAGACGAAATTAATATTATATGTTATTATTTCGAATCTGGGGGATTAGAATTTCAATCCGAACCTCTTCATAATTAAAAAAAAAAGTTTCAGTGGCTTAATTAATTTCTCCTCTATATCTTCCCTCATCATCATAGTCTTGCACTGAAATATTTAATAATGGTCTATGAGCTTAACCGAGTAAGCAAACGTTTGAGGGCCATGAAAGGGAACTAAACATGGGCCTAGGCCTCATATGTTTTTTTTCCGGTAGAGACGAACTGAAGATGGCTGCGAAAGAAGGAAGCAAGAATAGGATATTCGTTGGCGGGTTTGGTCAGGCATTCTGGAGACATCGGTCCGAACCTGATCCACCCTAACTCGCTTAAAGAAGAACTCACTGCGGTACGGGACGGGATAGAATAATCTATTTACCATCTCTAATTATTGTCGGAGATGACAGAGAGAACTTGAGCGAACTTTTAGCTGCTTGGGTGACATTCTTGATTGCCAGGTACCAACTTTATTTTTGTTTTTTTAGATGATTTTATTTAATGTCTAAGAAATTGTTTGGCAGTAATTAGATTTTTCTAGAAAATTAGGATTAGGCGAATTATTTAGAGTCTAACAATTGTGTTAATGAATTATTAATTTATTATATATATTTATATAAGATATTTTAGATTTTGGATTTAATTATAAAATTATTTTGATAAATTATCAAAATTAAATATACAAAAAAAATTAGACTAATTTGTAGATTTATACTACCATTATTACTTGACCAAAAAAAATATTAACATTATTACTTAATTTAACAGATATAACTTAATTTAGATCGATTTAAACTGGTTTAGCACAATTGAAACAGATTTAGAATTGTTTATACGGTTTGAATCATATAAATCGATTTTTTTTAATAATCATTTCATCTGTAAGTACATATTGAGCTCTGATTTCTGATAGAATTGAACATTTTCAATGATGAAAAAATTTAAGGTATGGGTGCTTGGAGCCTCTCTTAAAGTCTTTGTTTTTTTTTTCTGTTTCATTATCCTTATTGATTGTCTTCCTTTTTGTTTTCTGGATGCTGGTAATGTGCCACTGGAACAGTATAGATTAATGAATTAGGGATGGCATTGATCAGAGCTACATGGTTCAAGTTGAGAAACTGCTCTGTGGTTAAAGAATAAAAACTGCGTGAGCAAAATGATTAACTCTGTTTCGGTTTTATTTCAAGTCACGGCTCTAGAGGTGGCAGAGACAGTGGCTATTCATTTGCTGGTAAGGGAGGCTTTGGTGGAGGTGGCTAACCATATAGACAACGACCATCACAGATTATCGAGCTTTTCTAATTTTAATCTTCTTTAAAATTGGCTTTCTACATTTAGCAAAAATCCATATAAAAGAAGAAAAAAACAGATTTTAACGCATGACCTCCAAGAAAATATATACTAAAACTTGTATAAATACATCAATGTTTTAAAGGAACAAAAAATAAAAAAACAAGAAGAGTTTAACATTTTCAAAAAAAAAAACGCAAAATGAAAGTTTTCATAATAGCTCTTATTGTTTTAGGGGTTTGTATTGAAGATACGTTAGGAAAAAACTCATTTGGGATCGTAAACAAGTTTCGAAAGCCTACAAAGCTCAGTGTGAAATGCTGGTCAGGAAACGACAAGTTTCCGCAGCTATTCTTAATGAATGGGCAAGAAAAACATTGGAGATTCGACGATGCGTTTTTTGGTGAGACAATCTTTCACTGTGAGCTAAAGCATGGCTATCACTTTATGCATTTCCAAGAATTTGTAGCTTATAGGTCAAAATGGAATGGCTCACTCAAGAATAAATCTAACGCCACTTGGTTAGCCGCTGAGAAAGGTCTCTATAAAATGTGGGAACATAGGGCTCCTGAATTTATGTATCATTGGTTATAAACCAGTTGTCTAATATATTAACCTGTGGATAGATTTCAATACTCACAATCTAGACTTATGTATATATATAATATTCGAGACTCAAAAGATGTCCTCGCATGTATATGATTGTATATATGTTTCATAATCTAATTAATTTGTATATTTGAAAAACCCATATATGTTTCCGTTTTAATAAATACAAATGTATATGTAATATTATGTAGATTTATTAACTCAAAATGACTGGATTTATTTGTTGTTATAATGATTATTTATGGATTTTACAATGATTTTATTTAATTTGAAATCATACATGCATCATTATTATTTTTGATGACATGGCATATCAATTTAATGTATTTAATTATTTTATTATGTATATAATCAACAAAGCTTGTTATTGAATCATGACAAAAAAAATCACATAACATTTTCAAAGAAGTTATTCAATTTATTTATTACACAATTACGTAAATAAGAAGAAAAAAAGTTCATGATTTTTTTTTTAATGATATTGCACAAAATATTAAGTACGGAGAGGACCATTGTAGATTTTGATTAAGGGTATATTTGTAAACATTTATGATAACTTTTTGAGAGAGTTTACAATGTAAATATAATAACTACTGAAGATATGAGATGCACTTGTTGATTGCTTGTTACACTTGGCAATATTCTTGACGTGGAGTGGGTGCTCTACACATCATGCATCCATGCATTAACGGAATCCGTATATACCTTCGATTTGCACATACACACGCCAACGTGTTTTTATTTATGATATACATTTCTTTATCTCTTTTATTTTGTTATCTATAATATTCTATATATGTAAAGTGAAATTTCTATGGTATTATGGTGGAAATATTCGATCATTTTAACAGATTTTGGAGATTTTAACCGGTTGAACTGATATTTATTTGCCAGTACTTAGTGGAGATTATAGGTTAGAGAGTTATCAAAATACATATATATATATATATTTATATTAGTATTTAATTGTGAGGTTTTTGATTTTACGGAAAATTTAATCTAAAATTTTTTAACAAATAACTTTTGGGTTAAGTTTCTGTAAAGTTAAGAACCCTAAAATTAAATATTAATATTAATATTATATATATATATATATATATATATATTTGAAAACCTTAAAGCTATAACTCTCATTGGAAGTGCTCTTATGGTATTCTTTCAAATCTCTCTTAAAGACAACTGATTCGAACCTGAGAAGACTTTAATAACAATTTCTGAACATTTACAAGGAGATATACAAACTACAAATGATCTCGGACTATATATTCTATAATAGAGAATTAAATCATTTAAAGTTTTAAATTAGTTGTATTTTATATAATTGAAACTAAAAGTGTAATATATGCTTTTGTGATAATCTATCTTGCAATGTCTATTTTGAAGTGATGCCTAAAATTTGTTAAAGTGCTCTCATCAAAGTGAAAACTAATTTAAACAAAAAAAACTAACAAGCTATTTGATATGTGATCACACCAAAAATAAACTGTTATACAGAGTAAGAAAACGGATAATGAAGTGGAACAAACATATATTACTATACAAATTGTCTAAAGTTGCACATTTATTGTTTCAAATGGTTACAGAGACACTCTTTCTCTCTATCTAATTGTATTGTGATCAGTTTGCCAAGTTGGGCAAATGGGTGAAAAGAGAGACAATAACAGAAGTACTAAAAATTAAGAGGCTACAAAAAGACAAGTCCAAACATATTCACACACTTAAAAAGTTTTTTTTTCTCATAGATTTTTGTTATATATGTGTGGTGACTCTCTTTGACTTCTCTCTTCCTATATCACTCACTATTTATGTATCCATCTCTCCACACATCTCTCTCCATCTCACACACATCTTCTTCTTCAACACATTACTATATATTCATCTCTTCATGATCAACACTAACAAAAAGCCTCTTCTCCTGTGTTAATCTTTAACTCTTGATCTTGATGGAAGCGTTTGAAGAGGCGATGTCAGCCTCAAGGGAGCAATCACTGATCCTTAAAGGGAAGCGAACAAAGCGACAACGTCCACAATCTCCTATTCCTTTCTCTATCTCCCCTCCTATAGTTTCTTGCCCCGCACGCGACATTGAAGAGGAATACACTGATCTTGATTCCAAGGAAAATGCCTTAGGCAATAATGTGGGAAGCCACAAGGAGGATGGTGAGATCACGTCTTCATCTTCTTCAGCCTCTTGGTCCTCTAACAACAACCAAACATTGAAAGCCCAAGAAGACGAGGAAGATCTAGACATAGCCAGTTGTTTGATACTCCTTTCCCAAGGCCACTCTCTTCCACAGCTCAAGATACCTAGCCACGAAACAAACAAGAATAACACGTATAGATTTAGCAGCAGGAGGTTTCTAGAGACTTCTTCATCTACCGGTGGGGGCAAGTCCGGTTACTACGTTTATCAGTGCAAAACATGTCCCTTGACCACCTCAAGAAAAACATCTACGAAAATGATTCACACGTCACAACCACAACTATTTACAATAACAACAACAACAATAACAATAGATCGCTTGTCATGTATGGTAAGGCAGGTAACAACAAGGTTCATGAATGTGGAATCTGTGGATCCGAGTTTACGTCCGGACAAGCTTTAGGTGGCCACATGAGACGGCATAGAGGCGCGGTTGTTGTTGCTCCCACTGTGACGGTGGCCTTAGCTGCAGCCAACACGGAGTTATCATTGTCTTCGATGTCGTTCGATCAAATATCGACAAAGAGAGCTAAGAAGACGGTCGTGTCATTGGATTTGGATCTGAATCTACCCGCACCGGAAGATGAGAATCGGGTCAACGGATTCAGCTTAGGTTTGAAGCAAAAAGATGAACCAGAACATGATCAACAGACGAAGCAAAGAGATGAACCAAAGTATCTTGTCTTCTCTCCTCCTACTTTGATGGATTGCCATTACTAATTTATTATTAATTTTATAAACCATAATTTAAATGAAAAATTGCTAAAAATATCACTATTCAAGTATTATTTTTCAAAAATACACTCCATCAAAAATATATTAATATTTGAATTTACAATTTAGTGATTATTGTTTAAGATTTAGTGTTAAAGGACTATGGTTGAATTTCTAAATGTTTTATAAATATTTTTTAAAAAAATAATTTAATCTATTTTCATCATAAATTTAGAGTATTTAAAAATAATAATTCATTAATGATAAATTTGAAAATTAGTATCAAATTTATGTAAGAATTAAAATGTTCCCAATCTAAATTCTTATTTTATTTTTTTTTGGTTTCTATATATATATATCTAACGTTTGTTTGTGTAACCGATTCTTTACTTGTTAAAGACTTACGAGATTCTTTTCTCTTTTTTTTTGGTCTTTTTAGAGGAATACTAAAATATAATCACTTCGTTAGTTTCTATTGTATAAAAATTTATATCACGTTTATACTTTGGATCAAAATATATTTAGAAAACTAGTGCTCATGAAAAGGGCATGACATGGGTCGAGTCTTGTTGTTTTAATTCTTTTTTTTTCTTTTTGCAGTTGTACCAAAAGTTCTCTTTTCTATTCATAATAAAGTTTTAAATCGACAGTGAGGTTTTCGATACATTTATATCTTTTCGCTTTTTATTTTGGTTGTTGTTATTGACACTGCTGATAGTTAACAATAATGTCGTCATATACTCACTACAATCTGTTAGTTTCACTCAATGCTTTTCCTACACTCCACGATCTCAAGTGAACAACAAATGCATTATCTTCTTAAAACTTTAGATATTTAATTTCCCCAAAAAATACTACATGATTTACATGTGTATATTACTCACGGTCACGAGACTACATTCACTTAATTTTCATTTTTAACCAATTTTCATGGAAGCCAACACTTTCTAACAGAGAAATTCTCATATAACTATTGGTTTGAGAATAGTTAATTTGATATTCGTGAATTCTCAACATTTTCTAAGTTTTAAACTGAACGATAGAAACCTATTTAAAAATGTTAATTTGAAACATTGAGAATTAATATGGCAGATTTCTTATTAGCTCGTGGTTTCGATATTCATGAATTTTGACACCAAACCCACATTGTCACATTGAATCGTTGGAATGTACTATTTTTTTTGTGTATTATTCTTGTAAAAAAAGTAACGGATCCTTTTGTTATCTACAGAAACAGATTAAGATAAGATATAGTGCATGCATTCATATATATGTTTCTTAAGAAATAGATTTATATATGCAGTTTTAGTATATATTTGTTTATACTATACATTGAACATAGACCAATTTATAGTAAAAACTAACCGTGATAAGATAAACAATACTATAATAGATCAAAAGATAATCAGTATCCAACGATACAGGTGGATTTAACAATATCTTTAACATTTCCAACATTGGCCATAAAATTCATATAACAGAAGAGAAGACAGATCTTGTAACGCATAACCTCCAAAGAGATATATACTAAAACTTGTTATATATACAGCTAAAAAGCCACAAACAATCTAACATTTTCGAAAATCTTAAAACCAAAAATGAAACGTTTCATAATTGCTCTCATTGTTTTAGGGGCATGTGTTGAAGACACGTTTGGGAAAAACTTGTTTGAGATCGTAAACAAGTTCCAAAAGAGGACCAAGCTCAGTGTCCATTGCTATTCAGGAAACGACGATCTAGGGGTCCAATACTTGATGAATGGTCAAGAACAGCATTGGAGTTTCAATGATGCGTTTTTTCATGGGACAGTGTTTAGATGTGAGTTAAAGCATGGATATCAATTCCAGAATTACCAAAAATTTGTAGCTTATAATTCAAAATGGAAGAACGGGAACAACGCAAACGTGACATGGTTAGCTATGGAAAGAGGTCTCTACCAGATTTGGAATCATAGGACTCCTGAGTTTATGTATTCTTGGATGTAAAATCAGTTGTCTACTGTTTAACCACTTGGAAGTGGTGATAAAACGGATTATTGGTTAATTTTATGTTTGAAGTTCTTGTAATGCTTATTTATGTGTTTCACAAAAATATTCAAGCAATTTCCCTATTTTCAAATATAAACAAATATGTATCTGTCTTTTTAATAATACTTCATTTGTTTCAAATTGTATAATGTTACAATTGTTAAAAATAGTTTTATTTAAAAAGTATCCTTAAACTGTAAATCAATAACTATTCAACTAATTACAAAAACTATAAATATTTTACATATTGAAACATTACAATTTTTTTTAAATATCATACATTTCAAAACGTAGAAAGTATATTTTAATTTACCAACTATTTGATATTTTTTATAATTCTGAATCAAATATTGTATGGTAATTTATAAGATAATCCTATCAAATAGTTTTTAAAGTTTTTGTCATAAAAATAGTCCTCGATAAATAAAAGCAACCCAAATAGCTTTTTATTTAATATTTTTAACATTTTTTAATTAAAAAAATTAAACCCACCTCTAAAATTTCACCGATAACATTAAATCATAAATCTAGATTAGTCAACACCAGTGGTATAAGTGTATATTTACATCTTTAATAAAATTTATTTTGATCTTTTTTTCATAAAATATATTTTTGTGATAATTTTTTTTAGGATTATCTTAGAATATTTCTCAATTTATAATGTTATGGTTTAATACTCTATTAATCTTTTCAAATAATTTAAAGATAAATATCTTAGGATATTCATTTTTAAGTTTTTATCACAAAATATTATTAAAAAAGGAAACGAATAAAATAAATTTTATTAAAGAGTGTAATATATATTTATATCTTTTGTGTTAACTAATTTAAACTTAAGGTTTTTATGGGGTGAAATTTTGAATGTGAAATTTAAAATTAAAAATATCAAAAAAATATTAAATTTTTTAAAATAAAAATATTTATTTCAATCATTTTTTCTTTGAAGTGACAAAAACTATTTGATACATTTACCCTAATTTAGACTGTAGAAAAACAGTTAATAATAGAAACCAATAATTAAAAGTGAATATATAAAATAATGTCGTCATATATATAATAGGACCATCAGCCATGGTTGCTTAATGATACCAATGATCGTCTCACTCTCTCTCTTTCTCATTTTTTTCTTTCTGAAAACCCTAATTTTCGCAATCTAAATTATCCGAATCTAGCCTCTCGCCCTCCCTTGATTCCATAAAGCTTCGAGCTTTCTTGCTCACCGATCAAATGGGTCGCGGCTCAGTGACGTCACTCGCTCCTGGGTTCCGTTTCCACCCTACAGACGAAGAACTCGTCCGCTACTACCTCAAGCGCAAGGTCTGCAACAAACCCTTTAACTTCGATGCTATCTCCGTCACAGATGTATACAAGTCCGAGCCTTGGGATCTACCAGGTTTACTTCTTTCTTTCGTTCTTCTTCTGTAGCTTCAATTCGATTGACTCTTTGTCTTTTGTAGATAAGTCGAAGCTGAAAAGTAGAGACTTGGAGTGGTACTTCTTTAGTATGCTTGATAAGAAGTACAGTAACGGTTCCAAGACAAATCGTGCTACTGAGAAAGGGTACTGGAAGACTACTGGCAAGGATCGGGAGATTCGTAATGGTTTAAGAGCTGTAGGGATGAAGAAGACGCTTGTTTATCATAAAGGTCGAGCTCCTCGTGGTGAAAGGACTAACTGGGTTATGCATGAGTATCGACTTACTGATGATGAGTTGAAGATTGCTAATGCCCCACAAGTAAAGATCATTTAGGTTTCTTTTTAGTGACAGTGGATCAAAGTTATTGACTTTTGTTGAGTCGTGTGTGTAGGATGCGTTTGTGTTGTGTAGGATATTTCAGAAAAGTGGCACGGGGGCTAAGAATGGGGAGCAGTACGGTGCTCCTTATCTTGAGGAGGAGTGGGAAGAGGATACCATGACATTTGTACCGGAACAAGATGCTCTTAGTGAAGGATTGGCTCTTGATGATGATGTTTATGTTGACTTTGACGAGGTTGGTCGATCTCTTTGCGATCAGTGTTTAGTGATGCGGTGTGTGGTTTGGTATGTGCTAAAGAGTTATAAGTGATGTGGTTACAGATATGGAAACATGATACCTGTTTTAATTGTAGATTAGGGATGTGTGTTAGTTAACTTAGGTTTTGGCATGTTGATGATGATAACAGTTCTGCATTATCTTATGGTTAAGATTCATTCATGGCATTTCTTTTGTGTTGCAGAAGCCTGAAAATCTGGTGTTATATGATGCCATTCCTGTTCAGACTAATTATTGTCATGGAGAATCAAGCAATAATGTTGAGTCAGGAAACTATGAAGACTCTGGAAATGACATTCAACCAGGAAACTATGTTGTTGACTCTGGTGGTTACTTTGAACAACCAATTGAGACTTTTGAGGAGGATAAGAAGCCTATTATCCGGGACGGTAGCATTCAGCCTTGTTCTCTGTTTCCCGGTGAACAAATTGGCTGTGGTGTGGAAGATGAGAACGAGGTGAATCTGGAAGCTTCCAATAATAATAATTTGTTTGTGGCTGATGCTTGCTATAGTGACATTCCTATTGATGCCAACTACATGCCTGAGGAACCGTTCATCGATCATAGCAACAATCTTCCACTTAATGATGGTCTGTATCTGGAAACCAACGATCTAAGCGGTGGTCTACGAGATGATTTTAACTTTGAAGATTATCTTAACTTCTTTGACGGTGAGGATGCTCAGAATTTGTCTCTTGATGGATCTCAATTGTTGGAATCTGAAGATGCTCTTCCTGACCAAGAAGGACTCGACCAGAAAGTAAAGAGTCTTGTCTTGGACTTACTTAGTTTTTCTATATGTTAAGTCCCGTTCTAACTTACTTCTGCACCAGCAGCCTTCCCCTGAAGAATTGGAGAAGGAGGTGGTGGAGAAAAAGGAAAGTGGCGAAGGCTCTTCCTCAAAACAAGATGCAGATGTGACGGACTTGGATTCAGGTAACACTCAGATGTTCATACATTCCTCGTCAAATAAGCCCTTTGATGATTGATTTTAACTCTTCTGAAACTAAACCTGCAGCTTCAAAGTACCCTTTCCTCAAAAAAGCGAGCCACATGTGTGGAGCTATATCTGCTTCTTCCCAGTTCCAAACAAAGGACGCTGCAATCCGGCTACATGCAGCGCAATCCTCAGGTTCTGTTCGCGTTACTGCAGGTATGATCAGAATATCAAACATGAATCTAGCAGCGGATAGCAGTATGGGCTGGTCATATGACAAGAACGGTAACCTCAACGTAGTCCTGTCTTTCGGCTTGGTCCATCGGGATGATGAGATGAGTTCCTCTAGAAGCAAGACTGGAGGAATTACAGCGACAAGAGCTGTATTGATATTCATCTGTTTTTGGGTTCTCTTACTCTCTGTTAGCTTCAAAATGGGAACCATGGTCTCTGCTCGGTGATAGCATCAAAAAGTTTAATCTTATCGAGAAAAACTCAAGTGAGTTTGTACCTCTCTAATTATGTAGACTTCACTCTGGCAGTGCTTTGCTGCCCAATAGTTTGAATCCTCTTTACAGTTTCTAGCTTGAGCGTCAAAACGTAAAATATAAGTAAGAATACAAACTATATGAAAGAAGCAAATGCAATGTTATGGTTTTTAATTGTTACCAACAGAAAGAACTCAATGGAAACAAAACTTCAACAAACTGAAATAAAGTTATAAAAAAACAAATGAAAATAAGTACTTCTAACTCCAAGCATTGTATAATGTCAAGACCCAAAGAAACAAAAAAACGAAAGAAGAACCAAAGCTCCTAGAGAGCACTCACTGCCTCACTCAAAAGATGATTTGTGATCTCATTCATCTGAAAGCTTAAGCCTCGAACCAATAAATTAAAAACAGAACCAGAGATAGGAACCAAGATTAGGTTCTATTCAGTGGCTCTCTCTGATGCTGAATCAACTTTCTGTTTTATCATTGTCTCAGCTTGTTGGATTGCTCTCTGTGACCCTGTGATACTCACTTTCCTGTCATTTTTTTGCCATTTTAACAAGGTTTAGAGATGAGAGGTTCGGTGACAACTCCTCCAATAATGTTAGCTTTTTACCTATCAGTGGTTCCAGACATGAAATCGCCTCGGTCTGATATTTTTATTCTGGCACCAGTCATCTGAGTGATCTCCATGATGTTTCTTCCTCCACGGCCAAGGACCAATCCTATATGCTCATCCGACACACCTATTGTCACCGTGGTACTAGCTTCTTCCTGGAATATATACCAAAACACACAGCTTACGAAATGATAAAAACCGAAAGACCACAACATCCATTCATATATCTGCAAATTGATACACCACACTATCCATAGCAGTAACAGTGAGATTCGTTTATATGTATGCATAAAT
The DNA here is from genome assembly GCA_905132885.1 of Moricandia moricandioides. Taxonomy (NCBI): domain Eukaryota; kingdom Viridiplantae; phylum Streptophyta; class Magnoliopsida; order Brassicales; family Brassicaceae; genus Moricandia; species Moricandia moricandioides. The sequence goes on from CAJHQQ010000142.1 coordinate 115,578, forward strand.
AGGGTGGACGATGGTGCAAAGAGACTAACCTTGTGGTTTTGATACTTGCCTCCAGAACCGTTGGGTGCGTAGTTAACTGAATTGTATCCCGCTGTTGCAACAGAAGGAAGCACATATGCATATGGATGACCATGAAAACCAGAGTTGAAAAGACCTAAAATGCCGAGTTGAAAGGAACTTACAAGACAAAATGGCTCAACAACAGGCAAGCATCATACAGAGTCCTCAAAATAAAAAGATTTTTCCATGTGGATGAAAGATATTAAACCTATTACTACCTTAGTTGACATCTCACAATCTAAAATTCAGTAGAATATCCTACTCTAATCAAACGTACTTAGATTGTCCACATGACCCTTGTGGTGACTAAACAGTTTTTTCCATATAAAAATAAATCAGAGAAATTCAATAAATAGATGCGTTGCAATCAAGGACACACTGAACATGATTAGAAAAAAAAACTTTGAGGAGGAAAACGAACCTAACTAAGCTAATACTAAGTTAATATACCTGCATATGAATATGGGGAATGTACATTCTGGGAGTAGTGATCGTCCTCGGTAAGCTTAGGCAAAATCAAATCAATAGCCCGCATCTGCTCCTCCAAGGTTCCAGATAATGTGACTAGCCTATCACTCAAACCATAGTAGGTATTATCCAGAGGTGATATCTTAATACCAGCTTTAGATTCCTCAATAAATGACCTGTGCCAAAAGAAAGAAACGTCTTAACGGTTGGTGATAGCTGAAGTCAATATCTCTACCGCCAAAACAAACAAAAAAATGCAACGCCATATTCTAGAACTCAAAACTCTAATACTTCAAACTAATTCATCTCTAATATCCAGAAACCTCTTTGTACATGTTTTATGAATGCACTCAAAGCATGGAAACAAATCTTACTTAATGGTGGACCCTCCTTTGCCAATGATGCCTCCACAAGAACTATTAGGAACCACAAGTCTTAATCTTCTCCTAGGCTCAACATCACTACCATCTTCAGCATTCAGCTAAACAAACAAATAGAAAAGTCAAAACAGCTCTCATCTCATAACTGTGAGATGAAAACACAAATGAGTCTAATCTAGTATCTACCTCGCTATGCAATTTATCAAGGATAAGTTCAAGTCCAGTGACAACTTCTTTAACCGAGCCAGATATCATAATAATCCTATCACTAGTCCCAGGGAAAAACTCTTGGTTACGTGAGAGCTGTATCCTTGCCCCGGACTTGGCCTGAAACTCAGTGATGGTGGAGCCTCCTTTCCCAATGACGGAGCCAGCCGACGCATTTGATACCAGAAACCGAATGTGCGTTGGCTTCTCCAAAGAGTCTGCAAAGATATAGCAATCATCAATCATCAGCTCACAAACATACGGATCCGATTCGAAGGAAAAGAGCAGATCGGATCGGGAGATACCAGATTCGGAAGGCTCTGGGGATCTATTGGTCAGCTCTTCCTGGGTAGACTCCATTGCCGCTAGAGAGAGGCAGAGAAGGATCGAATTAACAAAAACGAAGGAGTGAGAGAGACGATGATTTCGAAAGTTACCAGAATTTGAATCTCCTCCTCCTCCTTCCGTCGCCACCGTCGTTTGGATTGGTGAAGTGAATGAAGGTGGGCGTGGCTCTGCTCTATCTATCCACTACGCTGATTTGCTTATTCTATTATTTTCTTCTTTTTTGTTTTTATTTAATTAAATCTTATTGACCAACTCTCAATTTTTTTTTCTATTTTGGTAGACTATCTCTTTATTTTTCTCTAATAAAAAACTCTATTATAAAAAGGATTTGTTTTTAAATTAACTTTTATAATAGAAATTTTTCAATTTAAGAAAAAAAATTAGAAAAATACTATTCCGCTTTTTTTTTACATAATAGTAGTTGTAATTCCTTCGGTTAAAAATGTTTTTAGTTCAAATTATATGCATGTAGTTGTTTGTAGTCATATCAACATTAAATAATATTTTTTTGTATTTTCTCTGTTTAATTTTAGTTGATGTTTAAAATTTTTGTACAAAGACTAAAAAATTATAAAATTTTCTGCAATTTATCCTAATTATACAAAAATATATATTAAATAAAACTACTTCAACAAATAAGAAAAATACAATATTTTGTAGTTGGTTACCAATTTTAAATTACATTAAATTTTATATAAAATACTGAGAACACCACTTATTTTGCAAAAGAAAAAAAGATCTTCAAACCCAAATAAATTGAAATATATGGATATTTATCATGCCAATTGCTCAATCCAAAATTCATTTTGTATAGTTTCTGAATTAAAGAAAATTTTATTACCTTACTAGGGCAAGAATGTTGGGCTTTCATCGATTCATCCCTCTTGTACAATTTCATGTCTAAATCATACTTGCATGGGCTGCATCTTACTTAGCCCAAAATATACAGGTCTGTCATGGGCTGAATCAAGAAAAGAGTTCGGCTAAACTATCTGGTTTTTCGGCTTAACCGGTTTGATATCTATTTTTTATTTCAACAAATTTAGTAAAAACAAATAGCGTGATCATGTTGGAAACCAAATGTTTGTTTGTGTACTAAAGAACAAAACAAATAGTTTTTTTTTTTGGTTTTTGATACGAATAAGAGAGAATTGTAAGATGTTAGAGTTTGTGGTTTGTTAATAATGGAGAGGATGAATGTTGAAGAACACGTTTGTGAAAACGAGATTACCCTATTTAAATGTGTAGACATGGCTCCTCTTTGGTCACAGTACCATTTTATAATTTCTATTTAAAAGCTATTAAAATGTTTGGTCTATTTCCATTTATTTCACCTCTACCAATGCAACCTAATTTTATAAGCTATTTAATTACATATTTATTGGATATATATATATTATACAAAAACCTTTTTTAATACAAAATATTCCTTCCACTCCCCGTCTATATATATTTCCAAGACTATTTTTGGTAAACAGATACTTAATTTATGCAACTATAATTCATCATCAACCAGAAAAACTATAATTCAGTTTATTTTAGGCCAGTAGTTCAGTATGTTCTGGTAAAAGTTTACAGAATTAACCATGGTATATTGTACCAAACGAACTCAGCTAATTATTGTACCCCCCAACTTGTTGTATATACACTAATATAATAATAATAATGAATAATTTCATGTGCTGGATTAATAATCATGTTGATTTTTACGGCGTGTATTTAAAAATTATTATAGTGTGGGTGCTTTTATGCACGATCTAATAAAATAAACCGGATCAAAACACAACCAACAACGATCATAGAAGTTAATACTAAATTATGTGTTTCATCATCGTGCTTATCCACCTTTATCTACATCGTATTTATAACAGATCTCCATGAAAAGTAAATCTACATTGTAAACTGCATTACATTTCTTAATAATAAGTAGTAAATATTGACAACGTAATTCTATAACTAAGTCAGTAAGAAACTCGATCTTTATAACTTATAAGTATATATAACTCCACACTCTAAATATCTATTTGAATATACATAATGTACGGCTTTGAATGGTGACAATTAGGAGAAACATTTAATTTTTTATTATTTCTATAAAATTATATCATTTTTTTCTCATTTATCTTTATGCAGAAAATAATAAAACAAAATTATTTCTCACCAAATTTGGGAAACAATCATTCCCACTCATTCATGTTATTTTATTCTTTTTCATTTTTTTCTATTCATTTCTAGTATTTCGAAAATGATTATCGGTTAGAATTATGAGTTTGTGATTTTTAAGTATCGAGTTATACTTACAAAAAAAAATCAATTTATATTTTAAAGGATATATGTGTAACATAATACTAGTAATTTTGATCACTTTGTTCACACTGACGCTGAATTATCAAACAAAATGTTCACTGGATTTAACACTATAATTACTGTAAGCACATAAGATTGCTGAAGTACAGTATAATTTTAGTTTGAATATTGACATCGAAAATTCCGAGTTATTTGGGGTATGGGCATCCCTAATGATTTTTAGATTGATTATTTATACACAACAGCATTAAAAGTACATTTAATTACATTAATTTACAGATCCCAAAGCCGTATTTATCGCTCTATCTGTCGGTCCAAAAAAATGTCAGAGATCAACATGAATTTCCGATCAACTTTACTCGATTACTATATTAGTTACCTTGAAAAATAAGCAACAATCTATTTTTTACAAAATATTAATTTAAATATAGTTGGATCAAGGCATCATTATCTTTTTTTGTGGCCTCTTTCACAAGCACGCAAGACACTCAACCATTACATATCTAATCCTTACCAAATCAACACCTAAAACGACATTATAGAATTCTAATAACTTTTTTTTTTACTATTCATCATTTGACATGCATAACCTGATTTTATTAAGTACTTTTTTTTATCTAATATGTCTCCAGACTTTTCAATATTACATATTTCAGATAAACTTGACGATGATGTCATGTAAATTATATTTCATTTTTTTTCTCAAAATATTTCTTTTTATCTTACTACCATCAAAATGTGATGTTTATTAGATCGGATCATAAAGAGGCATAATCATGCAAACCATGGTAACGCATTATATAAATCTATCGTGGCCGACAAAAATAATTGGTTTCTAAGGGAACTCATTTTCATATATTAGTTACCATCATATCATATGTTCCATTAATTAAAAAATTTAATGATTCAATTCATGATTTTCATACAATCCATTTTACAGAAGTGCATCGAACAGCTGTTTTGAGAAAGTATTGTTTGGCCACTTAACAAATAGTAATTTTCATGTTCATTTTTTCTTTTGATATGCTATATAGGGTGATCTGGTTGGCTTTGGAAAAAATACCTTTAGTATTATGGAATACACTAGTTCGAACGCTTATTACACTGCCAGACTTAAATTTGGAATACTTTCCGGACTAATGTTAGAGGATGCACCGATCGTATATTACTATCCACAATGTTAACATCTGGACTAAAATCCAAATTGAGACTAACCACTGTTCATTTTGTCAGTCGAGATATTCGTTTTTTTTGTCTGAATTGTTCCATTAATCGATATAATTTTTTTACTAAAAGATGATAGATCACATACTCAGTTCTAGATATGTGAAGTGCTCTTTCGTTTACAAAACAGCTGAGGAAAAATATATTATTGAAAAATCTTCATAGTTCAAATGAAATTAGTAAGGAAAATAAAAAAAAGATTCCATCGAGCACATGTATATTTATAGAGTGGCTCGACGTGTAAAGTTGAGAATCATTACATAAAGTAAATAAAAATAGAAAAAAAAAAACTATCGAAATGAAAGAACCTTTAACATGATTGTGGTTACTATCAATTATTGGTTATCTCCGGGAACAAGAACGGAAACTTCTCCTTCGCCTAGCCACCGCGAGAGTCGACGTCGTGGTGGTTGTGGTGGTGGGAGATGAAGTCATCGTCTGGTTGTAAACAGAGGAGAAGAAGCGATCTATCTCATCTTTGTTGACAATGATCTCAAACTTAGATGGCGTCAAAAGCTTCCTCTTGCAAGATCGGTAGACAAGAGACGACGGAGGTGCACGGCGTTTCTGCGGTGGAGGAGGAGGAGTAGTGGTGGTGGAGGGAGGAATCTTGTGGTCGGTGGAAGTGGGAGTGGTGCAGCCGCGGTCATCATCTCTGTTGTTGGATCGGATCTTGATGGGTGATGGAAAATTAAACATGGGCAGATCTTGTAATAAATCAAGATCCATTTTATATATATATAAATAATAATTGATATGTTCTTGGAGGTTTTTTTTTTGTGTGTTCTCTGAACAAATCTTCTTAGAGAAGTGGACTTGTGGGTTTCTTATATATATGTGCTTTTGTCTTTACATACATGTTTTTCTTTTTGTAGATGTGTATTATATTTATCTTAATATTAGAAAGATAAGAGATGAAAGAAGAGACCACACTACTTCTATTTACAGCTTTTGACAGGTAAAACTATACCACATTCCAAGTTAAGTATATTACTAACCAGTTACAACATTCTGATACTTAATTAAGCAATAAATTTGTACTTTATACTTAAGGCTGATCGTATAAGATAAGCATTCTTCTTGACTAAAATAGTCTAAATAACAATGTATTAAATTTCTTTTATAAATTCGTAAAAAAATTACAATGAATTTGGAATTATATATATTTTAAAATTATACTTTCAACTCTAAACTTCTGATAACTATTTTTATCAGATTAAAAAAACTATTAATTGTTTATACGGAAGACAAAGCAGCTACATATACATGCATCTCTGTAGAGAGCGAGATAACAAAAGTCTTAATTGCAAAATTAAGGAAGCTAATAATTATAACGTAAAAAGCGGGCATATATTCGTATTGTTAAATTGAGAGTTACGTCCACTAAAAAGAAGAATCAAATCAAGAATATGGAGCCTAGCCATTTGTATATAACTAGTCATACTTTAATTAACAAAGAATAGTTTTTCGAATAAATCCAGTTTCTATCAATGCAATGTAGACTAAACATGCGCATGTATTTTCCCTTTTGAAAATATAAAATGTCAAAAGAAATCAAATTTATATAGAATAACCTGCAATTTTTTTTGTTTAACTTTAGGAGTATCTAAAATTTATGAAAATGCCTAGATTAATCTCTAAAAAGATAGTGTGGTTCACAAATGGACTCTTACTCTAAATATTCAAATAAGTGGTAAGATAGATTTATATCCGCATGGTCACAAAATGAAATGCAGGAGATGTCTTCAATTTTGAATTGTTTAGCAACATAAAATTCATCTACCACAGATCACCACTTCGTGGTTAACCTGCAAATTTTGTTGAAGTAGTACATGCATAAAATAACCAAGCAGTAACATTCTTACTAGTACAAGTTTTGATTAGTTTACAATAACTAATTTTATTGGTAAGAAACTCAATACTATATAGAAATTAGGTTATGTTAACAAGGATTGAAATTTCATAATGTAGTTTTTAGTCTAGATCTAAACGTAAAGGTTGGTTAGAATTTATGTCGTGTACCGCTAAAGAAACGAGAGACATGTCATGTGTATAGGCTTTAAGACTTTTTGTACATGCATGATGTATCGTTACCTGCATATATTATAAAAAATCATATGTTCGTCAGATTTAACAATTTTTTTACTAGGTGAAATCTATTAATATTACGATCTACTATTAATTACCTGTTTAATTTTTCTTGTTCTGATCAATTAAGATCCATTAAGAAAGGAAGTAGCCTAATCCTTTTATTGATTAAGATTCCACTGATATATCTTTCACGATTCTTGTTGATTAAGATATTTACTTTTGATCCACACGTTCGTTTCAATCATGGCTTTATATATATATATATATATACCTTACAATAGAAGTAGTTTATAAAACTGTAACAAACTAAATTACTATATGGTTATTTGGTTACGTATTATTGTACAGAGATTCTAACATCTAAAGATATGCCATGTGTTTACTTTTAGACGAAGCATGTGGTGTGATGTAGGGTAGATCTGTGTAATATCAGACGGTGAAGGCCCAAACAAAGGTACATAAGAAGAAACGATCTCTCTGATCTTTCCCAAGAATCTGAATCTCATTATTGTCATTTTTTTTTTCTTTTCTTTTCCATTTTTACTTTGATTTTTAACATAAAAGTAGTTAAAATATTAGAACTTCTACGTCGTGGACATGCATGGACATTGGACACCTGTTTGTGAGTTAATTTGTTTTTTTAACTGAGCCACTACTTCTCTTTCTGAACTACTTTAGATGTTGACAACAAAAACAGCTTGTGTTGATACTCGAGTGTTCGTGCCTGTTAATTTTTGTTGTTGTGGTGGTTGTTGTTATTGAGTTGGTATCTCTAACCTAGCTCATATTTAAGATCAATAGATTAATGATCTATATATAATGATGTGTAAGGAATTTAACTAACAGAAATACATTACTGATAAATTAAAAACTGAGTGTCAGTTTGAAAGAATTTGATGCGAGTATCTCTATGAACAAGAACCGATTCATACAATCCTCAACATGATATTATATTATTCTTTACTTGGTTGACATATATGAATACAATCCATACGCGGTTAAGTTAGTAGATATTAGTTTTTAAAACATTTTATTTGCTGTAAAGTACGATGGAGACAAGCGAAGCAAGTAGAACGTAACGTGCATGTATCCCTAATACTTTGTTAATCCTCTTATATAATTAATACTATCAAACTAGTTTCCAAAATTTTATTTCAATCCTAAAATTCACCTAGTGGATAATGATCATGAATCATGACGGTACTATCTTGGATGTTTATGTTTCATATCCGATTGTCTTTTTAACAAATGTATTATCACTACCAAAACCTATATATATTTAGCAAAAGAAAGCTATATAGATCTATTCACACCAAAAGTATTATTTTAAATAAAAATAATTTTAATGTTCGACGAGATATAACCGTAGGCCATTTTGCTGAAATGGTAAAAATTAGTTTGGAGTAAAGTTTGAAAGTGTTGAGACCATCAACTTTTCTTATTCTTTCCGATTGTCTCCATATCATTTAATTTTGTGAAATCGTTACTTCACTATTGCAATTGATATCCCGTTCACAATTAAATCAATGTTAAAGTCATTCGATTCCTTATATGTTTTAATCCGCTTCAAAAAAATTGGATATCTATAACTTTATAAATCAAAATAAATGTAAAAATTCAATTAATTAAATATGGAGAAAATTATAAATATTAATATTCTTAAAAACATATATCTGATTTGATGTATTATATACATATATACAAATGTATATAAGATTATATATATTGTATAATTTTATATCTTTATATAATATTCTAATATTTTTATTCACTAAATATATATAATAAGAATTGAAAAGTTAGATCAAAGTTTTAATCTAGATCTAAACGTAGAGGTTGGTTAGAATTTATGTCGTGTACAGCTAAAGAAACTAGAGATGTATAGACTTTAAGACTTTTTGTACATGCAGCATGTATAATTTACATGCATATTTTATTTAACTTATTTTTTTTAACTTAACTTTTATTTTTGTCAGATTAAAAACCATTACTAGGTGAAAGATATATATATATATATATATATATATATATATATATATATATTGTAACACTAGGTGTCATGGTTTTGAAAACTGGATCGGAACGGCCGGTCGAACCGGTCCGACCGTGATTCACTAAAATTTTGAGTCTGGTTCGATTTAAAACTCGGATTCAAGAAAAACCGATAAGACCGATAAAAAACCGGTAAAACCAGTAACTCGAGTCAATTTTAAAACCCGGTTCTAAAAAATTAACATATAAATAATGTATTTTCAATTGTTATTAAAATTTAATATTTTGTATATTATTCTTATTTTGACATATTCATAAAATCTGAGACATTAGTTGTATAAGTAAATAAATAGACAATTTAAACAATCAATCGTTTAGTTTTTATTAATTTCAGTTTACATAATATTCACTTGTTTATTGTATATATAATTAGAGTTATGGTTATTATTTCTTTTTTAGTTAATAAAAAGAAAAGAAAATATATCATATGTAGAATTATTTTTTAGACCCGTATAATGTAAATATATGATTATTTATATTAAATTTTTAAAAAGTAGAAAATACGGTTCGACCGGTTGAATCAGTTTAACCAGTCAATCAGTAGATATACCGAGTCGGTATCGAGTCCGATTTTCAAAACATTAGGTGAAATATATTTATATCACAATATGGGATACAACTGCGATCGGTTTTATTATATTTGTTCTGATAAATTAAGATCCATTAACCTTATTACATTTACTATTTACAAATTAAGATTCGATTGGTATCTTTTTATGATTCTTGTTGATTAAGATAATTACTTTTGATCCACATGTTCGGTTCTAAGCTTTTAATCATGGGTTCAAATTAAATTACTATATATTTATTGAAAGTAAAAGTCAGTAGATAGTAGATAATGTATGCAGACTTGGTTCACAGAAGGTAATTACGTATTACTGTGCAGAGAATCTAACACCTAAGTATATGCCATGTGTTTACTTTAGAGGAAGCATGTGGTGTGATGTAGCCTGTAGGGTAGATCTGTGTAAGTGACTAGCAATATCAGAAGATGAAGCCCAACAAATAAGGTACATAAGAAGAACGATCTCTCTCATCTTTCCCAAAGTCTGAACCTCAGGGCATGTTTATTGCATGTCTCTTAGTATGTGGTTATTAACTTTTCTAAGAGACGTTTCTTAATTTTAACTAAGAAAACTTAATAACTGTCTCTTAACGGAAAAATTAAAAAAAAAAAAAAAAACGTGAAATTATAAGTTAAGAACCCCGCCTAAAAGACCGTGGTCTTAGGGCATGATTAATGGTGGTTTCTTAGACTGGGTTTCTTAGGAAAAGTTAAGAAACTGTTTCTTAGTTTTCTTAAGGAAAGTTAAGAAACTGTTTCTTATTTAAGAGTTTTAAGACAGGATTAACGGGGATCTCTTAAGGTGGGGTTCTTAACTTTTCTAAGAAACGTTTCTTAGCTTTTAACTAAAAAAAGCTAAGAACCGTCTCTTAAATAGGAACTCTAAGAGACGTCTCTTACCGGGAAAAATGTAAAAAAAAAAAAAAAAAATTAAAAAGACAAATTTTACGTTAAGAACCCCACCTTAAGAGACCCGGGTTAATCATGGTCTAAGAGCCGGTTCTTAACTTTTTCAGTTAAAACTTAAGAAACAATTTCTTAACTTTCTCTAAGAAACCCAACTTAAGAAACATGCGTTAATCATGGCCTTAGAGCATGATTATCCGGGATCCTTAGGAGGGTTTCTTGCACTGTTCGTGGGTCCCACTGACATGTAGGGTCTATGAACAGTGCAAGAACCCCTTCTAAAAACTACTAAATAAGAACCGGTTTTAAAGAGTTTCTTACACTGTTTGCGGACCCCATTGACACGTGGCGACCCGTGATTGGTTCGTTTTTTAATTTTTTTTTCTTTTTTTTTTAAGCAGCAAAAAAAAAAAATTAAGAATCCCATTAGGGGATTCTAAGGATAATGATACCCTCACTATCTTTTTTTTTCTTTCCATTTTCTACTTTGATTCTTTCTTTAAAATAGTTATCTTTTAACTTTTACGCCGTGGACATGCATGGACATGGACATGGACGCTTTTCTTTTTTTCTTTTTTTTTGTGGTTTAATTTCTGAACCACTACTTTTCTTTCTGAACTACTTTAGTTGTTGACAACAAAAACAACTTGTGTTGATACTCGAACGTTCGTGCCTTTTAAGTTCCTTAGGATTTTGGTATCACTAACCTAGCTCATATCTAAGATCAATAGATTTTTATTTTTGAAACTCTTAATTAATGATCTTATAGAAGGATGATCTTATATAAGGATGTGCAAGGAATTTAACTAACAGAAACAAATTAATGTAACTGATAAACTGAGAACTGAGAGCAGGATTAACCGGGGTCTCTTAAGGTGGGGTTCTTAGTTTTTCTAAGAGACGTATCTTAGCTTTTAACTAAGAAAAGCTAAGAACCGTCTCTTAAATAAGAACCATAAGAGCCGTCTCTTAGCGGGAAAAATGCAAAAAAAAAAAAAAAGAATTAAAAAGACAAATTTTTCGTTAAGAACCCCACCTTAAGAGATCCGGGTTAATCATGGCCTGAGTAGCTCCAATAACAGAAACCTAGCTAGCTACGTAGACTCGATGACTTTGTCAAAAAAAAAGGAACTACTCGATGTAAAGAAAATCGCTGCATAAAATCCTCAACATGACATTACGTTATTTTGACATGGTTAACAATTTGCCATATATGATTACAATTCATATATACGTGGTTAAGTTAGTAGGTATTCATTTATTAAACATTTTATACGTTGTAAAGTACGATGGAGACAAGAGAAGCAAGTAAACCGTAACGTGCATGCATCCATACATAATTTGTTAATCCTTATATGATACTATAGTTTCCAAAATTTGATTTAAAATACTTAATTGACCTAGTGGCTAATGATCGTGATGGTCCTCTCTTGGATGTTTATGTTTCATATCCAATTGTCTTTTTAAAATGTATTATCAACTACCAAACCTATATATATCTATACACAACAAAATTTATTTATATAAAAATGATTTCATTTTCGACGAGATATAACCATAGGTTATTTAGCTAAAAATGGTAAAATTAGTTTGGAGGAAAGTTAAAGTATTGGGACCATTTACATAAATGTATAAATATATACCAAATCTTTACCACCGGATGTGGTAAGCTACGTGATTTTAGCGCAAGTGTTGATGTTATTGTGTTCATGGTTCGAAATCTGGTGGAAAGAATGTTTTACACCATAAAACGGTATTAGCAAAAGTTGGCTTCGCATTAGACAATGATATTTTACTAATTTATAGAATTTTTAATTTACAAAAAAATTCTTATTTAGTTTTTTCTATTTTAAGATATATTTTTCTAAAATAAGAAAATTATTTGATTTTAGTTTATATAAATTTTTTTTTTTTTTTATTTTTTCAAGAAATTTGACATTTATAGTGGTTGTATTGTATTATTTTGTGATATAAAATATATTTCATAGAATTTAAATGTAGTTTTAGATAAAAATTTACTAAATTTCGTTACATATATTAAGTGTTAAGAAAATATAAAGATAATTTTATAGTGAGTATAAAACAAACAATATAATGATAGGTTCATATTTATATAAAATAGGTATACATATAAATTATTAATTTATAATATTAATGAAACCATATATTTACATAGAAATTTTTAAAAAGTTATTATTTTATAATTTTTCGATTTGTATCATGGTTTAAACAGACTTAATTTAGCACCAGAAAATTTATTAATTTATAGTGTTTATTAATTTATTGAGTATTAATTTATATAGTTTCTACTGTATACTAAACTCCAGAAACTTTTGTTGATTTTTTCCGATTGTACCCATACCATTTAATTTTGTGAAGTCGATACTTCACTGTTTCGATTGATATCCAGTTCACAATTAAATAAGTGCCTTAACTGATTTGGTCAGTTTTTGATGTAGACAAGAAGAAAAGGAAGCTTTGGCTTAGCTTTCCAAAAGTTTGAGTAGGATTTTAATTATATTTATGGTCCCTCTCTTGTTAGTAAGTAAGAGTCCAAACTTACATCTGAACCGGTCTGTCTTCAAATGCTTTTGTCTATAGGTATTGAGATACAGATAAATTAGGTACTAGAGATAGCTAAGCTTTAGTAATGATTTTTTTTTCTTCCTTTTTCATGTCGAGGGTTCCACTATGATAATCAAACATTTGTTTAGCCTCCATTATTTTATTTCGTGTACGATCTCAAGGTTCTTTGGTCCACTAGAGTGGCCAAGGCTGGTCCAATGGTAATCATAATCATAATAAAGATGAATGAAATGATGCAGCAACAATATCAAATATTGTTTTATTCTCGAACCAATGAATTGTCACGTATATACAAAAACCATGAAAGATATATAAAAAAATATAAACCTAATTAATCAGTGGCTAAAAAGTGAATCTTTGCTTTGGATGATCAGTCTCCATTGTGAATCTCACGTGCTACCTTTCCTCTTGAGACTGACCCCGACTTGTTGTTAATCCATTCCAAAGTAGATCTCTGTGTGTTCATCCTCCGAGTGATTTCTGCTTGTAACCATTTTTGATCCTATCGTAAAGTTTCTCTTTAGTTTTACGTTTCTTGTCCATTTTCAAACGATATCTTTCTTCACGTTCCCTCTCGTAAACGCCTTTCCAATGTACTTCTCCTGTTAATGGCCATAGCCATCTTTCCCTTGGATGGTCGTTATCATCTGCTGCTTCTGCTAAGTCTTCGTCCATGCTTTTCAGTAACGTGAAGTTAAAGTACTTTGCCCACATGAAACCTTTTCGTTGCGGTAAGGGATGTTGTTCCTCTAGTGAACCGTCTTTTGGGTTTATGTAAACCATCTTCCTCCCGCTGTGATACGCCCAGACATTAACCAACAGTTCCAGAACCCGGCAGTAACAGTGCTTTCTCTACTTATTGTTCAGAACAGAAACAACAGAACAATCATAAATTTTGTGAAGATGGGAGAGTAGAGAAGCTGAGATTTTTACCTCGAGCTGGGATGAAGCCAGTGAGCAACTTTTGGAGACGCTATGCAGAGCATCTAGAGACTCCGAGAACACCCTGTGATAGCGGTTGAAGCTGGGACAGTGAGTTCGGTTGATGTTTTGGTCAATGTGTTAATAGAAAATAACATTTTACCTTGAGAACATGACAAACTCGAGGAAAGATGGAGTTGGCATCACCCAATTGTGGAGAGAAGACCAATGATGACCATCTTCAGGCATGGGAGGAAGCGCTTCAATGTGTTCTGGTAACCCATACATATGCCGGAATGCCTCTTCGAAAGTAGTCCTGCATCAATTTAATATCCAAATAATTATGGTTAAGACATGTTTTATGTAAAGATATGTTTTGAACCTATATTCTGCAATTATCAACATTAAATATGTAAACCCGTTGGTGGAGGAGTACCTGCAGTTTCCTCGGTTAAGGATATCACACATAGACCATAACGTAAGTGCATTTTTACTTCCAAGTGGGTCATCATCAATGTTTAATCTAGTCCAGAAGTAAACAATCTCCCCCTTGGTATCTTGTTGTATAATCTTTTCCAGGGACCCTTCAGCTTTAGATGATAACGAGACCTGTCTCCACAGCATAAAGTGTCATCAAACGGTGTCAAAGTTACACAGCGGATGCAAGACGAGTTTGTGGGTGTGCTAAAGAAGTACCTTCCTACCAGCAGAACGCCATGACTGAAACCCAATCCAAGGTCTCATGTGAATGCTATCCACTTTATTTGCAACTGAAAACATTCCTCCAATTTCGCAGAGAATGTCTCGATAATGAGTATCATTCAGTAGAGGTAATCTGTCTGCTGCATCTATGTCGTCCGAGCTTAGCCTTCGATCTTTGCTGGACTAAAAATTCAGTAATCTATTTAAGCACAAGGTTACTCTTAATATTTAATGTAGATTTGATAACTTCTGGAGGAACATCACAAACCAATAGAGAAGCCTACCAGGCTCAAACCACGGTACAGAGATCCATGATGCAGAAAGGGCCAAGCACCAGCTCCATTGTAAATCTCATATATACATAGAGGCTGACCAGTTCGTTCTAGCTCTCCTTCATCCCGTTCGTTCACCTCAAATTTTAGCTTTTCCGATTTGCGAGCATTCCGATATATCTCTTCCCAATCCTCAACATCTCTTTCAATTCTGTCCTCTAGCTACATATCAGACGAGGAAGAGATGATTCAATACAATAGACTAATGCAGCTTAACAAGACTCACAGAACAATGTCTAGGGAGAACCTAGAAATATGTCTGATGGCAGCAAAATTTGATACCTCCTCAGATTCTAATTTCTTGTACTCTTCAGCTCCCTCGATCTCTTCAAGAACATCCCAGTCTAATTTGGACGGAAGCTCATCTGAAAGATGTATTGTACCGTTATCAACAGGGTTTGTTGACTCAACTACACCCGTGAACTTCTCTTCGACTTGGAAAACAATTCCAGATCTTCCAATGGATGCATAAGCGGAGTCCTGGATTAAGCTTTCTGTCTGCCCTATTTCCCTCCTGAACAGACTCCACTCCCACGTGGCCACTTGAAGTTGAGAAATAGAACCTGGCAAGAAAGTATCAGATGGAAAATGGAGCATGTTCTCCAAAAGCCTAGCATAACCAGTTATGCATTCTGTAGCCATCATGTTCTTAATTAAAAGTCTTCCTGAAGAAGCAATTGTTTGAGCAAATTTAGAGAGCCTTCCATCTGATATCAAGGGTAAGAACGCCTTTAACAACGTATCAGGGTCGTTTCTTCGGAAAAATATCCCATGAACTCCATCAGCCATCTATAGTATAAGTTCCATAAATAAGCAAGAAAACAAACGGTATTTCGTATTGTCAAACTAATAGAAAATCATAAACTTCATTGTACTCACATATTTTTTCATGATAGGAAAGTCAGGTGTTACAATAGGGATGCCAAAGCTCATAGCTCGCACAATAAATGGGGGGAAACTTTGTTCCTCCTGGGAAGAGGCATAAACAAGAATATCAGCCATCAGCAGAACTCTATTCACGTCCTCATTCAAACCAAAATGCCGTACAGTGCCTTGGGTCAATCCAAGCCTCGATGCAACCTCCTGCATTCATGTATTAACACACAATTATGTCTACAGTATACAATCCCAACCAAAACTAATCGCACAGAGCCGAATTAGATTGTCAGCGGATATACTTTCCGCAGCAGAATATAATGTGTGT
Source organism: Moricandia moricandioides (assembly GCA_905132885.1). Lineage (NCBI taxonomy): Eukaryota > Viridiplantae > Streptophyta > Magnoliopsida > Brassicales > Brassicaceae > Moricandia > Moricandia moricandioides. The sequence continues at coordinate 131,931 of CAJHQQ010000142.1, forward strand.
TTGGTAGTACGACCTGAATCATATAGTATTCACATGGATGCAAAATTCTTACCTGTACAGCATCGCTCTTTCCTTCGGTAGAATTACCATATAGAAATACAAACTTAAAGGAATCACTGGTATCTTTGCTCCTTCCATATCGTGTTAAAAGTGGTCCCAGCATGTGCATTGCCACGGCATTATCCCAAGAAAAAACATCATAAAAGAAGGAGCACCCAAGCACCATGATGATCAGGTCATCCTCGCCAAAACCGTTACTCTCCCTCAGTTTTTGCTTTGTATGGGTTTCACTGTAGCTTTCAGCAGCCCAAACATCTACTACTGATTCCGGAATCACAACGAAGTTCCCATCATCAAGAACGCTATGCAACATCTGAACAAATTGTATGATCTTAGGAAAAATACAAAGCAGACACTTTGGCACAATTGAAGTGGTAACACAAGCTTATTGCAGACAGGAATATACCGGCAGAGTGAACTGTGGAAATACGACTGCATTTGCTCTCGCAAAAGCACTTCTCCAGTGTGAGATTAGAGAACTTTGGCCCATATTTTGGTAAACAGGCAACCGAGTTGCAAGAATATCTTCATGAACTATCCATACAAGTGGTACTGAACGAAATGGCTCCTGCATAAGACTGCATATATATATAAACCCTTGTCATCAATGAATATCAACCAGAGTAGTAATTGTCAAAATTCTGAGACGCCGAAAACTTTTGATTTTTCACATCTTAAGCAGAACCAGCCAGTATAAGAACGCAGTACAAAGATAACTCTGATAGCAGGCAATAAACAAACTTAATTTACTCACCTTGAAATGGCTTCTTTTGCTTCAATCGAATCAGCAATAACACCTTCAAAACTGCAGAAGATGGATCATTGTAACTTTATCCAAGTGGAGTGGAGAAACAAAACATATTCAATAAAGTAAGTAAGCATCATCCGCAAAGAATATGATCTTAAAATATGGCCACGACAACGATAAGAAAGATTTTAAAGAATTGATTGGACTCGTACATTGTCCAATCAGCGTACCCCAGCTGTCCTGAAACTAAAAATTTAACGTGGCCAGCGAACTGTTCCCACAATGGACGTGCTTCACCATTCTCTACGGCAAAAACCTGACAACTTTTAAGGTCACAAGATTTTCTAAGAGATGCAAAATATAGGACACATAAAAGCTTGTATCCACTTTTCACTGCATATCTACGGTGGATTAACAACAAATCAGAGCATCGATTCTTTCTATACCATACATAGGAGGAAAAAAAATCTTCAACACGAACGCTAGAGCAGCGAGCATTAAATGCCATAAAGTTTCACCTTAAACAAATAACCCAGTTTTTGAAGATTCTTCATCACCGTAAGCAACATTAGTGTTCGGGGATCTTTCCTCATATTCCCAAGTATCTGTCAATCATAATATATATATAAGAGAGTGAATAGAAAGTTCATGGAGACGAACAAATAAAAAAAAACATTATGTCACATCAATCAGAGAAAATATAAACAACGTTGGTATACATAACAACGGGAATTTTCCAAAGCTAATCTGGAATGGCTCCATCTAGAGAGAAACGCAGATTAATGTCACTAATTACAAAGCGACTGTGAACACCCTACTACTAAGTTCAAGCATGATGTAGCAGCAGACTCCTCGGCGCACGTACAAAGTAATTTAACTTCAATTCCATATTGGAATCTAACTGAAAACACTCAAACATATGCCTCGTCTAGCCAAGAACCGGACACAAAAAAAGTACTTAGGTATGAAAGTAAAATAACATAAAACAGGTTCCGCATAACTCTGTGAAAGTAAATCTCTTTCTCATCAAATCTTAGCCAAGAGCTCTGCCTAAGGGAAAAAACTTCCATAAATTCTAATGGCGAACTATTTGGCAGCTCCTCTTCTTCTAAACCTAATGGCGTTTCCACAATCAAATCATTCTACCAAAGTGTACAGCTCTCACAATGAACACTAGCATTAGTATACGCGTGACTCAACTGGATCTAGCAATTAAAGAGTTCAAAACTCACGAGAGCAAGCCGCGGCGGACGAACGGCGATTCGAACCTCCGACCTCAATGAATCAAGCCCTTCACCTTCACTCAATGCCTTAGCAATCCTTCCAGGGACGTACTTCAACGTACTCCCCAATCCAATTCGGCTTCCCGCTTGACCTCTCTTCACATTCCCTTGCCACGAAATCGAATTCTGAAGCAACAGCGAGGACACGACGAAGGCGCAAACCGTGAACGTGACCAGAGAGTAGAGCAAACATGTACCACGTGGCTTCAGCAACGAGCGGTTCAGCGATCGGGGAATGTGATGATGAGGTCGGGTACTACGCAAGGAAGACCGATCCAAACCGGAGTGAGATCGATCTCGCATGTCGATTGAATTCCTCTTGAGACGGAGACGATCTCGGACGGAGAGGTTGTTGCCGTCTCTTGCGGCGGCGCCGCCATTGTCATGGATCTCGAGAGAAAGAGAGTTTCTCACCATGGAGAGGAGAGAAGAAAGCTGCTTGGATGGTGTTAAGTACGAAGCTCTCACTCTCTCTCTAGCTCTCTGTGTTTCAGGTGCCACAAAGCTTCACCATGAGATTGATGATTGAAGAGGAGACCAGTGGTGGTGGTGGTGGTGGTGGTGGTGAAGGAGCAACTTTTGTCAAACTTCCCAACCTTTTCTTCTTTTGTTAAGGAGTAATATTTAAAATATTATTTTTCTGTTTTCAAATGCGATTGATTTATTTTATACTTTAACATTAGAAAAATTATCAATTACATCATTTTATAATTTATAATTCCATTAAATAAAATTACACACATTTGGGTTTACATTTTATTGATAATTGTTTAAAAATTAGTATTAAAAGAGTGAAATTGAATTTCTAATTTTTTTATAAATATTTTAAAAAATTAATAAATCTATTTTCATAAAAAAATTAAAATATTTTTTAAAATTATCATTTATTAAAAATAAATTCGTAAATTAATATCAAACTTATGATAGAATCGTAAATATAATTTTGCATGGATATGTATGTAGTCAACAAATGCCTTAGTTTAAGTATTTGAAATCTCTCTTAATTTTGTATTTTTAGAGAACTCTTATCGGTTGGGTGTCTAACTTAAGATTACTAATGCAAAAATGTTAATATTTAATTAGAAGTGAATTAATAAATTAAATTTCATATATTTCTAAACTTTAAACCATTAAAAAATAAACAGCTAACAATAGAAGTTGGGAAGGGTATCTGAAAAGTTGTTCTCCAAAATGCTTTTGACTCTTTTTCCTAGTTTTTTTTTAATTCCTTTTTTATTATTAAGATATTTGGTGAGTATGTGACATTGGAATTGCTCTTAGCTAAGGATTGACACATACTTTTTTGATATTTCTTTTGATTTGTATTTTATAGGTATTTTATTTTCTAGTTTGTTTTGCTTTAAAAAAATAAGGATATCCGGATATTTAGAAGATTTTCGGATATCTGTGAATATTTACGAATATCTCAACCAATTTATTTAAGGCAAGTAAATCTAGAAAAAAAATTATACATGTTTGTTTTCAAAAAAATATTTTTACATAATATTAAATTGAAAGTGAAAATTAGTGGAACTATATGTTCTATACTATTTTGTAATGAAATAACGTTTTTGATAAAACACATAATTGAAGAAAATTGTATTTCTTATAAAAATTATATTTATTTTCAATTTAATATTTTATATGTATTTTATAAATAACAAATTATATTTTTAACAAATAATTATATAAAATATACATTTAAATATTATATTTAATTATAAATATACATGTATTTGCATAAAAGTTTGGAGCGAATCGAAAATCTATCTCTAATTTTTTTAGTATTTATGATTTGCTTTGTTTTAAACGGATATTAATTTTTAATATCTGTTTTGTTTTGAAAACTTACGGATATCTGCATTTTTTGAATCAAATGAAAATGAATAACGAAACGAATCAAATCTAACGGAAAAAATGTTCGGCCTACTTTTACTATGGTGACAAAACAAACGTTTCCTCAAAAAGATTGTATTTCACGCGTTTATAGAGGTCCAACTTGCTTTTTGAGCAGTAATTGTCACTATTAGTAGTGATTATGATATCTCTCACATCTTTTTTCGTAAATCTCTATCTATCTAATTAATGACGAGTGTTAAGTGTTAACCAGAGATATGTTTTTTTTCCAATAATCGGTATGTAAATTATCGTGTTATTTTCAAATTGCATGAATCACTGAAACGTCTAGAGTGGCGATTTTAAAATGTTTTTTACTTTAAAAAGAAACATATTAAAATAAAAAAAGTTAAATTATTATTTATCACATGAGTAAGAAAGTAGCAATTACATACAATGTTTATATATTTGTAAAGGAACATCTTAAGATAGATTTGAAAAAAAAGTGTCAAAAAAATAATAATTAAAATATATTTTATTAAATTATGTAAATATATTTTTATACCACTAGAGTTAACTAATATAGACTAAGATTTTAGAATTATGGAATGAAGTTTTGGAGTTAAGATTTAAAATCTTCAAAATAAAAAAAAACCTTTTAGTTATTTTTTAATGTCTATTTTTATGACAATTTTTTTAAAAAATATCTATTTAAGAGAGTTTTTATATTTTGTATCTCCGATTACAAAGCAAATAAAAGTTTAATTGAATGCATTCTGCAAATGTATTTAATGTTAGCCGACTTTTATTTGTCTTCAATGCCCGCATATGGTTTACTACATACGTCTTTCATCAGAACTGATAATGAAAGAAAAAAATAAAATCATAATTAAACAAAAGTCCCCCAAAAACATGCGTAGATAGGACAATTCAAATGGATTATAAGTTAGTCAGTCACGTAGATAGTGATCTCGTGTCTTTTCAGTTTTCATTAAAAATATAAATCGAAGTTATATGAAACACATGCACGTCGTCATCTACACCCTTCCTTCTCCATATATTAATTGTATATGTACTGGGGTCCTTTATCGACCTCTCACATGATATTTACACTGTCACTTAGATCTATTTTTGGGCATTAAACTCAAAAGTTTATGTACTGTCCGAATAGTCTTCCTTCTCCAATATGTATAAAGATCGTTTAAACTTAATTTCAGTATTTACATCCAAGCATTAGTAATCAGTCAGTTTGAAACATGATGTTTTAAAACTTTTGGATTCGAATCCGAACCTTGTTTGAAAAAAGATTAATCAATACTTAGTGTACTCGTCTCAAGTATTAAAATGTTGTCTAGTGAAAGAGTTCATGTGACAAACTCTGAAACTTTATAATTGTTGAAGACAACAAATTCCCTATTAAAATATTAGTGGTGTTTTAAGAAAAAAAATATTAGTGGTGTTGAACTTATGAAGTATATATACATTGAAAAGCAGTCTTAATTACGTTCACCTTATAAATATATTATGATTTTCTTTAAGTAATCAATCAAAGCCGATCATACTTAGCTAGAATTTCAGACAGATTAGGTCGTGGCTCGGGTCAAGTAATTTTATTCAGACATAGATTTGCAAGAAACTTCTTTTTGTCGTAAAAACCTCTTTATCAGGTTACTTTACTATTACTCATTTGTTGTAAAACTTCTTTATAGGTTACTTTACTATTACTCGAGTCTTCTTCTTGGCTACCTTCAATCACATGAACTGGGAAACCACCTTTTCGAGACCAAAAGATGTTAGACCATCATTAACGGGAGGTAACTTTTTAAAGGGGGGCCCACCACTTTTTCAAAAAAACCGGTAATAAAAGTGATGAATTAAGAATCGATTGTTAGTTGATTTTTACACTGTTTGCGGGTCCCACTGACATGTGGCGGTCCGCAATTGGTTTGTTTTTTATTTTTTTTAAATTAGAAAAAAAAAAATTAAGAAACCAATAAAGGGTTTCAGCGATGATGATGCTCTAAGAGTATCTTTATCCAAGGCTCTTAAGAGGGGTTCTTGCACTGTTTGCGGGTCCCACTAACACGTGGGGTCTGTGAACAGTGCAAGAACCAGCTCCTAAAATTCCTAATTAAGAAATTGTTTTTGATGGTTTCTTACACTGTTCACGGGCCCCACTGACACGTGGCAGCCCGCGATTGGTTTAGTTTTTTATTATTATTATTATTTTTGTTTTAAATTAAAAAAAAAAAGAAAAAAAAAATAAGAACTTTCTTTTGGGGGTTTTGGGATAAAGATGCCCTAAGAGTGTTGGGCTTTTCCAAGCCCATGTCCAATCCAACTCCAATCTTACGTATGTTGTAGCGGCAGATTTACAAGTGTCATTCAATGGTATTCTAGTAAACATGCCAAGTAACAACGCTTCCGCTTCTGCATTAAACAAACACTCGTAACCTTTTATAATCTCTCGCCTCCATGCGGCGTTTTCTGTTCTTCGTTTCCTGCTTTGGGTTATACGCTTTGGTGGCCGCGACGTACGCATGGCTCGCGTTTCCGCCGCATATAGGCCTTTCGGATCATGTGTCGTCATCGTCGTCGCTAGGTTGCAGAGAGGATAACGAGGGTTCATGGTCCATTGGCGTATTCTATGGTGATTCTCCCTTCACTCTCAAACCTATAGAAACCGTGAGTCTCCTCCGGATCTACTTTGTGTTCCTTATGGTGCAATTAGATTAGAATGCAAATCGTTTTGCTAGGTAGAGTTTTGAATGAATATTAACCACATTGTTTCTTTGGAAACAGATGAATGTATGGAGGAACAAGAGTGCAGCATGGCCTGTGGCTAACCCAGTTTTAACATGTGCCTCCTTGACCAACTCTGGTTTCCCCAGTAATTTTGTAGCTGATCCCTTTCTCTATGTACAGGTATACACATCATAGTCCTCTTCATCCACATAGAGCCAGTCCTAAATTTTCCGGGCTATTAGAGCAACCTCAGCGGGGAGTTATAGCTCAGAAAGTTCTCAAAATACATATATATGTATGTATATATTAATATTAGTATTTAACTATAGGATTTTTAACTTTACGAGAAACCCAATGTTAAGAACTCTATAATTAAATATTAATATAAATATATATATATACATACATATGTATGTATTTTGAGAATTCCGGAACTAGAACTCTCCATTGAAGGTGCTCTTAGTTAGAGTATTTATAATTTTCTTTGTACTTTTTTCAAAAAAAATTGGGAGCCATAACCCAATGATTCACTAGTCTATAATCACGATTGGCCATGCATGGACATTGCACTATCTTTAGCTTATCTTTGTGTTTATGAATCATGAACACATTCTCTAGTAAGAGTGTTATGAGTCTCTTTTGCTCATGTCTCTTTTGTCATTCTTATCTTACCAAAACAGGGTGATACTCTTTACATGTTCTTTGAAAATAAAAACCCCATTACATTGCAAGGAGATATAGGAGTTGCAAAGAGTACTGACAATGGAGCAACTTGGGAACCTCTTGGTATAGCTTTGGATGAGCCTTGGCACTTATCTTTCCCTTTCATCTTCAATTACAACGGACAAGTAAGACATCAGTTTCTTACTATCAAAGTTCCATGATACACACACTCATGATAGACATTTTTGTTTTGTTTTCTAAAGATATACATGATGCCGGAGAGCAACCAGATAGGAGAGCTTCGTCTCTACCGTGCTGTTAACTTTCCTTTAACTTGGAAGCTAGAGAAAGTCATCTTGCAAAAGCCCCTTGTTGATTCCACCATAATCCATCACCAAGGAAACTACTGGCTATTTGGATCAGACCACACTAGCAGCTTCAGGACCAAGAAGAAGGGACAGCTTGAAATTTGGTACAGTACCACTCCTCTTGGCCCATGGAAACCACACAAGATGAATCCTGTCCACAACGTGGCAAGAAACGGAGGGAGAGCGTTTTTACATAACGGTAATCTCTACCGTGTTGGTCAAGATTCCAGTGAGAGTTATGGGAAAAGGATATGCATGTTCAAGATAGAGGTTCTTTCTAAGGAAGAGTACATAGAAGTCCAAGTCCCCTTTGATTTAGAAACGTCTCATAAAGGTCAAAACTCTTGGAACGGAGTTAGGCAGCATCATTTAGATGTGATTCAGCTAAGCTCTGGTGAATACATTGGTCTTGTTGATGGTGATCGTGTAACATCAGGTGATCTGTTTCTTAGGGTTTCTCTCGGGTATGCTTCTCTTGTAGCTGCTATTACAGTTGTTGTGTTACTAGGGTTTTTGCTTGGGATAGTGAACTGCATTGTTCCAACACATTGGTGCATGAACTACTACGCAGGAAAGAGAACCGATGCGGTCTTGAATCAGGAGACAGCAAGTTTTGTGTCTGAACAGTTAAGAAGGATGTCTTCTAGGTTAAACCGAGTACCACCTTTTCTTAGAGGATTCGTGAAACCTAATTCCACATTGGGAAGATTAGCACTCGGTTTGATATTAGTTCTAGGAGTTTTGCTCGCATGTGTAGGCGTTACATACATATACGGTGGAAGCGGAGCTGTAATGGCTTATCCTTTCAAAGGTCATGTATCTCAGTTCACGTTAGCAACTATGACGTACGACGCACGTCTCTGGAACCTAAAAATGTACGTTAAGCATTACTCTCGATGCCCTTCAGTGAAAGAGATCCTTGTCATATGGAACAAAGGACCACCTCCTGAACTCACCGAGCTAGACTCAGCCGTGCCAGTCAGGATCCGAGTCGAGAAGCAGAACTCTCTAAACAACAGGTTCAATCTAGACCCACTGATTCAAACACGAGCCGTTCTTGAGCTTGATGATGATATAATGATGTCTTGTGATACCATAGAGAAAGGGTTTAGAGTTTGGAGGGAACATCCTGAGAGACTTGTCGGATACTACCCGCGTTATGTTGATGAAACCATGACTTATAGTGCTGAGAAGTTTGCGAGGAGTCATAAGGGATACAATATGATTCTCACGGGAGCAGCGTTTATGGACGTTGGTTTAGCGTTTGGTTTGTATCAGTCGGAGAAGGCGAGACTTGGTCGAGAGTTTGTGGACGAGCAGTTTAATTGTGAAGATGTTTTGTTGAATTTTTTGTATGCTAATGTGAGTGGTTTGGTTAAGGCTGTGGATTATGTGAGACCGTCTTTGGCTATTGACACTTCGAAATTTTCTGGTGTAGCGATTAGTGGGAACACGAATCAGCATTACAAGAAGAGAAGTAAGTGTCTCCGGAGATTCTCTGACTTGTATGGGAGTTTGTCTGATCGGAGATGGGAGTTTGATGGGAGAAAAGATGGGTGGGATTTGTAAGAAAATAGAGTTGTTACTTGTAAGGCAAGTAAGTAGTTCTTCTATAAAAGTTGTGAGTTATGATTGGTTACTTGGCACGCAGGCTTTGTTCCCCTCTCTTTAAACTCTTACCTCAATGGGAATATAAAGGTGTCTTCTTACAAGAATGGAGTTAACATCTCCTTCTATGCAGCATTAAACTCTGTGTTCTGGCAACAAACACTACTCTCTCTACTAAGCTCTCATGGTTCAAGTCTTGTCTACGTAGTACGTACCAAGCAATTTAAAGATTTTTCCTATGTAGTAAATGCTTATAGATGGACCCATAACTTTACAGCTACATAAACAGCAATGTTAACTGATTTTTTCATACCAAAGTAGTCAGTTAACCAAAATTTTAAGCTACTAATAACATTTTACAAATGGACCCATAGTTTTAATTCACTTGTATTCAACTTAGATGGTAAACAGAATCATATGGAAATTTTAGTAAAAAAAAATCCAGAAACTACGAATCTATTATTTGTAAAGGATTTAGATTGTAAGAGCTAAACTGATATTTAGATAATTAAGAAAACAAAAAATGAAGAAAATAGGAGAGAGATAATGATAAAAATTCTCAAAAGAGAAATTCTTAGAACCGTATCAGCTACACTTATGGTCATGTGTAACCTTGTCTTCCATTTGGTTATTTTGAAAGAAAATAGATTTTAATTTAGTAAAAAAGTTGTATTAAGATAATAGAATTAAATTGCTCAAACTCCTCTTCAAAAACTTTACCGTTAAGGGTGCCCTGAAAAATATTTTTAATGTAATGTAACATTTATTGTATTTATTAAAAATGTAAAACATTCTCTTCTAAAATTTTTTTAGTATAAGAGCAACCATATACAATTGTCACCCATCTTTCCCTTAATCTTGTAGACTCATAGGACCACAATTTTCTATTTTCATGTAAGGCTCCAGTCTTTGAAGGTTCCCCTATCTAACAATAACACTGAATATGCATTCAAAGGTAATGTCAGAGAGATTGACAATACAATCTATATATGTGTAAATAAATATAACAATTAACAAGACATGTACATGAAATTTATTGCTCGCTCTTACTCATAAATGTGTAAACCACAATAATGCAAATCTGTCAAAAAGTAAATGCACACTACTCTAAATACACAAATCTTTCCAACACTGTTCAAAATCTACCTCTACACCACTTATTTGTCACTAGCTAGTCAAATCTTCAATGAATTTATAAAATTTAAAAATTCATGGAAAGATATAGTAATAACTGCGAGTAATATTACTTTTATTTTAAATTCGAAATGGGAAAAGAGAGTAGAAAAAATAGTCGACCATTGCAACTTGTCGGTCTAAAACATCACAAATAATACAAACTTGAAAATGCAATATCATAAATATATATATTGGAAAAATAATTTTTCTCCTTGCTTACTTGTTATGGATCAACACGAATAAAGCTCATGGTGTCGTCGTTGATCCAATCATACTTCTCAACGAACGGGTTAGGGATCTTGGACAGTTCTGGATATCGATCAATAGAATCTTCCCAAACATTTTTACCATCAAGATTCTTAATAACCTCCCAAACACAGTTGTTACACTCGAACCCAGCTCCCATACTCATCATTAGTATCTTGTCACCTTTCTTTAACCTCTTCTTAGCTTCCATGTAACCAAGAACATACCATAAACCACCAGAGGATGTATTACCGAACCTATGAAGCGCCATTCTCGATGGCTCTATGTCAAACTCCGTGAGCCCTAAGCTTGTTCCCACCCCTTCGATAATAGCTCTTCCTCCAGGGTGAATACAAAAGTGTTGCAACCCTGTCTTCAGGTCTAGACCTATCCCTGAGCTTGAAGACTCTCGTTTTGTGGTGGTTCTACGTTTAAGCGCACGTACTATCGCGTACCGGATCAGTTCCTTGACTGGCAAGACTCTTGGGAGGAGAACTTGGAGGTTCTTGGTTAGGGCACGAGCAGCTGCCTTTTTAAGGTACTTGGTTAGGAGGAAGCCTGGGTGACCATCTTTGTCTTCCATCTGCATGCAGCACGAGTAAGCCTCGTCTTCAGACCCCACGTGGGCTCGAGCCACAGTAACTAGCTTCATCAAAGCCCGGTTCTTAAACCTAGCTGCGTTGGTTAACAGCACAGAGCTTCCTCCAGCTCGGAATAAACAGTTTGACAACATCATCGACCTATCTTTACCACAATACCAGTGAGGACCCATCGTCTCGGTGCTAACCACGAGCGCAAACGCGTTTTCCCGCGTTTCGAAAATGCGTTGCACTATATCTATCGATATAACGCTCGCGCTACACCCTAGCCCCGAGAGGTTAAAGGATTTGATGTCTTCTCTCATCTTGTATCTGTTGATGAGTCTTGAGGTTAGAGAAGGAGATGGAGCGAAGAGAGAGACGTTGACCACGAGAATGTCTATGTCCGAAGGAGAGACAAAGCCTTTTGTCTTGTGGAAAAGCTTGTCTAGGGTTTCGAACATGATCTCATCCATCTCGGAGTAAGCGTCTTGGAGTGTAGGAGAGGCTTCTCTACCTTGGAGGACGCTTATTGGACCGTAGGTTTCTTCTCCGATGCCTGAACTAGCCATCGTACGGAGAAGAAACCTGTACTCTTCGAGACCCAAGTTCTTGTTTCGTTCAACGACTTTGGCACAATTCTCGGTGTCGAGTTTTCTCTCGTCTTTGCCCTTGAAGCACTCGTAGTGAAGCATGAAACAGTTTCTTTGGTTCCTTTTGTTGAGAAACTTGATGGTGTAGAAGACGAAGAGAGTGGAGAGAAGGAGCAGAGAAGGGAGTGAAAAGAGCTCCATGGAAGAGAGAAAGTGTATTGTGTTTTTTTTTTTGTTCTTTCGTTTCCAAGTTGTGTCAAAGTTGCAGGAAGTGTACGGATTTTATAGAGTTAAGTGACATAGTGAGCTTTTGTCTTAAATTACTTTTGTCATGGAACTATAACTCCTCCACCAACTACTTTCTTATTTAAACATAGTATTTTAAAAAATAATTTTAGGATAATTTAAATTTATAAATAGACATGTATATATATTTTTTGTTTTTTTTTGTGACCAACTTGTTTTGGTAACATTGATGGATAAGTTTCAATGATGTATTTTTTATAATGGTTGGTTTTTGTTTAACAAGTAGAAAGATTATTATATTTTCAATATTAGAAAATAGAATTATATTAAAAATTCATGAAATGCAATTTAATTATATACCAACATTAAAATGCAATTTAATTAATTATATACCAACATAAGTTATTAAGATAAGTTCAAGCCACTTCGTGTGTATGTGTTATTTCACACATGAATATTTTTTAATCATCAACACGAGGGCTAATTTAAAAAAATGTATGGATTGTCGAATACTTACTTTCACCAGTCAAAACATTAATTGGTTATTACTGATGAAACCGTAGGATAAAAGAAATCGAACCGGTCTTCCAGTCTCTTTGTTGGTTACTTGATGTGGTGTGTTGATGGTATATAGATAAGTAACTAAAGCATAAACATAGCTTACAAAAAAAAAAAAAAACTAAGCATAAACATTCATTGTAAAAAAATGATAACATGCGTATCATCAAATACATTCGAATGTGATGTTTGCGTCGTCTTATAATATATATATATATAACTAACTATTAACAGGTCATGTATTTAAATTCAAAAGATAAGAAAACTCATATATATAATCCTTACAACAACCCAACCAACATAATAAGTATGTTTGGTGACATAAAATTAAAACTCTCATACGTACTACGTTCGTAGGGTTAGAGATTGAAATTCGACAAAGAATTAAATAAATTACTGGAGCTCTTTTGAGGTTGTAACATTAAATCACCATGCTTAAATGTCTAGTGTGGTAAAATGGGTAAAAGCAAGTAGCTAGGGTACGTACGTATTAGAAAGCATTCATCTTGTCAGTGAGTCCATGCGACATGCATGTTCACCATCTCTGATGCTTTTGATTAAATTTTTTGAATGGTCATTTCCATATATCAACATGCTGTTCTCTCAAACTTTAGATACTATGTATATATATATACACCCAACCTTGTCGTTCCTATCAATCAAATTAGGTATATATCCACCAATTTAATTCGATTAGTTTGTGATAATATATACTAACTAATGAGTCATACATGTATTGTCTCATTTCATTACCCTTTATAGATTAATCAGTGACGAGTTTTTGTCATAATGTTGTGATGTAAATTTGTGAGAAAAATGCAAAATAGGAGTTCAAGCCAACTACGTACGTAACTAAAGACTATACAAACTTGCCGAAAATAAAATAAAATAAATTAAAAAGAGTATTAAAACAAACAAGCAAAGGCTCTTGTCATCTTCTATGCAATGTTGCCTCAGATTGACACATCTCATATAAATGCGATATTTAATGCATCGATCACTCCTTACGTCTAAGTTCTAAAACAATTCCAATCAAAATTTCTTACTTGCGGAGTTTTCAAAATATACATTTATATTTATATTTAATTATGAAATTTTTAACTATGGAAAACACAACTCAAAAAAGTATTTATACAAAAAAATTTACATTAAGTTTTTTGTAAAATTAAAAATCCCAAAATAAAATATTATATATATGTATTTTGATAACTCCGAAAGTAGAAAATCATATTGGGATTGTTCTAACCACCTTTTAGTTTTTACTTTCTTGAAATCGATTGATAACCACTAGCGTTTTGAATAAGAGGTAGTTTTTAGTTTAATGTTCGCACCATGTTGGATGACCTGACCCCATTTTCACGTGACCCATGGCCTTCTCGTGGTCCGTAGCCGCAACCCCACACAAAAAGGAATTATTTTTTTCATCACTAGAAAAACATACAAAAACTAAAAAAAAATATCTACAAAATAAAATAATAGGTGACACTAATCAAACCATATACTTATGCTTTCAATCCTTGGATCATTGTATCAACCAACCAAAACAAAGAATCGGATAATCTTAACTATCTCTAAATGAAGCTACACATGATCGCATTGCTATACAAGATGTTAGTTCCCGAGATTATGATTATGCTCCTCTTTGCTGTTGCTATGCTTTTACTCTGTCCCAAAAAAAACTACACACAAGTCCTTGAATTAGAGTCAATCTAGTGAGAACGTGTAGACACTCTCATTCAGCTGTGAAGTAGCTATCGTAGATGGAGAGTTTATCAAACGCCTCAAAGTTTGCTTTTAAACCAACAAATTGGCTCCCGGTCCGAGCACAACAACTCGCGTCAGGCCATCGACATGTTCCTTCTCTTGTACGCAACGGACACAACAATGCTTCACAAACTTTGTCTTCACTACCTGATGAGATGGATTCTGAGACATCTCTTTGTTTTAGGGGGATCGAGTGAGAACATATCTGTGGCCCGTCTTCTACTTCAACTGTGCATTCTCCGTTCCTTGTGAAGTTCACCTTGCAGCCCAGTGATTGCACGGCTCGGGATATGACACCGCGCTCTTTGATAGCTCTCTTTGCTGATTCTTTAGCTGCACGACTAATATTTCTTTCTTTGCGTAGCTCTTCGCTCAGTGACTCCACTGTAGAGGATAAAGCATCTACCTTCCTTTCTGCTTCTTCTTTCTCCTGTTCCAAATTTTTAAAACACAAGAAGCAATCGACACCCAGGCAAGTTAGCTGACCATGCAGTAGGATATAAACTTTGTAGAAACGTGGATGTGTTACCTTTTTCATCTCTAAATGCTTAACAGTCATGGCTCTACATTGGACCTCAGTTTCTGCAGCATTCGGTTCCACAGGGCATGCCCAGCGAAGATGGAACTGGGGCCAGAGAGTCGGAGCTAGAGCTGCAGCAGGAGGTAACAATGGGCCACTGTATCTTGAAGGATCATAAAGTGGGTTGCAATGTGCATGAGAAGTTCCACCCAAGGAACGCAAATCAGTTAAGTAAGCCCATAGACACCCACTAGCTTCCGAAATCCCACATTCTTGCCTCTCCTTTTCACTGTAATCATCAAGAAAGAGTAAAAAATATATACTAAAGTGTCTCACGGTCACTTACTGTTCAACCACAGAACTTTCAACTATACAACATTGCTCCCACAATAATCTTACATATGATGAAATTCTAACTTTACAACTAAACGACAGAAGAAAGTTTCAAATTAGAGGTTACCTGTTGCACAAAAAGTTCCCAAAACGACCTGAAAGCAAGCAGTCCGTGAAATCTACCAGGAAAGTCTGAAACAAAATATTGAAGGGCAGAGAATAGCTTTAGCAGAAAAGTTCACCATGACACTGTCAGACATCTGTAACTAGTCTATCTACATACCGGAGAAAACTCGAAAGCACAAGGATACATCCGCATTAGCTGTGAAACGCAATCAACCCACTGCAAACATACTCAACTATTGTTAGTAGATCTGCTACACCACAAAGAAATATAAATGCAAGCAAGAGCTGCATACCTGCAAAAATATAGGAGAATAGTTGTTCAGACAATGTGAAGAGCCAGGCGACTGAGTAGCTGATGTTCCTGAAGTTTGCCGCACTGGAGATGAAGGGAAACTACTAGCAGAAGAAGATTGAATTGGTAATTCAAAACTACCAGATCCAGAAACGTTAGGCATCCCTATACGATCTGAAAATGGGTGACCGAATGCTAACCAATCCTTTTCGATGAGAGCCTGATGTGAAGTCAGAACGGTAGAAAAGACTACGTAAGACAATGGTGGATCAAACAAAAATCTAAGAAAAACAGCTTATGCAGGTGAGTTAGCTGGTAAGAACGTCTGAAATGTTAGCCTTCGCCACTATAGTGTTCTATGAGCAACACCGACAATATCAAGTTCAAATCCTAAACTTGAAATTATTAAGAATTCGTAAATTCTGTCACAAGGAGAACATTGACTGAGAAAACCCAAATTATAGCATGATGTATACCTGAAACCCAGCAAATGTTCTGTAGTATGGATCAAGTAATAAGCATGCTAGAGAAACCAGCTGAGTTGTTCTGTCCCATCCATCACTGCACAAAGACATTACAATTCACAACTCGGAATATAAGAATAATTCTACTGAGATAGAAAACTGCATGAATTAACAGGTGACAATTGATTTGTCTGCTTGAGACAGTAACACATATAAATAGGGGTATAGCCTAGTAAAGCAGATCAGTGGCCTTAAGTTAGCTAACCTGCAGTGCACAAGAACTGACGCTGACTCCATAGCAACACGTGCAGCAATCCAAGTCACACCAGCTAAGATGCTCTGGATGTGGCTCAACCAACCACTTTCTCCAAGCAAGGATACTGAAGCAGACATACTACTAAGATTAGCTCCACCCCAGGTCCAGCCACCATGTCTCTATAAATTTCAAACAAATAGATTTCTCCACCTTTAGCAACGGAAGAAGAATTATGGTTCCAAACATTCATTTGAACATTGATGTAAGACCATGTCAACATGCTTTAAGCTTAATACAACAGAAGCATATTCGATTTAGTTAAACCACCTAAATGTTGAGTGCCAGACAGCTCGGAGAGTGCGTTGATTTGTCAACTACAGACAGAATAATTCCCTGGAATTTACTACTTACCAAGAATGATGACGTCCCATCGGATGATGTTGTACCGTGCATATCTAAATAATCCCTAAGGCGGGAAAAGCTCTCTCGCATTGCATGTATGTTGTCTATCCCAAAGAACGCAACCTGAAGAGAAACAGTCTCAGTAAGAACAACCAGTTCAAGACGAAAAAATATAGAGCTTCAAGTACAGACTTCAGATTGCAAATAATTTGAAGATGATTCTGAGCCTCCTCCCATTGCTCCATTTGCTAATGCATTTTTCCTAGGTCTTGCATCTGCGATGTAAAGCTTCCTGTGGCATAAAAACAAAACGAGAGTAAGTGCATTTTTTCTAACAAAGTAGCAGCATTCAACCATATTGAAGATATGAACCAACAGAATATTCAGAGTAATCCCACGCTCAATTGGGCCAACAATGAGTGGAGTGGTTATCTCCAAGTTATATGCATATGCAATTGATATTTTTACTAGCACTCTTTTTCAGCAAACACAAAACCATACAAGAAATGCAAGCACAAGGAAGTGTCATGGGACTTAAAGATGATATAAAGGTGATCAATAGTAAAACCAAATGTTAACTTTTTTAACCAAATGAGAACAAACATAGGAAGCTTACCGTGGTGCTCCCTTGTGACCAGATAACTGAGTGCAGAATGAAGCAACAAGTTTCTCATCAAAGTTACTGTAGAAAATTGGCAAAATATATCAAACCTTCAGAATCCATCACTACAAACACTTTGATATCCAAAATAAGAAACTCAATTATCATGACAATTCTGGCCATGAAACTGAAACTTCTATGTACCTCCTCATGTTCATCATCAGACCAACTAAAGGTTGTGAAGAGCGAGCAATCACAGCTCCATTTCCTGCAATTAAGATCAAAAAGCAACATGTGTAAATTCGGAAGCTATACCAACGAAATTAAAATGGAAGCACCAGAACAGCTGCATTTCTACCCGGATGGCACCACGAGATCACGGGCAAGCGACATTTTGCCCGGAAAGTAGACGCTTGGGTCAGCTCTTCATCACTGACATAAAACATGCGGTAATTTTAGTTCAAGACTATACTTTCCAGGAAGATAGTTTAAATTAAAAAACAGCGGCATGCCAAGTTTCTGTGCCATTATAAAATACGAACACAGAAGCTCTAAAGTCTGGCGGAGACCAAATTAAACTCTTTTAATTCCTGTTCAAGAAATCAATGTCCTACCTAATGGATTTTGGAACCATCAAAGCAAACGGATAAGTCTGACACAAGTTATAATTCGAGTTCAAGTCAGTTATCCGCCAAAAGTCATTGGAAACTGAGAATGAACCATCTTCAATCATATTCATTGACGCTCGCGATGAACCTTTTCCGAGAAGTCGAAAATATTCATTAAGCAATCTTTCCTTTGGGTTTGTGTTACCGAATTTGGAAGGGCCACATGTAAAAGCATAAAGATCCCATACTCTCTCTGGATTGCTACATCTCAATAGTGCATCAACTAGAGAGCGTCTCTGCAAAATTATACCAATAGAATCAAATAGGACCATATAAGCTTCAAAAGGAAATGCAGAAGGTAGCAATATACGGGGAAAAGAGAGAGTCAGAGTTTCACCTGCTTGGTTCCAGGGAGAAAACCATACACAATTATCCTCATATCTTTGCCTGCAAAATACACATAATTCACAAGAATAGTTTCAAACTGACATAAAGAAGGTATTAATAACAAAATCTCTCAACCAATATTAGTATCTGGAGTTGTCTACTGCCACGACAATTAAGAAACAACGGAGGGGGAAGAAACAAAGCAACATGTCAGAGTGAATTTTAATATATGGCGTAAGAACTTAAATATATAAAAAAAAGAACTACTCAGTTTTAGCAGAGGTAGCACGGAAACATACCAGTGACCTGTAAAAGACGTTTTGGTGGATTCTTGGTGGAATGATGTTTGCTTGATTGAGCTTTCAGCACCTACATACATACAACACCAATGACACAGAATCAAAGTTCAACTTCACTAAGATTAATCACACATTGCTGTCTCTAACTAAAACTGACCCTTTTGTTAAACTTCTCGATAGCCACCAGTGGAATTGTACCAAGTGGAACAGGATCTGTGGTTCCTTCACTCTTCACAAAGAGAAACAAGGATTGATGTGATGCACCATTTTAAACATTACAAGACACAAAGCAGAAGAAAGATAAGCCATACCAAAAACAGAATACGGAAATTTGTCAGTAAGAGGGTCCCAGCTTCACCGGTGTTAACGAGGATAACTCCACAACACTGTAATCAAAGCCATAAAAAAGAAAATAAACAATTTTTTCAACAAACTCACAAAGACTCTCTGCAAGACAATTACATATTCCACAGCCAAAAAACGCCTTTCTTGCTAATTTTCAGTGTTCTAAAGATCGGTCTAGGTCCTCAAAAAATTAGTCTACGCGCGCACCTAATCAATAATCTCATATAAACCGCAAAACTAGCACCTAGCGATTTTTTTGAACATTGCTAATTTTGCAGGAACCCTAATGACATACCTCGAAGGTGATCCTCTCAGACTCCAGCAAGCAATCCAAGTTTGAAAAAGAGCTTGACCAAGAAGCTTGCTGATAATAACCAAAATACAAAGAGGAATAGTTTAAACGTTAGGGCTCAATCGATAAACCCTAATTAAACAAAATGAGCAACAACACAAAGCTATGATTGAAAAGTTAAGAAGAGCAATACGTCGGGTTTAGTCCATTCAAGCACGTCCCAGCTTCCGGTACCTTCCATCTTCTCCGACGAATATCGCAGCGATCGTAATCGCCTAGAGGAATTTCTCGGCGCCGTCATCTTAAAACGGTGACGAGGCTTCACCTTTCTGCCTCTTAACGGTGGCAAAACACGACGGATTTTGCACGCTGCCTACGAAGACGATGAGATTCTCGAATACGGCGTAGTTTCCGTACGGCCAAAGCTTGCGTTTTAGACTTTTTATTGCGTTTTAGACTTTCTTACCTATTTAACAGATTTTGTTGATGAAGAAGTCCAATCTAATGGAATAACAACTTGGGTGTAATTTTAAATTATTGAAATTTCAACAAAAAAAGATGAATAATGACCTGAAGAATTCTTATTTGATTCCTTATTTAAACTCAATTAGAATTTGACCCCTATATCGGCATATGTATTAATTTTTATGGAATAACCATATAGAATTTTCATAGTACAAAAATATAAAGGTTGCACATATATGTACATCCATATAGATATTTGTTTTTGATTTGTAATATATAATATTTGTGATAGACCGACAGTTTTTAATTGTTTGTAATTTGTTGGTTGTTCATGTTGTGATCGGATAGTAGGCCAATCAAAATGATATAATATATTCATTAATAATAATTTTAATTACATTATGTTTGATTTATTTATTTATAAATTAAACTATCAATTATTATGTTTACGTATATTAATGATATAATCATGTTCTAACATAAAATTAGTCAATTCTCTCAAATAGTATTTTTTAAGTTTTTGTCACAAAACATTTTAATAGCTATTTTAAAATATTTTCCTTATAATTAGATATGTATACACTAACTAATCTATCTTCACAACCTTATTATAATATCCCAAAATGAATTTTAATAAACTGAAGTTGTATTTGTATGACGAGCCATTGTATATCTATGATCATATAAAGTTGGCATCATACAAGTATCTATACTTTATTCAAGATACAAGTATACTAACGGTACAAACATCAACTTATAAACATGCGACACTTTGGCTCCAGAACTTGCCAAACCCACATCACATACGAATAAACTGTGACCGAAAGAGAAGAGAACACCAAGCAGGAGTTATATTAATACAGACATAACTTGAACAAGTCGGAACTTAAAATCCCAAATCAAGGATTCTTCTGTATCATCACCATTACGATTTTACATAATCAAAAATAACCTAGGCACGTAACTCAACCGCAATAAATTCGTAGAACAATATACAACGCATCATCACATTCTACTACAAGTCAGAATTTGGAATCCACTAAGCAGAGATAAAGATAAAAGAGACGCTCACATCATAATACCTCTCGTGGTAAATAAGCAATGTAACAGCTTTTCGTCCTCCGGTTTGGTCCAAAGCTGCACGGTTCCAGTGCCGGTTTAGGTCAAAGAAGGTATAGTAAAAAATGTAGTCTTGAAGAGCTTCACTAGTTATCTGTGTCTAAACATTTCTCAAGGGTTTGACTACTAGTACACTCTTGAAGTGCCTTGGCGTTAAGTTCTCTACCATATCTCCAGACATAGTTGAGCCCAACAAGAAGCTCCGTAATGATGGTTTCTGTTTTCTGCTGGTTTGCAAAGAAAAGAGTTTGTGCAAGAACTATGTGCGTCCTCGAAACCAAGCTTTGGTTCTCGTAACTCCTCTCGGATTGCCATTTTATCATGTTGTGAGCTAACGGACCCAACCATTCCAAGATACCCGCCATTGCGTCTGTCCACTCTTTCGCTAGCCCTGGATCATAAACCGCAGAAGAACTCAAGTTTTTCGAGTAGGGCTTTAGCCTTTCTCTCAGCGATTTTCTCACGCTCGCTGGTAACATGTTGTAAAGGTCGTCTCTTGCGTCATCGCCTATCAAGTGAGGAGATGCAACGAATCTCTCTATCACGATGATAACATTAGCATAGTGTAACGCTAAGCAAGCGGCGCCAAGGGTGTTAGGAGCAGCATCTGATAACTTGGGTCGGGAAGGAGGTGCCAGATTTTCAACGTGGACAGCGTTAGAGCTTCCTTCGAGAATATGATGCTCCGCACTACTACTCCTAGCTCCGTTCTGGGTCCTAGTGCTGAGAGGAGTAATACCGTCTTGAGACACCATGCAGCCTTTAAACGGGCCAACCTGTGTTAAACGGTTGGGTTTTGATTGCTTTTTCGCTGAGGAAACCGAAGGCCTTTCCGGTGTCTGCACCGTCTTCTTGTTGTGTTTGCCCATTCCCATAAGTGGTCCTGATTTGGAGGTGAACTTCCCGAGAGGACCCGAGTAAAACTTGAAACGTTTGTTCTTTTCTGGGACAAGAGGACCTGACTTAGGTGATTGGGTGCTGAGAGAACCCGAGAGGAAATCACCCATCTTCGTGGACTTTGTAGCAGCTGAACCTGATGCTGGACCTGTAAATCTTCCAAGAGGACCAGAAGCAAATCTAGGAGGACGGGTAGTCTCAGATTGATGCGTCAAAATTGTGGAAACCGAGTGGCCTCGACCAATGAAATCAGAATCTGCAGAGCTCACATCGCTAGCCTCGGCTCTGTAACTAATGCCGAAAACATGTTTAGTCCTAGTCAGGATTGTGAAAATCGATCTAACCAAGAGAAGGACGGTGTAGTCATAAGTACGGTTCCAAAGAGACACCTCCCTTAGGTTCTTCACTTCATGTCTCTTCCACGTGACTTTCTTCTTATACTCCAACAGATTATCCGTTGCTGACTCATTACTCAGCCTTCGCTTGAGACTCTGTTCAAGTTCCGAAAGAATCTCAGTCTCCTGGTAAAGACTCGCATTAGATGAAATAAAACGTTCCATCCTCTTAACTTTCCTATCCATTTTCTTCCACCCAAACTGCCACCCGTAAGGGTCAGCTCCACTCTTCATCATCTCACCGAAACAAATCTCAAAGCTCTTCAACTTAGGATCGTTACATTTTCTAGCGAGCCTAGCCACAGCTTTCGCTACATTCTCAACGTTCTCCATCATCTCGTCGCGTATTAGCCTTACAACGAAATCATCATCTTCTGAAACTAGCTTCTTGATACCAGTGGAACGTGTAATCTCATGCCTAAGCCTCGCAACGTTCTTATCACTTAAGGACTGCCACAAATGAACAAGTTTCGAGAGTAAACTAGCAACCTCGAAGGCTAATACTCCAAGCACATCCTTCTCTTTATGACCTTCGTTTTTCTTGGGAAATCTCCACAGGTTACGAAACCAAGTCTCTGAAACCATCTTCTCTCAACCAATACAATCTACTGTGTCTCCTACACAATGAATGAAACAACACCATGAGCTATTTGCTAACCAAAAGAAGTGAGGAAACGCAGAAACAACCATTCACAGAAGCAATTCACATCAAAAAACCATATCCACAACTGAAATATTGAACTGAAATCTCTTACCCAAGATAGATCGATCGGATTTGGCTGAAATCTATGCTACAGAACTCAAAGTTACGCAGAATCGCCAAACCTACCAAGTCTCTCAAACAATCCTCTCTCAACCTGACAAACCAAAAAAAGAAAAAAAAACAATACAATCAACAGTGTCTCCTACACAATTCAGGAGTTCTAAAAACCGCTAGGCGTTTTATAGAAGATTGTTGCTCAGGCGGGCGACTAAACCGATTTTTTGAACGCCTAGACTGATTTTTCAAAAAATCGATTTGAAAACAACGTTTCGCTCATAATCGATTTACCGACTAGGCAGGGGATAAGCTCCGCCTACACCGAACACCCGCAGCCTTTCACATAAAAAAACACATCGAAGATCGAAATCTCGAGCTGGAATCATCAAGAAAACAGCTCTTACGCAAGCAATATGGATCGGATTTAGCTGAAAACGGGTGAAACCTAAGCTACAGAGCTCGAGTTACGCAGAATCGCGAATCTTACCAACTACCAAATCGAGCTTCGAAGAAAATATCTCGAGCTGCAGTATCTAAACACGGTCTCGCAACTTAACCGCCTCAACATCAAATTAGAAGAAATAATGACTAAATAAGCATGAACGATTCGAATTGGAATTGTCGGCAAATCCAGAAACAAACGAGGAAGCGCGTAATAGCGCGAGAGAAGAAGAAGCTTACCGATTATTCGAGGAAAAGATGAGAGTCAGAGAAAAAATTGGCGGAAGAGAGGAGAGAAAGTGGCGAGGAAGGTGCAGTGAAAGACTCTAGCCACATCCCACATGGAAGAGAGAGAGAGAGAGAGGTTGAAGCAGGAAATTATGGAGAGAGAGAGAGACTGACGAGCGAGTCAAGTTCGTGTGAGAATCCTATATTTGCCTTTTTTATTCCTTTTCAGTTTACTGCTTTTTATTAAGTTTATTACGTTTTTTGCCTCCAACTTTTATGATTGTCACTTTCTATAGTCAAAATATTTTACAAGTATTTTCCAGCTATCTATTCTACTAAATCAATATTTGGTTGATAAATAAATAAATTGGTTGCTAGTTATATAGATAATCATTTTTTGTATTCACACTTTGTTGTAATGAAATCAACGAATATTTAGCACATGAAAAATATGAATTATGCTAAATTTTTCAAATTTCGCTTATCAAAAATTTAATTATTTTAAAGTAAAATCTATGATATATGATAAGTATTTGGTCTATTTTTTCGTTTAAATATAAAAATAAAACAGAATAATTAAGAAAAAATTATGTGAAATCAGAAAAAGAATGAGATTTATTAGTCTGGTTACATGTTATTTGAAATGAATTTTAGTTTCCATTTTATTCTAACTTATAAACATGAAATTGTTTCAACTTAACAGACACGTTAGGGGAAACAAAATTGACCCAACTAGTTTGGTTGACGTTGAAATTGTCAAAAATATGAAAGCAAAATATTTTTAATTAGGTATTTATTAAGCTATTTGAAAGGTGTTGAGTGGATGTTACTTGTTGGACCATGCACCTTTCGTGTTGTATATGAGATTGAAAACAAAACAAAACAAAAAACATAAAACAATGTAAGATTAAACCAAAGTTGACCATTTCATCCCACAGGACAAACAGAGCAAAAGAATCTCATAATCATGAATCTTGACTCGTTCAGACGGAAAAAACGATGTCTTGCATTTGGGGGCCTGTGGTGAGAAACTAAATATGTGGGAGTCAAAATGAAATCTGTATAAAATAAAGGAGCAACAAGCAAGAAAACTACAGGATCAGGTATACTTTCCTTGTTTAAAATAAGATTTTATCATAAATAAGAGAGACTGTAAAGTGAAACTATTTGGGTTAGGAAGAGATCCGTCACAATCATTAATGGCTAACACGCGTAAACTTGTCGTTTCTGTAAAATCCCTTATCGGATCGGGTCGGGTCAAATTATAAAACGCAGATTTTACTATTGGGTCAAATTTGAAGCTTATCTGGGTCCACAAAGAGTTATTAGAATGTTTTCACTTTAACAATCATTAGCCCATTTAACTATCGTTGGCCAAAAAATCCAAACCTAGAAAACTGAACTGAATTCGATCCAAAATAGGTAGTATTAAATTTTAAAAATTAGTTAAACTAAACTGAATTCGGTCCAAAATAGATAGAATTAAATTTTTAAAAATTAGTTAAATATCTAAATGAGTTTAAAATTTGGGCTTATTTGTAAAATAGTCAAGAAAAAAAAGGAAATTGGTTTTGTAGAGAAAAAGAAGAGAGATAGAAAGAGAAAAGAAGTGAGAGAGTGTTGATTTGGTTAGTAAGTAAATTTTAGATTTTTTGGTGTCATACCATGCAATTTCTTTTAAAATTTTAGTATTCAGAAAATTGGAATCTAACCCAATCTGAATCGATCCAATCAAAGTAGATTAGATCAAAATTGAAATCTAGGTTGTATGCAAACTTCGGTCAAATTTGTTTCCTGTTTTAACTTGAGGAAATTATTTGGAAACGTATTTTTTGAAAATTTCATTTTAGAAACACGATGGAAACTTGCGTTTATAATTTGAAAACTCGTGATTCTAAATGAAAACGTGAAAGAATAACTATTTGTCATTTGATGTTAGTGATTACATGTTTATTAACTTATATTTTAATATTATCTTTTGATATGTATTATCATTTTGGTATAATGATTTAATCTAGAATGAAATCGGCTCAATAGTTTTATCGAATGATAACATATATTATTTTCTAATTATTTATTAGAATTTTTATAAAATGTACCAGAAATAGTAATACTTATATTACTTTATTTTTTTGGTAGATAAATGAAACAAAAAATAAGTTTACATATTAATTAGTCATATATATATATATCTATATTATAGACGTTTCTAAAAAGTTTTCATTTCTATTTCTTTTAACATTATGCTTTCATGTTTTGTTTCCATGTAAGGTAGACCGAAATTAATTAAATATAAATCAAAATTTTAGTATTGAGAGAACCAAAATTGAACCAAATAAACGTTTTGCTGTAACACACATAAACCCTAATTTTGTGTCTCTCTCTCTTTCACAGCCTAGGATAAACAATGGGTGCCAAGGCGAAGAAAGCTCTAAAGAAGAACATGAAGAAGATTTCAGCTTCTTCTTCCTCTTCTTCTTCTACTCAGCTAGCTATTCCCCAAAACCCCAAACCATCAGCTGAGTTTTTGGTAAACGTTCCTTTAATTCGTTTCAGATTCTGTTTTGGAGTTTTTAACTCTGTTGATAGCCACTAGGAGGAGGTCCAGCTCGGAAAGCTCCAGTGAGCAAACCTGTTGAGAACAAAGCCACGGTCCTATACATCGGTCGTCTCCCTCATGGCTTCTACGAGACTGAGCTTCAAGGTTTCTTTTTAAACTTAAGCTAAAATTGATTATTGTGTTTACTCAATTCGTTGTATCTTTTGGTTCATAGCTTTCTTCACGCAGTTTGGAACAGTGAAGAGAGTTAGAGTCGCCCGAAACAAAAAGGTTCTTGTCTGATCTCTTTGAGGTTATGTCTTGTTTTGTTTTTCTTATTATTATTTTTATTTTCTTGTGTTTTCTAACAGACTGGGAAGTCGAAGCATTTTGGGTTCATACAGTTTCAGGACCCTGAGGTAATGGTGAAACGCTTTATATGTTTCAGATTCAATTCTTAAAAAGGGTTTTTTTACATATTGGGTTATGTGTAAGGTGGCGGAAATTGCAGCGGGTGCAATGAATGACTATCTGTTACTCGAGCACATGCTTCAAGTCCGTGTTGTTCCACCTGAGCTTGTTAAACCCAATCTGTGAGTCACCTTCTTTTAAAATCCACTTCACACATTAATTAGTTTGCATATAAAATTTGTGTAAGAGTGTTGTTGTTGTTGTTGTTGGCTTAGCTATATAATAACTCTGTTTCTAATGCTATCTCTTGTGGTTTAAAAATATCATAATGCTTTTATGCCCTTAATGATATTAGGTGGAAAGGGTTTAAAAGTCAGTACAAACCAGTGGATTGGGTTCAGATCGAGCGTAAACAACATAACAAGGTAAATGTAATCTTATTCTCTTTTTCTCATTCTCAGTTTTGTCTTGAGCTTCTAATGTACACAGGAAAGGACATTGGAAGAGCATAGGAAAATGTTGCACAAGGTTGTGAAACGGGATCATATAAGGAGAAAGAGAATCGAAGCTGCTGGAATAGAATATCAATGCCCTGAGCTTGTAAGTATCCGACTATACACAGTTTTGTTCTACTTTCTGTCTTGGTTGTATAAACAGAACACAGAACTAGTAAATAACCGTGTCTTCTTGGTTGCTGCTTCAGGTTGGAAATACTCAGCCTTTACCTAAGAAGATCAAGTTTAGTGAAGACTAGGAACCTCAGAAGCTGTGGACAAACACATTTTCGATAAGAAATTTTGGAATATGATCTTGTTTGTTGTACTTCTGACATGGGATCCGAATCTTAACTTTTTAAAGTTTCTGTTATTGCAATGAAAATTTCTGTTTGAACTCCTCTTTACCATCAAGAGCAGTGAAGAGAAGGGACAGATCGTAGCTGTTTCTGACAGCAGAAACAACTTGGATGCGTTTACTAAAGAGCTTGATCTTGATTCATTCATTGATTTTGAGATGAATCGTGAAGGTTTTATAACGCCTAGTTTGGAGATGGATGATGTCTCAGTGAATAGATATTCATGCTCTGAAGCTCAGATTGTAGTGACTTCTTAACAACAACAACAACAACAATGATGCTTTACCAGGAGACTTGCATGTGTGCAATCAAGAGGTGGATATGGATCAAATCTTTGATCTTGTGACAAAATCTGAAAGTCTGTCCATGAAGCCTGGGATGAATGATGTTAAGGTAGTGAGGTAATACCAACAAAAAAACCCTAAAAAAATCTAAACCCTATTTACAATATCACCGTAGAAAAACTATACACATTAACAAAAAGTCTATACAGAGACTATACTCTCATATCATCCCTCTTTGCAAAAATGCCCCCAAAACCCCCAAATTTCTATTCAGTTCAAGAAAACCTTCGATGTCACTTGGCTTGGTTCAGCTGCTTTCTTGACTTCTGCAATCTTACGAGCCATCGTGGCTTTGTAAACAGCCAAATCTGCATTCTCTCCAAGAACTTGCGCTCTTCTTCTTCTAGCAATGGCTATCTCCATGGTTGCATCAGCAAAGGCTTTGGCTTCTTCCGCTCGACGAATAGCGTTTTGTTCCTCTAAAGCTTCTTCTTCAGCCGTCTTTACAGCTCCTGTCCACGTTATTGAGCGTAATCATCAATATCTAACTCTTTCTTGACAAAAGTGCACAACGTTCTCTACCATCAAGTCTAACAATAACAAACAAGAACTCTGTGGTAAGCTACTCTACTTAAGTGTTCTTCGGCAAAACTTTTCCATCTAACTCCAACTCTCAAGTGTATATACTATACTACTCACATGTTCAGCACTAGGCAAACCAATACACCACAACACTAATCCAACAACATATACGGAACTACTTAAATTTCCCTGAGTCATAATGTACAAGGAACATACCGAGATATAGCTGTTTCAGTTTCCCCTTCCTTTTGAAGGATCTTCTCTTACGAAACACAGTTTTGGAAGGTAGTGGAGTTTTCTTCACTTGATGACCCTGTTTATATAACAAAACATCAGTTTTGTAACAAAGAATATTGGTCCCAAGTACACAGAAACATGACTACTGTTATACCTGGAAAACTCTAAGGAGTGGTGCTTTACGCTTCTTCCTTTTCCTCAACCAGTAATCATATACTGTTTCAACCACCTCTTGCCTACCCAGATATGAAAGACTAGCAACCATGGTTGCTTTCTCATACAAGAGATCATCGGCAAGGCTCTGGAACCACCGCTTTTCAAACCCATCAATCATCAATTCAAAAGTATTTTGGTGAAGAACTTTATCTTCTTTGCCAAACACTTCCACGTTCTTCTTTCTTAGCCACTCTTCATCTCCAGAATCCATGTCATAAATCACAGTACTTCGAGCCAGGGCCCTTGAAACCTCATCTTCTTTCACAGAGATATAAGTAACTGGCATAGAAAACGAGGGAGAATCATCCCCATACCCACACACTTCTCTTACACCAGGTATAGGAATGTCTTTCACATTCTGTTGCGATACAACATTGTACTTAAGTGCACTATGCGAAATGTTTCTTGGTCTTCTCCTTCTTAAAGAGCTTCTTCTCCTCTTCTGAATACTATAAAAACCTAAACTGTTTCTACACTGAGCATTCCCTACAGTTAACTCCGAGGCTCTCACTAACGGATCTAACCCATTGTTCCTTGGACTACAAGGTGGAGACAAAACTAACTCAGCCTCTGAATCAGACTCTTCAGCCGGATTGTTTAGCAAATACAGAGATCTCTCTACGAAAGCAAAGGAGCGTAGTGCCACTCTGAGAGCTAAAGTCAAATGCATAGCCATGAAACATCTAGGAATAGCAGAAAAATCAGCTGACAAGAGAGGAAGAAGATCCATCCCCCCAAAGAACTTGCAGACACCCCTTGAGCTAAGAGGAGGCCCCTGAAAAATCATAGATCCATACTTCATATCATCGCTAACTTACACAAAGACTATGTAAGTAGAGAAGCCCTTACCGCAAGAAACCGAACCCCATGATCTGCAAACACGTCGTTAACAGGTTGAGACAAGAAGAAAGAAGCGAGTGAAGGCAGCTTAAGCTGTCCCCTCCTCCTCAAGTACCTCATTACCAAACCGAAAACAGTAGACACCCAGCAATCCTTACAAGACCAATCTACTCTAAGAGTAATCACAGGAACACAGAGTCTTCTTCGCCTGGAATAAAACTTGAGGCTTTGAAGTGGCTTCACTGGTCTACTACTAACACTAGACTGGTTAGAAAGACTCTTCCTTTTCCTATTATATACAATCCCAAACATCTTATCCAAAGTCTTTCCATCTCCCAAAGCTTCAACACTCACTTTCCTCCGTTTGTTGGCAGTAAAGTCTTCTCCTTTCGAGATTTTATTCCCTTCGGATCGCTTCACCTTAGGTTCGTCGAAGTTGTGACAGATCAGGCGACCCGAGCGGAGGACACGGGCTCCGTCTGGGGGCTTAACGATACCGAAAACCCTGGTGGTTCGTCTCATTCCCATCTCGTACGACACCGTTTCACTCACTTGTTACTCAGTCAAGCCCCTTCCTTTGATCTATACCCACTAATCTGTATGTCAGTTTATAAAGAAAAGATGTCTCCTTTTGGTGTAAAATCTAAGGAAAATCGAAACGGGTGTCGAAAGGGAGAGTGGCGGATTCTTTAAACAATTCGATGCCCAGAAGGAAACTAGATCTCTGGAGATGGAAGTAAAATCAAGAAAGGGTTCGAGATCTGGTTCATGTGGTTTGTCTTTCTAGAAACGAGTAGCCATCGTGAAGGTGAAGAAGATCGTCGTTTCACGATCTCGTTTTGACGAGGAGAGTAGGAACTTAGGGTTTATGATCGAAAACTACAATCAAGATTAGTTGTGACCGTTGGATGTTATTATTGACGGTTCAGATTGATTCTGGTTCGATGGGTCCAAAAGCGATCTTTTTTGAAGAAAAAAAAGAAACGAATTTTAAAAATGGAATGGGCCGAAAATTTGAAAAGGCATTAACGTAAATGACGAAAATACCCTTGGTTTTAAAGCGAAAGGTGTCTGTATCTCAAGTGTTTTGTAAATGAAGAGAAGCTTAGACAAATGTAATAAGAGGAAACCACTTAAACTTTTTTTGGTGCCAACAAATACTCACGAAGATTAAGACAACAGAAGATGATGATGATGATTACTAGAACAAACATCTCTTTGTTAAAAATCTTGAGAGATTATATATTTTATTTGAGTCTCCATTACATATGATTATTGTGTCTGCTAAAAACAGAGAAGCTTAATTGGCTTCTTACATTTTAGGCCTTGGCAGGTTCATCAGCCTCGTCGGCTCCCCAGAAACTAGTTTTCTTTCCAGTCTTTGAGACTGTCTGAAGAACAGCTTCAGGCTCCACGTTGCCTTTCACAGTCACCTTCTGCTCTTTCAGATCCACATCAAATGACTCCACACCTAACCAACCAACCAACCAACAATGTTTGTTTGTTTGTTTTGTTTACACATAAAAAAACATGACTAACCTTGCATTTTGCCTAGGACTCGTTTCACAGCTCCCACGCATCCCTCACATGGCATAGCCACCTTTAGAACCACAGTCTAACTCAGGAACAAAAAAAAAAACAGACCAAAAAATGATTAAGATAAACTTTGGAAAGATTCATCATCAATAATGGCACTAATCTTGAAACCACTGTCTGCTTAAAAAGACCATGTACTAATCAAGTTCCTCTAATGCTTTTTTCAACTACCATGTACAACATGATTCACGATCTGCATCTTATATGAATATGCCATCACCAAGAAACAAAGTGAAACCCACCAAATGTTGTCAATAGATCTAACTAACTAACTTGCAGATCTCTACTACAAGGGACGATGCTATCATTATAAACCGAATCAAAGCCTAACGCAAAAGGGAGCCAAAAGTATGATTCAAGTACCTGAGACATATCTCTTCTCCTTCTTCCTGACGTAAAAAGATTCAATCACAGCTGAGAATTGAGTTTTTGTATAGGAAAGAGAGATGCTTAATGGAGTTTAAAAAAAAAATAAAAAAAGGACACAACTTTTGACCAATTCAACGAATATATTCTATAGTTAAATCAAATTTTTATAAGAAAATTATTTTATAGAGTTTACTAAGAACAGTACTCTGTTTCAATGTCATAGACATTCATTATACAACATGCTTCCAAGACCAATGAAGGAGATCAACAACAAGTATAGCTCAATGACATAAGAACAGAAGACTTGATAGATCGTAAAGAGCAGTGTTTTTTTTTTAATAGCTGTGGATATCAGTTTCAGGCCTTCTCAGAAAGTAACGCAGACAGTTCACCAACACCTGCATGATAAGTTTCCTTCTTTAGCTTTCTCTCTTCTCTTTTTTTAAGGTTCTAAAGTAGAGAGAGTAAGAGAAACTTAAACTCACCTGTGACAACGAACTGTTCAGCGCTTGCCCTTGGTAGCTTACGTGAAACTTGTCTTTCACAACCAGTCCCTAAAGAAAATTAACAAGACAACAATGGACACGTTGTATAAGTATAAGAATCACACTGTGGAGGTACCAAGAGTTTGTTTGAAGTTACTTCAGTGTCTATCTCCGCGGATTCCACGTCAATGTTGATATCTGCCATCACTTTGATCATCTCCACAACGAGACCTGGCCTGTCTGCTGTCTCTATGCAAAGCAGGCTAGAGAGAAAACAAGTAACAAGCTCAGAGTTTGATCAGGCCACTTTGGAAATGACCTTTGTGTTGTACTGAATATGTATACCTCCTCTTTGGTCCATCTTCTTTCACATGTATGTGAGTCGCAATGTCGATATCAATCTGTTGTCACCACATGAATCCCCAAAACAGAGTTTAAAACATAGGAGACACAAGCTAGTATCAATCCAACAAGCATAAGTAAACATTATTACCTTATGTTCTGGAGCCTTTATTCCAAAAGTCTCACCCATTGCAAGTTGCTCGCTGCATTCCTGCAAAATGATAAACTTGTCGTATTCTTAGCAATTTCTTAAAGAAAATATACGTATCTGTTGAATGTGACTGTGGTTAAGGTAAAAAAAAAGATCAAAGACAAGTGAAGCCAGACCGGATGGTACTTCAAGAGATTGTTGATGATTGTTAACCGAATTTGCTCCAATGAGTCAGGATCATCCACTTTCCGACCAGTGTCTCTGTTGTCAAATATAAAAACACAATTATAATGATAATTAGTCATCTGTGACAACTACAGGTAGCTGAAGATGATACACTTTCACACAAGACCACAGGGAACAGAAAGTATTTGACTAGACTAGCTTGTTGTGTCCCATGCTAATCTGGAAATGAATTATACACAAGTAGTCTTACTGTTTTGTAATAGAAAATCTAGTCTGTTTAACGGATCCTTCAGTTATAACAGTTCCTTTTATTACATCCAATCCCAAATCTTTCAGCGCCTTCATCTGTCAAAACACATCATCATAATGATTCATAAGGCGAAAACAAGGCAAGTTTCCATGATATTATAAGATAGATAGTAATGTCTTTGTACTGTCTTAGCATTGTTTATGTTACCACATATAGGAAGTGTAACTAGAAGAGACTTGAGGGTGAGAATCACTCACAGTGTCGATGAGAGCACCGAGACGATCTCCAAAACTGAGTAGTACAATAGTAGCGTCAGGGTCAGTGTCCTGGTCTATCAAAACCATTGGCTTTGGAACCATGTCCTCATCATCATCTTCCAGTTTCTGCTATCAAATTATATCCACAAAAAACAAGTTAACTCAATAGATCCAAGAAACAACAATAGTTTAACTGCACCGAACTTTACTGACCAGATAAGATGGAGTAGTGGCATGATCAGTGTTGTTAATGGAAGCATATACGCTGTTTCTTGTAACGCATATCACCAAACACACACACAAGAATCTGAAACTTGTTCATCTCAAAGAAACAAAAGCTTAGCCTAACCTCCTCGTGGATAGAGGCATTAGAGCTTGGACGAACTTGCGACGATCAGTGAAGCAAGCAGGCGATAGATGGGAAGAAGAAGTAAAATGAGTAACAGAGAAGATAACATTCAAGAGTGCCATTGAAGTTGAAACGAAAGAGATTCTTTGCTTTCTCCTCCCCCAAGTGTCACACACTATTTAAATCATATGGATGGAGTGCTGAATCTATCTGCTCTCATGTATGACGTTAAGGTCCACCACCTGTTGTAACATAGCTAAGACTACTACTAAGCTAAAAAGGATTCTTGTATGTTTCTACGAGTAATTAATTTAAAAAGACTTTGCAAATTGCTATTAAAACAATATAGTATTAGAGTGCTGACGTTTCTAACGTATACGTTTGCTATTAGCCAATTATCTTCCTCTCTTTTGTCACAGCAAATTTCATTTTTCTCTGCAAATATTCTGTAACAATTATTGACGTGACGTAAGATTGATATAATTAGATAGACACTCGTTAAATATATATGAGACTGGATACTTAAAATAAGCCTTAGCCCATTGGGTCTTAGTACCAATTTTATTAAATCCATTTTTGCTAACATTGTTCTAGGAAATGGCCCTAGATCTGTTTATAGACATGGATCCTCTTTTTTGGACATATAATTATAGTCTTCATCTCATAATCAAAGTTGAATAGTACGTCCATGAGTCTTGCAAGGCTCGTATTAGTTCATAGCGTGATGAAAAGAATAAAAATGAGTGTTGAAGAGATGGAACATACTATATTGTGTTCTTGTTATGTAATCTCTAAAGCCTGTTGTTGTGTTCGTTTTCTGTTTGGTTTTAGAAATGGAACATGCTATATGTGTTCTTGTTGTTATGTAATACATACAAGTGACTGACTCAATTGAATGAAAACACACCATATCCATTTGATTCAAAACATTACTATACAATATCTTACTCTTTCATCATCATCAGTATCAGAAAATAACCTATCCTATTGCTTCCCATATTCACATTAAAAATGAGTAAAAACCCTAAACTAAAACCATTACCAATCTCACATCCCAAAACCGAAATCCTCAAAATGACCAGCGGGAGTCAAGTGCTGACCAAACTCTGACACGATCCCTTGCTGAGTTTGAACAGGGCTCTCATGCTGGCCAGTCCAGTCCATGTTGGAACCAGGCATGGCTAAATTAGTATCGACCGTAGTTATGTCGTGTATGCTCGACCTTTTCCTCTCCTTCTTTACCGAGTTTTGTCTAAGAAAATATTTCTGAGCATGACTAGCGACTTGCGTTGGTGTCCTCGTCACCACCACGTTCCTAGATATACTCCTCCAATCCCCTTTACCATATCTCTTTAATCCGATCAAAAACAATCTGCATGATTTGCAATATTTTCAATTATGTAAAATTAATCACCTAAATTTAGCAAATATATTACCAAACCAAAACTTTTTTTAGCAAACATACGAAAATATTTTTTATTTATTTTTTTAGATTTTGATAACTAATAATTTCCTTAAACAAACAAAAACCCTAGTTTATAGTGTTCTCTTAGGATTGATAGACATACTTGTGTTCGTTTTCCGACCAAGGAGTTCCTCTTTTCCGCTCGCCCTCGCCGTGTTTGGTCCCAAACGAGATCTGACCTGCCGAGTCCCACCCCACCGAGGCATCTATGTAGTCAGGGACGTCAACTTGGCCAGAATCGATCTGGAAGACATCATGCACCAAAGCCTCGTAATGCTCCCTAACTCCACCAACCGGTTTGTGGAGCTGATCGGCGATTCTCTCCCACCGGTTGGGAGATCCTTCAGGGAAAAACACCAAAGCTTCCTCGAACATCTTATCTTCTGACCTTGTCCACTGACTCGACTCCATATCCAAAGATTATTTGTTTAGTGGTTTTAGAAACAAAGACGCAAAAGTGGATTAATCCCAATAAAATGGTTGGAGGTTGGAGAAACTGTCAAAGACTTCAAATTATTTATAAAGGATTCTCTTGTTTTTCTTAGGAAAGCTTTTTTTATTAAGGAAAATAATGTTTACAATAGGGATTAGTTTGCTGGAAAATATAAAAAGAGCGAGGAAGCAGCTCAGAGACCAACTTCAACACGGTTTCTCTGTAAATTATATATCTCTCTTTCTATTATCTATTTTTCATTTCTTTTTATTTAATTTTAAGGTTACATTGCCCCCGTTTGTTACAGTTTTCTCACCTTTTCTGGTTTTTTATTCTTTTTTTTGTTATAAGCATATGCCATTTTATATCCCAATAATATCACAACACGTAGCTATTAAAAAACAACCGCCTAAGAGCAGCTCCAATAATAAGGTATTAAGAGTAGGTCTGGGACGTATTATCCGGGATCCGGATTCGATCCGAGATCCGTCCCGGATCCGCTCTCAAAATAGGATATCCGGAGTGTCCGGATCCGAATCCGGATAGTAAAATTTCGGATCCGTCCAAACCGGATCCAAATCCGGATATCTTATTTTTTAGGTCTTGATATCCGGATCCGGATCCGTGTTTTTAAAATATATTAAATTTTTAATTTTATTAATAATTATATTTGATATATTAATATTTATACAAATAATATTTTTTAAATATTATATTTGAATTTTACTAATATTATATGTCATATATATATTCATAAATTTTGTATAAATATTTAATTTATGTTTTATTTTTAGATTTTTTATATTTTTAAAATATTTTTTTATTTTTTTTAATTATTTTTACGGATCCGGATCCGAATCCGGGTATCCGCGGGTATCACAATATCTAGACGGATATCCGAAGTCCGGATACCCGGAAGACACGGATCCGGATCCGGATACTAAAGTCACGGATCCGGTGAATCCGGATCCGGATATCCGGTCCGTCCCACCCCTAATTAAGAGGAGTTTTAAGTATTTAAGAAAAAGAATAAAATTAAAAATTTAAGAGAGAGAGGACAAGTTTTTGTTTTAGACCTTTTAAGATATTTTTAGTATACCCAAAAGACAAATGTCATCATGTAAAAGAAAGTTAGTGTTTTTAATGGTCTTAAAGCATGTTTATTGCAGGTCTCTTAGCATGAGATTTTTAATTTTTCTTAACTTTAACTAAGAAAAATTAAGAACCGTCTCTTAAATAAGAGACATAAAAGACGTCTCTTAACGGGAAAATAATAAAAAAAAAAAACAACATAAAATTATAATATAAGAACCCGGCTAAGAGATAACTTTAATTAATATTTTATCCTCTTTTAGAAATTTTTATGGTTTCTCACTGTTGGAGTTGTTCTAAAAAGCTAAAAGTAAGAAAAGCAAACTTATTTTCGTGTTCACATTCGAGAAGTAATCATATCTAGTGTTGTACTTCTCTTTGCTGTCACTATTTCTTTTCACTTTTATTTTGGGTCCAAACTCCAACGTGTGCTGCTTTCACTTCACTTTCTTAACCGTGCCAAAAATTGAACTGCAAATAAAAGGAAAAAAGGGTCTGACTAAATACTGAAGCCCCATGGAAGATTTTTTTTAACCTATAATACTTTACACAATTTTATATTTTTTTTCTTAAACCAAATGACAACACTAAATAATTTTTATATAAGATTAGATAAATAGAAAAACATATATGTTATAGTTAATTTTATTTTTTATTGATGATGATCAACATAAATAAAGTAATTACAATTGTGTACAAAACTTAAATATCAATTTATAATATTCTTATAGAAATCATTAAATGAAATCCACTTTATTAATTTCTTATATTTATAAATTTAAATATTTATTTTTATATAAATCATTTAAATGAATGTATGCACTTTATGTATATGTATTAAATTCTATAATATTATTTTTAGAAAAGGTATTTATGCACATTATTTCTGTATAATATAAAAATATATAACTACACTGAATAATCTTATATAAGATTTAGATAAATAGAAAAAAATGTATGTCATAGTTGATTTTATTGCAAATACATTATGGGTAAATAAAAATATTTTATACTTCTTTAATGTCATTTTATGTTGTAATTATATTTAATTTTTATATAATGTTACATTTTTATTGTATTTATAAAAATAATAATAAATATATAAGAATTTGTATTTTTTGTTTAGATATTTAACTTATATTTTTTTAGTATTCGGTCAAATATAATTCAAAAAAATATTTTAATCAGTTTGATCTACATTTGATCTGTATAATTTATTTGATCTGTATTTATTCTACTTAATCTGCATTATCTGTTTATTCGAAGCCTTTGGTTTCCGCTGGACGTTTCCAATATAGAGAAAACTGAGTGCTTAACTTATTATTGAAGACAAAACTTTCTTATTTGGATATCTTCGTTGTGTTTATTTTAATTTTATCTCGAGTTTGGACGAACTTCAACTAATATTTTAGTATTTTTAATTGTACTTGCTTGTTTTAACATGTAGCAGTTCACTGGTTTTAATATGGGTTCACACACTTAATTGGATCCACGAGTTTAGTGGATACGTTACGGACTCCACGAAGGTGCATGGACCGACTCTTCACCTATATTAAGCGATGTGTCTTCTGCCAATTGTTTCTCAGTTTTACTTTTTGGCATCAGACTGATGCATCATGATGATGTGGGCTCTGAAAGGGTTGTCACGTGGCCTTTGAGA
The DNA here is from genome assembly GCA_905132885.1 of Moricandia moricandioides. Taxonomy (NCBI): domain Eukaryota; kingdom Viridiplantae; phylum Streptophyta; class Magnoliopsida; order Brassicales; family Brassicaceae; genus Moricandia; species Moricandia moricandioides. Next base: position 170,230 of record CAJHQQ010000142.1, read on the forward strand.
AATATCGTATGATTTCTTTTATAAGCTTTTGTCTGTTACCTACCTTATGTTCGGTTTTTGATATTATCTTCAAAAGGTGGGGGAAAAGACAATTTAAATAATTACGAATGGTGGTAGTCCAAATATGAGGTGATGAATATAAATATATACATTGTTCTTTATCAAAAAAAAAGAGAGGATACATTGTTAAGATAAAAATGTATAAAGAAACTGCAGTATTTCTTACAAAAACTAGTAAAATATCCACGAGCTGTCAAGAAAAAGGTGGTAAAATAGAGTTTAAAGATGTTCCAAATTAATTACTGCATATATATGAAGTTCAGCTGTAATCGCAGTATAATGATTAATGATGTCGACATCCCCTTAGATCATATAGCTAGACAATTTTTTTTGCTTAAGTATAGCCAAGGCCAACCCCGAGATTTAAGAGACCTAAGGCGAATTCTTAACGATTTTAACTAATTTTTTTATTTTACAAATTTGGGAGGTTAAATTTTTTTTTTGAAACTTATATATATATATATCTATATATATATAATTTTTTTTAAAAAAATTGAGAATCCAAAACCAATATTTCATTCGGCTTGACTTAAGACCGGCTGAGTATAGCTAGCCATTTGGGGGCCAAAAAAAACCCTAGACGAATGATTTATTTCTTGTTTCACAACATGCTTCAGGCTCTTGTTACTCCATTATCGTATTACCGTGTCTTGCGCTATGCTGAAGTTAACACCGTTCGTTTGTTAGTTTCTTAAACGTTCGTGGCGGTTTCATAACCTCGGGAACTAAGGAGGAGAGGAGCTTTGAGCAGGAGACGGTAACGTTTCAAACAACCGAGTGTAGTTGTAGACAACTTAGGTCTTATATGTTTTTTTAATTAGTAGTTTAGTACTACTAAACTCTTACCAATTAGGTAGAATGTCAGTCTATAGTAACATCAATTTGAAGTCTAACGGCAAATTAGTTAAATATACTACTTTTAGTGGTAAAAAAAATTTGTTTACAAGCATATCTAGTTCTGAAATTATACTAGATACTTAAATAAACTAGTTTACGATTTGTACAGGAATTTCTAAAAGCCATTATCATAATTGGTGGTCTGTATAAAGAAATCTATGTAACTGGACCAAACATATCTAGGTCTGTATAAGGCATCTTGTGTTAGTAAGCTTTTTTAGTCAATGCTTTATCAGTAGCGGATGCAAAATCAAATTTGGCGAAGGCACATTTATTTTTTTACTATATTTTACTTTTAAATTATATACTTTTTATAATAATTGTTAAAGAAATGAAATATTTAGATGAGAGCACGTGTCCTCGTACGTTATACTCTACGTCCGCCATTGGATGCTTATGAGATTAATGTGAATAAGAACAAAGCTTCTTCTTTATTTGCATTAATAATATGATAATATTTATTTAAATACCCCTAAACATTAAAATTAATTACAGCCTCTATCTTAATCTCCATTATAAAAAACAAACTCTTGTCAAAATCACGAAAATTCTAAGTCCACCAAACTATTTAGGGTTTCCCCAAAAGAAAAAGAAAAAAAGAATGCACAGATCTGACGGTTGAGAATATGCCAACACGCTTGATATTTTTTTATTACTATTATTTGAGATCCAAGGGTTAAAAAAACCTTTCTCTCATCCACACACTCAAAGGCTCTCATCTAAACCCTAATTTTCCAATCATCAACGGTGGAACCATGGGCGAAGAGGTCGAATTTTGTTCCGGTAAGATCTCTCTCTCTCTCTCTCTCTCTCTCTCTCATTTCATAGTAACATGATGACTTGTCCTTTGTGAAAGGGAATGAGACAATCCTCCTGTGGAACGTAGATGACTACCCAGTCCCTGATGGTACCGATCTTGTTCTTCTTCGTGAGAAGTTCCAATACGTTCAAATGGGCTTTCATGGGCGTGTGGAAATGAGGTTGCATTGTGAGAAACTCAAGTACGACACTAATGTCGTCTACCGTACCGGAAGGCTTGCATACTTACCCCAAGGCACAGAGGCTTACAACAACAAACTGTCTGCTTTGGACATGACTTTATGCCATTCTTATAACAATAGAATATTCTGCACCAGGACATTTTAACGCAGCCGTACTCGCGAAACCGACTAGTGAGTTTTTTAGGGTTCTGCGGTGTTTGGAATCGAGGGGTCACAGTGCTGTCCTCATAGAGCCGCCACCTTATCAAGAATGTCTCTTCAGTGTACCATCTCTAGCTGAGAATGCACGACTTTTAGATGGAAGAAAGCCTATTGTCAAAAAAGACTTAACTCTTGAGGATCTGAAGCTGCATGTAGATGATGACTTTGATCCTAGAAGTTATATTAATGAGCTGGAGGATGAGGATGATACCCATCCCTCCAATGAGATGATGGTAGATTTCTCCGGTAATTAATTAAGACCATTGTTTTTAGATTACTTGGTTTCTCTTCCATCTCATCGGCTACACTATCCCTGTTGCAGACCCAGGAGTTGAACAACATCTTGTAAACTTTTAGTGTTGAAAGTATGAGAAGGTGCTAATGTTGAAATAGCCAAAGCATCCATTCCTTATTCACATTCTTCCATCCTTTCAATTTTTTCTCATTAGTCTATAGGCTCTTCACTGACTTGAGAGCTTCTTTCGAATACGAAGGATTTGATTCTCTAGAGAAGGAGAGTGGGTCGGAACAAGAGGAAGCTCAAATATGCCTCTAGAACAGTGGAGTTTCAAGGAGGTCTGGCTCCAATACAATGGCAAGACAAGGAAAAGGTCAAGTGTCAAAACCTCAAGACAAAAGGTAATCACATACCTTCATTTTAAGGGAGTTTCAAGCAAGGTCAAGAAAGTCAAGTGCCTTCATCTCAAAAGAGTTACAACCAAGGCCAGGGGACACCAAATCCATTTACAAGGCCAGGGTCAAGGAAGTCAAACACCCTTCTATCATATTGGTTATAGCCAAGGACAAGGACAGGGGGCTCATCTCAAGGATCACCAAGCAGTTACAGCCAAGGAGCAGTAGCCAAGGGCCATCAGTTTTTCCAAGTTAATTATACCACTTTCACTTGCTAACAAAAGTTTGTGTGATGTAATTAATACCTAAATTTATATTTCCACGATAATATGCCAATCAAATACTATATAACTGATGATTAAAACCATTTTATATAAAAATAAATCCAAATTCTATTTTTGAAATATAATAATTAGATTTTAAAGTAATTAGATTATTGAAAAAATATCAAAATTAACAGAAGTTCAAGGTCCTATGCAAAGGTGCTCAAACAATGAAAAATGTTTTCAGTTGAGATCGTGTTCGAACGTATAAACCCTTACAAAACAAACTTATATCACAAAATTTTATTCTCTAGACGAAAGAACTGAACAAACACGCATATTCCGACAAATCCAGCATCATCTAAAGCAGGTGGAGATCATTCACATAGCTTCTTTTTTTTTGTGGTCAAAAATTCACATAGCTTTCATATAACGTATGTAAGGAGTTTTCATGCAATATAGTAATAATTAATAATAAGAGGAAGCTAGGACAAGGCGTGGTCCCTCCCATCTTCTAGTAAAATGATGGCAGTAACATCTAAAAATACATTACATGAACAAACTATCGAAAAAGCCCATTAATAGGATCTCAAATAAGCATTATTGATTTAAACGCAGGCCTAATAAAAATGGGCCTCATGGTAGCGTCCGTATATAAAAAAAAAAAGTTAAACCCTAACACGAGAACCTATATATATAAACGCAATACCTCTCCTCCGTCATTTTTGCCGCCGCCTTCTTCATCTTCCCCGCAGGTACGATCTGTTTATCCTAGAAAATCGTGTCGTTCTCAAGGAACACATAGGAAGCTAAAGCATGCACTCTATATTAGATCTGTATTCATTCCTCATTACTGTATCAATGGCGTAGATTTTGATGATAAGTTATCACACTTGTTTTGAAGATCAGTGTTTTTGCTCTTATCAGATAAGTCAACAGGTAAAATTGATATACAATTGAACATTTGTTTTTGGTCTTATCAGATAAGTCAAACTATAAACTGAAAAGATGGGTCGTGTCCGAACCAAGACAGTTAAGAAATCATCTCGACAAGTGATCGAGAAGTACTACTCACGCATGACGCTCGACTTCCACACGAACAAGAAGATACTCGAAGAAGTAGCAATCATCCCTTCGAAGCGACTCCGCAACAAGATTGCTGGATTCTCCACTCATCTCATGAAGAGGATCCAGAAGGGACCTGTACGTGGTATCTCACTCAAGCTTCAAGAGGAAGAGCGTGAGCGACGCATGGACTTTGTCCCTGATGAGTCTGCTATCAAGACTGATGAGATTAAGGTCGATAAAGAGACTCTTGAGATGCTTGCTTCCCTTGGCATGTCTGACGTTCCTGGTGTCTCTGTGGTTGAGCCGCTGGCTATGCAACCTGCTTTTGGCAGGCCACCAAGAAGGTTCTGAGGAGTTCGATCAAGAGAAGAAACTTGCTGTTCTTAAGAGTGTTTAGTGTTTGTTTTGATTCGTGATTTATGTCTGAAGCTGACAGTGAAACTCTTTTTCTACTACATGGTTTTTGAGTTTTGACATGAAGATTTTAAGTTGCAATTTTTATACTTCTTCCTTCCTTAGTTCTTGTAAGTTTCGCAAACTTGAGAAGGGTAAATTGGTAATTGATATACATCACCATAGCTACTTGGATCAGGTTTCTGATGTAGATCCCGTGGATGATAATGATATTATTGATGTAAACTCGGTTTCTTGATTTCTTGTCTTACAAGTACGTTGTGAGTTGTAACAACTTTAGTATAGAGGTTTACTAAATCTTTAACTTAAAAAAAAACAACTTTAGTGTTCAGCAATATCACTTTTTTGGTTTGTTTTTGTTTTGGTTTTGTTTATTGTTTCTGTAAAAAAAAAAAAAATCTGGTCCGTTTGTGCATATATTTTTTTTCATTTTATAAATATATAATTTTAATATTATCATGAACATTTTAATTATTTAATTTATATGTTAGTGTTATATCGGTTTTATAAAACAACTTTAGTGTTGAGCAATATCGCTTTTTTGGTTTGTTTTGGTTTTGTTTATTGTTTCTGTAAAAAAAAAAAAAATCTGGTTTGTTTGTGCATGTATTTTGTTTTTAATTTTATAAATATATAATTTTAATATTATTATAAACATTTTAAATATTTAATTTATATTTAGTGATATATTGTTAACTCTAAAATAATATTGTTTATGCTTCTTAATCTGATATTATTAAAAAAAATTAGATGATTCGGTTCTACAAAAAAAAATAGGATAATTTTTAATATTTCAAAAAAAAATAATAGGGTAATCTCACTTTTTTTGTAATTATGTTTATAAAAGTATTTTAAGTATATAAATGTATTTTGGATAGTTTGATTTACGTTTTTCTTTTCCAAAATATATGAATTGTTTAAATATTTGTGGATCTTGATTATTTTTGTATTTTTTTGTTTGGTTTCAGTTGGGTTCTCACTTGATATACTGAAGCCTAAATTTGTTACATAATATGTGTTTGTATATTTAATGATAAACAATATGTTATTTGTTTTAATGATTTTGTTTTTGAATAAAGTTAAATATTTTATTATTTTACCAAATCTTATGATGAAATTACTGTTAATAAAATATTAAGTTTGCATTATTAGTATGTTGATATTTCACGTGCATGGTATCGTATTATACTAAAGAAGAATAATGTCACTATTACAACTATGTTTTGTGAGTAGTTGTAATGTTTGTTAAGTTGTTACAATATGCAAGATTTGTTTAAAATGCAAATTTGTGGTTTTTAATTTTGGAACTGCAATATTTAAGTTGCGCACGTTTGGAATGTTACCAAAGTCACATGTTCGTTAATTCGTATAGGTTATTAACATATCACTACGTCTACTATATAATTAAAAGGTAAATGACACTATTGTATATATTAAAACATATGAAGGGGCATTAACTTTTTAGTATAGATTATTAAAAAAACATATCGACCGCATATGCTTTTAAGAGCATGCACATTGAGGGTTCATAAGAGGGGTTCACACAGTTTTCTAGATGAACAGTGATGAACCCGTCCCTTTGGGGTTCACTCTGGTGAACCCGTATCATCACTGTTCACGACACGTGGCGGCCTGCGATTGGTCTATCTTTTTTTTTTTTTTTTTTTTTTTAAAAAAAAAACAAAAACGAAAAATAAAAAAATTTAATAATAAAAAAAGGAAAAGATGAACCCCAAGGGGGGTTCATTGATGTGGATGCCCTAACCCCTCGTAACAACCCAGTTAATATGGGGCCATTATGTAACTATTATGGTCACTATGCATGGGGAAGTAAAGGGATCACGTGGTGATTGGTTCTTGGATAAGACCTGACCTTTAGTACCAGACCCGGTTCTAGGCGTGCAAACGCACTGAGTCTTTAGGGCCCTAGACTGTCACAAATGTCACTATCCAACAGTACATAGAGGAACTATGCAGAAGAAATGTATAGCATAGCTAGCCTCATAGGGAAGGAAGAGAAATCAGTAGCACGTGTGTACTTAACATGGATTTGTAAACCAAAATTATATTTTGAAGTTATTTGATATTTTTAACCAACAGGTTTTTAACACATAAAACAATTTCTTACAGGCTCATTTGAATATTTATCACAAGCCCACAAATACTTATTTGAATACATAGCACAGTGTGAAATGTGAATGATACACTTTTTTTTGAGCAACTGATACACTTTAAAACCTAAAATGTAATCAACGTGTGTGTGTTGTATAATTGTATATGCACATACCCGTTAGGCGCATGCTCGTTGTCAGAATGATGCATCGAAACCCAACGCGACTCATCAAAACTTGAAAAATATAACCGTTATTAAACGCAATAATGTAAAACTAACCATTAGAAGAAAATAAACCGAGTTAAATTTTAACTAACCGTTAGGCGCATGCGCATTGTCAGAATGGTGCATCGAAACCCGATTCATCAAAAATCTTGAAAAATATAACCGTTACAAAACGCATGTTATTTTATTAAACGCAACAATATAAAACTAACCGTTAGGACAAACATATATACCCACTCTCCACTCTATAAATACAACACACACACAAACAACCAAACCATTACTTCTTCTTCTTTCTATTATTTCTTGGATCCATCCATGTCTGATCAACTCCAAACCGGTATGATGAGCTTCAGTACAATTCTTAAACCCTTACGTACGTACGATCAACACCAAGCCGGTGACGTCTTCTTTCTTCACAGCAAGAAACCTTCTCCACGTACTCGGCAACAAACGCTCATCCTTCTTCGTTCATTGTTTAAGTAAGTTCCGTTTACGTACGTACTTGTCTCTTTAACTCTTCTTCTTCTTCGGATTTGACTTCGCATATTCATGTTCAATGTTTTCTTCTTCTTCTTCATGTATTTAACCGGGTGGGGACGTATCCATTCACAACAACTCTAGTAATCATCAACTAGGAATAGCTACGACGATGACTCAATCACCAACAAGACAACACTTCCTCCTCTTCTTGGTACCATCTCTTATCTCTCTCTCTTCTTTTGTCACTTTTTTTTAAAAAATTTTCGGATTAAGTTTTTCAATTTTTATAACTGTAATTAAGCTTTTTGCTTTTTTCACACTGGGGTGATGATTGTTTGCATGGTTTTTAGGTTTTAGTTTTTGATTTTTGAATTTTGGTTTTTAATTTTGCAAACTTGAATGGTGACATCAGAATTTGGTTTTTGTTTTTCAAACTAAACTAAGTAAATAATAAAATATATTTTTGAAGCTGGTAAGAATCCAAAAATTGTGTAATTCAAATATATTAACATATAAAGTAATAGCTAGATTTAAATAAAAACTACAATTTAATAAATTTATAATGACTATAACTAACAAATTGAATAAATTTTATTGCATAAGATATTTATAAAATTAATTTAGCTAAAAGTAATACAATAACTTAATTTTTAAAGAAGATTGTTATTGTGGATCTAAATTTTCAAAAATACATGAGTATAATCATCAACCATTTGTCCTTCTGAATAATTTAGAATTTTTTTAAATAGTGAAAATTTACATAGTCTAGTATAGAACATGTGATAAACTATTTTTGAGTGTTGGGATGAAAAATAATTGGTCTAATTGTATGTATATAATTATTTATATTATTAGTAAAGTATAAATATTTTATTTGTTAACATGATGGAGAGATAAAATGTATGGAAGTGGAGAAAAAGATAAGCATGGACAAAATATAAAAAGAAAAACAAAAGATTTTAAAAGAAAATGATTAAAAAAAAACATCGTTGGCCAAATTTTAAGAAAACACAGCTTTTGGTTTTTGTGTAGAATTAGGTAATTATTTGAAAAAAACTAGTTTTTAAGGAATCATGTTTATTATAGCTAGTTATATATTAGAAACACATATAGTAGGGTGGTATTATGGTAGAATTAGTTGCTAATGTCTACACACTTTAAATAAATAACCATGAGGGTCAACGGGGTACATTTTGTTTCATGCATTGCTAGCTTTGCCTGTTGCTCCATAATGCTCTTTTCATGCAATCTTGATAATCATATTTTAGGTCAAGTCGTACTTAATTGTACTTTCTCTTATTATTTTTGTAAATAATCCTAATTCTTTTAAAATTCTAAGCTCGATGAATTATTCCCCAAACTTTAGTTTTTTAATTAGTAAATTTCGTAGAAACATATTGTTGTTGATAATAGGTAGTAAGCAAGAAGTCTCTAGTTCGACTTTAGTATTTGAATGGTAAGATAGAAATTCTTAACCACATTTAACCAACCAAACTGATCAGAATCTGTTCTGCACCAAACCACTAATGATTCTATTAACTTACCACTAATGATTCTATTAACTTTAGTTCAGTATCCTTCCTCTATACTAATGAAATAATAGGTTACTTTGAGGTATACAAAGTAAAACCAATTTTCATAATAACACTTACAAGTCGTTTGTTTGTTGTTTAGTACCGACCTCTTTGTAACTGTTATCAGTTTCTGCAATATTGAACCATCCTCTATTAATTTCTCATAAAGTATTGTTAGTATAATTATTTCGACTGTGGTTGTACTATACAACCTTAGATCTAAAAATGAAAATGTGGGTTAATAATGATTTTTTTCAAAAATGTTATAAAAGCCTTAAGAAAAAAAAATTGAAATTTATCAACCTACCTATATGTAATAATTAGCGAATAGTCAATGTCAACACCAACAGTATTGAAGGTACTTAATATACTTTATGATGTCGGATAGAAAAGAAAAAAGTAGTACACAATGCACATATAGTTTCAAACACCACCGTTGTAGTTGTTGAGAAGGTAAGCTACACATAAGAGCATGATTATCCTAAGTCCTTAAGAGGGGTTCTTGCACTGTTCGTGGACCCCACTGACATGTGGGGCCCATGAACAGTGCAAGAACCACTTCCTAAAACTACTAAATAAGAACCGTTTTTAGAGAGTTTCTTACACTGTTTGCGGGCTCCAATGATACGTGGCGACCCGCGATTGATTTGTTTTATTTTTTTTTTCTTTTTTTTTTAAGTCAGAAGGAAAAAATTTTAAGAAACCCACTTAAGGTTTTAGGGATAATGATGCCCTAAGATCTCTTACAAAATTGCGCACAGATTAAGTGTTACTTTAATTTTTTGTATACTGATTAAAAAAACAATTAATTCTGCATATTTAACACAGTTACTTATACATTTCATGTTTCTACTAATAGAAAAATAAATTACAAAAAAATAATAAATTTTGCATCGAAAGTAGAAAATGATATTTATTTTGTATTAAAAAAATTCTACACTTAATATAAAATAGAGAGAGTATTATTTTACACTGTTTAAAAAAACTGGAGAATCACTATACATAAAAGCTAGTATCGAAAATGTAAATTTGTATTCTCAAATGTATTTGAAAGTAAGTGGGAGAAAATATTTTGTAAAATGTAACCCATAGAAGATCTAATAGAAGAAAAAACACAATTAATATTTGAGTGATTTTTTTATATAAAGAAGGATACTGTATTTATGAGTTTGAAATTAAACAAAGGAGAGTTGTGATCTGTATTTTGTATTGTGAAACGAAGAAACAGTAGCATGAGATGAGCAATGGTGGTGTGGTCACACACATCACCTTGTGAATCCCAAACATCATAGACCTTTCTCTCTTTATTATCTTCATTATTTCATAACTTCTTTCGAATCTTTAAAAAGGTTTCAAGATTCTCCAGCTTGACTTGTCCTGTAATACCATGGAGAGTTGATACATCTCCTCAACACAAGGGACTAAACTTGTGAATGAAGCAACTCTTTATTCTTTCTTTGTAAGAGAAGAAACATACGATGACCTGAGACTAAAAGAAGGATGAACAGAAGAAGACATAGCCGCAAAACTAAGTATATCCATTGCATAACACAAGAGAAAATGGCTAAGCATTGCATAAACTCAAATCTTATTTATACAGCAGACCAATAAAACCCTAATGGATAGAAAGAGATCTAAGAACAGAGAGAAAAGAAACTTAAATTAATGGCAGCAAGACAGCAACCGAAAGGAACAGGCTTGGGGGTTCAGTATGTGGATCTTGTCCCCAAATCTGAATGGAAAGAACAACCTGAAGCCACTATTCTCACCATTGATCTTCCAGGTTGGTCTAAAACGTTTTCAGTTGGACTCATTGTGGTGGTCTAGTTCTGATGTGAATTTGTTTTTTAAAGGTTTTGCAAAGGAGCAAATAAAGGTAACCTTTGTGCACACCTCTAAGATGATAAGAGTCACTGGAGAACGTCCCCTGGCTGATCAGAGATGGAGCCGTTTCAACGAATTGTTCACTGTTCCAAAGAATTGTTTAGTGGATAAGATCCATGGGAGCTTCAATAACAACACACTCACCATCACCATGCCTAAGGAGACGATTACGAAGGTGGAAACCTCTAAAACAGTGGCTGAGAGGGTGGAGAAGCTAGAGGAGAAGAGGCTGTTGGAACAAGCTAGAAGGAAGGAAGAAGAGGCTGAGAAGATTAAGAAGCTTCTTGAAGAGAAAGAAGGAATAATTAGGAAGCTGCAAGAAGAAGCTAAAGCAAAAGAGATGGCTGAGGCCAAGAAACTGGAAGAAGAAGCTAAAGCAAAAGAGATGGCAGAGGCCAGGAAGCTGCAAGAAGAGGCTAAAGCAAAAGAGATGGCAGAGGCCAGGAAGCTTCAAGAAGAAGCTAAAGCAAAAGAGATGGCAGAGGCCAGGAAGCTGCAAGAAGAGGCTAAAGCAAAAGAGAAGCCTGTGGAAGAAGCTGCACTAGAGAAGAAGAAGAAGTCTGTGGATGAATCTGTTACAAAAGAGAGGAAGCTTCCAGAAGTGGACTATACCAAGTCCGTGTCTGAAAGAGTAAGCGAGGTTGTGAAATCAGCAGAAGAGAAACTAGGTTACTTGGGGGAGAAGGAAAAGAAAATAAGGAAAGGGATAATGGAGAAAGTAAGGGGAAAAGATTTAACAAGCCAAGAGAAGAAGTCAATAGTGAATGTAGGAGTGGCTACTCTTGTTCTGTTTGCCCTTGGAGCTTACGTTTCTTACACCATTTGCTCATCTTCTTCCTCTTCATCATCCTCATCTTCTTCGTCTCCTTCTTCTTCTTCATCACCTTCTACCAAACCAGAATGATCTATTCTAAAGTTGTGAAAAGGAGAGCATTTATATATATACACTCTGTAAATGTGATATAGTCTGAAATATAATAAAGTTCTATTGATCGTGGTTTGATTTAACTATATACTTCCACAGCCACAAATACAAAATGATAAAAAGATATGTTTTATTACAAATACCATGTCATACGGACAATGAACTAGTTGCTTTGATCCATTCACCGTACGTTCCAAAGTCCTTGACTCTGCCAAATGATGTGAAGTTAAACACAAAGCTTTGTTATTTTCTCAAAGAGCACCAAAAATGGGAAACACAATAAAGTTGATTTGAGCAAAATTTCACTGCAAGAAAATAAGAACTGACTTGGGCACTTCCATGACATTTCCATAATCTTACATCAAAGATACAAGTTTCCAGAGGTTTATCCTAAAAACGATCCGAACACTAACTAATAAGATTACATATCCAACAGGAGAAAAAACATGGGAACACATCTTCCACATTCCAAGAAACAGACAAAGATTTTGTTAGAGAAGCAGAAAAAATCCTTCACAGCTTCCATCTTATGCCGTTGCCGAGTTATATCACATAAGAGACTAACACTTTAGTTCCTACCAACAAGCAGTCATTCAAAAGATCCCTGCCACATAAACAAGTCCAGAGGCTCCATCTTTTAGTCATATACACACATCAATTTAGATTCAATAGATAACTAACAATAAAGAAAGAGAGATACTAACCATTTCATGGGGGTCGCTTCATTAACCAAATGAACCACGGCAATACTCTGATCCACAAAAGCACTTATTCTTACCATACAATGTATTACCATTTTGAGCTTCGCTTGGTTGAGTAACTCCATAGTCATAAGTTAACTCAGTCATGGGAGGGATGTGAGACATGGCAAAGAAGGCAACATGCAAGAAGAGCTGACCGTTACTCTCATAACTAACCGGTTGCCAGAAAACATTAGGTGAGCAACTATGGTTCATGAACCGTGCAACGTTCCCAACATTCTTAGCACTGATTACCAAAGGCAGAGGCATTTCAGGTTCTTCAGAGATCTCTTCAGAAGCAACTTCATCTGCTAAGCCATGCTCATAGTTCCATTTAAAACTGGTATACACACGAGTTGTATCAAAAGCATAATCATCAGTTTGCTCCTCCACCTTGGAGTTCTTCTCTTTGGCCTCACCTGCGTATATACATATAAACGAACCAGCACGGATAGGATCCCATGAACGCAAGCCCCACCCTCTGTTCACCGTCTTGAAAACTTCAAGCCTCAGTTTTAAACCCATTTGAGTCACCTTGTTTTTGCAAGCAGAGCATGGACAAGACGGGCTGCATTCATATACCATAGGCTTGCGGCTAACTAGAACTCCATTACCACAGTAAGGGTAATCACCTCCGTTTTTCCTTATGCAGTGACAGTTCAAGTTCCCTGGTTTGCACGAGCTGTTACAATCACATCCTAAAGAAGGCTGCGTCAACTTAAACGACTCTGAGTAAGTCACAGCTTTGGAGTATGTGAAGTAAGCAGGCCCATTCTCTTCATCAACTTCATTAACAAGTGAAACACCAATGCTTTCAACACCGGAAGTGAGATCAGTAAGTATGAGTCCTTCCCTTGAAGGCAAACCTGCTTTCCACTTTTGTACCGCAGTCCATGTAGCAAAAGCAGGAGGCTGACCAGGAGCTCTCACTAGTTTATACTTGAAAGTGTTGTGTCCTAACTTCCCTTTCTCAGCCCATGACTCTTTGACCTCATAGAGCCCATCATAAATATAAATCTTAACACTCTGAGCAGCTTCTTTTAACCCTCTTATGACCCGAACCGGACTATTCTTAACCAGACTCTTCTCCAACGCAAGGTTACCCCTTTCAAGCTTTTGATCAGACGTTTGCTTCTCCTTATCAGCATTACCACCACCTTGACCAGTATAAACCAAAACATCAGGATCACCTTCATCATTATCATAGTAACCAGATGACACAATACTAGTTGCAATAGTCTCTTCTTCAGTTTCTCCCTTGACAACAAGATAGTCAATACCAGCCATCGATGGAGAATGCAACCCAACCAAACACATCTCAAACCTGAAGAAGAATATGTCACCAATCTCAACACCAGGGACAACACCTGGTCTCTTCTTTGTGTTTGTCCTGACACCTCTGCTCATACAAGTAGACCCAGCTTTCAAATCAGCACGTTTGTTAATCCCACTAACAGCTTCCCTCGCATCCTCCAGCTGAGAAAACCTTCTCCTCAGCGCCTCGTAACGCGTAAGAACACTCATCACAAGCTTCCTATTCCCACACTCTCTTTCAGCAACACTAATCCCACTCTCGAAGTTAACATTGTCAGGACGAGGAACTGGAGTTCGCTTCTTAGGGATCTTTCTCTTCGGAGTTGAACCCTCACTCTCAGGCTCCACTGACCTGAACGACCTAAGAGGAGTAACAAACGAAGGCTCTGAGTAGTTGTTGTAGTTGAGATCTGGAGTGTGTGCTTGAGATGAGCTAAAGGGATAGAAAGGTGAGAATCCAGAAGGGAAAGGACCAAAAGGAGGTGAGCAGACAAAGGGTGGAGCTTGGTTTCCACTGGGGAAAACAGGTTTTAGAGTGCGTAATGGTCTGATGTCATACACTCTCGTCTTATCACTGTAGCTTCCGAAACTCCCTTCCATGGCTCGAATCTAATTAAAAGGCAGAAACTTTATCAGATTACAAGCATGCACAGAGAGACCATCATTCACCGCAGATGATTCAGAGATGTACATTTCACAAGAAGCAAACACAAACCCAGAAAGCTAATTAAGAGTTTGAGAAGGGAAAACCTGGAAAGGAACGGACTTGGGAGAGATCGCAAGGTCAGAGACAGAGGAGAAGAATTGAGAGGGTAACAAATCGAGGTAAAGTTTCCAGCTTTGGCATGTAATAAGAGTTATTAAGAGGAAGATGTTTAGATTAACCGTTGGATTATTAATCATTTGATCTTTGACCGTACAAAGATCTAATATGACTGGGAGACCTACGTTAGGAGGTTGTGCGTTCCGTTTCAGGTTTTTCGTCACTGCGTACTTGCGTTGTTTCTTTTCGTGATGTAATAACTTTTTGGAACTTTGTCGGTTGCCGGTTGTCACACGTGTGTAAGAGGTTGTCGTTTCACTTAGCTCAATTTTTTTTTATCATAACTTTTGTTGTCTTAACATTCTTAAAGCATAATCAACGCTTGTTTCTTATTTTTTCATTTTTCTTTTGATTTTTTCAAAAAAAACAAAAAAATAATAAAAAGAACCAATCGCAGGTCGCCACATGTCAGTGGAGCCTGCGAACAGTTTAAAAATACCTGAAGAAACGTTGCTTATAGAAGAGAAAGAATAAACGTTTTTAAGAAAAATATGGGTCCCATCCCTGTAAAAAATAAGTTAAGAACTGGCGTTGTTTATGCTCTTATGATTTTGACCAAGTAACATTCTTATGATATATAGGTCCAAATGACTTTCATTAGTGAACTATTAATCATAGAACTGATAAACTGATTTAACATTTATCAAAAAAAAAATGTTAAACTGACTTGTATCTTTTTATGATCATATTCATTGTTAGTCGCAGTTTAGGATGGTTAAACCGATATGTCAGTTATGTGGTACTACTTAGGTTATACATAATTGTAGATAAGTCCATATTGATTGGTTTCTGATAAGGACTCAGAAGATATGATGGAATCTAGTAGTCCTGCGGTTTTAATACGAACCGACCAAGCCAAACCAAACCGTTTTTTTTTGTTTCTGGCTTAGTTTCTTTTTATATATATATATATATATATATATATATATATATATAATATATATATATATATAATCAAAACTAACTGAAATAACCGAACTGAATTAGTTAAACTAGACGAAAATAACTGTTTTTATCCAAAAATAACCAATCTTTTAAGAAATTATACTAAACTCTAATCAAAGTTTCAGAAATAAAATTAAAAACCAAAATTAATTGATAATCGAATCGAACCAAAATGTTATTCGGTTAATTTCAGAATTGTTTTCAAAATTTCGGTTGAATGAAAACCAAAAATTTGGATTCGGTTTGGTTTCGGGAAATTGAAATCACAAGACTAGGATCTAGATAGGATTTTGTGTAGAGTTGTATACATCACAATTCCAGTAAACATTCTCTATGAGTTTACATTCATCAAATGTTTTAACAAGCTACAAGTTCCCAGAGATTTGTCCTAAACACACTCTAAAGTAAGTACAATGTTAGATCATGGCCAAACATCCCTAATAAGCTGTGAAATGAAACAAACTTTAACAGTTAGTCGTTACACGATTCACATAAACTAGATTATATTTAGTGATAAGTGAGTTGTTTTATCCAAGCTACACATTGATTCACATGTATCTGTGACCATTTTAGCCTATATATCATCAGTTCAAGACCAAGACCGATCTTTAACCTGTTTGTATTCTCTTAGAATTATTAATGCATGGTTTTAATCAACAATGCAGACCAACATTAGTTGGAATAACATTTCTCACAACACATTGTGATAATCTATCCAAATCCAAAGGTCCGCTAGTTACAGTATTGTAATAACATTGTATGGCTTTAGCTTACATACATCTACCAAGATGTCAACAGTAAACTATTGTCTCCTAGTTCCGATTCTACCCTCGCAAACCTCAACGTTGACGACAAACACGGCGCAGACCGGCCGGTGATCGGAGAATCTTGACTCGCCACGCACGTACGAGAGCTGCCTGATTCCATCACCGTGCCAAAGAATCCTGTCACACCTAAAGGAAATATAGAAAGTTCGGTTCAGCATTAACCGAGTCAAAACTAATAGAATAAATCCGGTTAAGATTATACCAAGCAGGGGTTCTTCTCTTGTTCTTCTTTTCTTTGGTAGTGTCTCCTGCGTAAGCATCTGAGTTATAAGAGTACTTATAAGTTGGTGCAAAGAAGATTTTTCCTTCATGCCATCCTTTAAACACTCTTCCTGCGTCTCTTTCAATCTTGAGCTGTAATTTTCAGAACCAGTAAACCGGTTTAGCTTTTGTTAAATAGTAAATAACCTAAAGTTTGCTTTCTTGGGTGTAAAGGAACAGTTAGTGAAACCTGATCTTTGTTTAGAAGAGCATCCCAAGCGTTTTTATCCAAGAGTGTCTTTGTTTCTGTGTAACTTAAAGCTATTCTGTAGTTCAAATCTCCCAGCCAGATGACCCGACTGCGAGATGACACGTAAACATGTAAGAACCCAATTGATTTTAAGTTGGAAACCGATAAAACTTGATAGTAATCATAAATCTTACTCATGCTTAGTGATTCGATTAGGGACACGGGTGAAAGAAGTTCTGCAGATTCTAGGGAAAGTTGTGTTCTTGAGAATCTCAATCACATCAGAGTTTCTACGACGTTCATCACCTTCTCTCTCGCCAGAAGCTAGATGACTACAAATGAAGCAGAAGCTCGTCTTGTAGAGCTGCAAACTCACAGCTATGCATCCCTATGATAGTAAAAGAAGATGATATCAGAAACAAAGTTTTTTATTTCTTTCTTAGGTTTTAAATTGTAAAAACACTGTACCTTGTTTCCTAAGCAACCCATGATTCCACGAGTGACACAAGAGATTCTAAGATGAGTAACATGTTGAATAAGTTCCTTTCTCATCCACACAGTGAGGAATATTCCCACCATTTGCTTTGATGCCACTAAACCATACTTCATCTTCATCCGGTTGCTTACAATAGAAGCAACCTTCCCTCCTCCACCTTCCTCATCATCTTCATCATCATCATCATCATCATCTTCCTCTTCTTCGTCGTCATCACAAAGTATATCAGTTTGGTTAACCAAAGATTCTGGACATCTGAAACAAGATTCCCTCCCATACTTTTTCACAATCTCTTCAGAGAAGGAGCTGCAGTTACAGATCTTCAGCTTCCTCCTACACTCTGTTCTGAAACTCTCACTGATCTTCTTTAAAGAAGGTTTCGCGAAGAACATCGATCCAGCGCCAAAAGATGAAGTCTTAGGACCAAGTCTTCCACCAGAGGATGATGATGATGATGATGATGATTTGTTCAAAGACTGGTTGATCATAGCTAACCATTTAGCAGCAGGCTCGTTGTCTCCAAGGACAAGTACATTCCCAGCATTCAATGGAACAATCTCCTGAAAACTATATAGAAAAGAGACATTATAGATCTATGCAACACTCAGATAAATCAAGAACAAGAAAGTTACCCTAAAACGTATATATCGAACTCGCTGTGGACGTGAAGCAAAGAATCAAGATCAAGACCAGAGTGTGGAGACTTTCCTCCCACGTTCCATGTTGCCACAAAGACTCTTCAAATAAAAACCATAACATTTAGATATGAAAACAGAGCAGCTCTGTTTCTATGGATATTACAAAACATTAATACATACCTTAAGGATTGGAGTTGTTGAGTGGGCATTGAAGATCTGAGATTGCTTGATGATAACAGAGATTCAACTACTATTTCGGATTCAGACTCTGCCAAAAAATAAATAAATTTAAAGCCTAAAAATATCTGCAAAATATGAGACAAAGACAAAACAAAATGTGAAGCTACACATGGATAAGCACAAACACACACACACACATATATATATAGAGGATACAGAGTGGCATACTATTAAATATATAAAGTGGATCCGACATGTTTAATTTTGCAAGGATTAAAGAGTATTTTCTTTGGAGCTTTCTTCTTCAGGTTTGGTCTCTGCTCAAATACATGTTTAATATAGCAGAGGAAAGTTTCAACATGCAAATGGGCTTTTTCTTATCATTATTTTATTTTGTTTTATGCAATGCTTCGCTGTTAAAAGGAAAAAAAAAGAGGTCTTTATCAGATTAAGAAGCAATTTTTTTTTAAAAATATATGAAAGAATATATTCTATAAAAAATCTGAAATGCAGAACAATGTTCCCTTTCATAGATACTTATATGCCCCTCCCTGTTTCTTTGCCTTTTTCTTCTCTTGGATGGTGTAAAGACTTAAGATTACATTATACGTATGAAAGCCTTGTAATGCGTCCTTTGACCGAACTTTTTGTTTATAACCAAACCTCTTTGACCAAACTTTGATTATTTCAATTAGAAAGTAACGTTTTTTAGTGCATATAAATTGTATATATCGAGAGCATAGAGCTCTCCAAAATCAATAGGCTTAGTTTTTTTTTTAATGGAAACTAGTTGGCAGATTAGATATGAATTGATTTGAATAATGACGTTTAGTGCATGGTGTATGTTCTGCACGATCAAAACCAAGTAGGGGTGTGATATTCGTTGATGATGTTAATTATCATATCTACACTTTAAGACAGGTAAGATGCGTTTTTTTATGGATTAAACAAAAATCAAATGGATTTCCTACACGGCGTAGCCTAGCGGTTACCTTACCATTAATGGGCTTTTATTTTCTTCCTTTAATAGGCCTTTCATTTGTTCGCTTACAATTAATGGGCTTACCATCAATTTCTACGGCCCAAATAATCGTAGTAACTCCTTTCATCTCTTCTTTTTATCCAGCGAGCTTCTGAAGAAATGGTGAATCATCATCGCCTTTGATCAGTCTCTGCTGGTATCGCCTTCATCTCTGCTCATGTTTTTGGATCTACTCTATATTAATGTTATTTTGAGCTGCATCTCGAGTCTCTGTCTCTAATGCTCTTAGATCCGATCCGTTGATCCATTGGATCTGCTACGATCTCTTCACTTTGACGTAGATTTACGAATCCGAATATCAAATCGCATTTGCTCTTTTTGATCTCGTGGTTGATTTTTTAGGCACAGCTTCGTAACCGTTGGTTCTTTGTAATTCAGATTCACGTTCCCGTTCTTATAGCTGACTGATTGTTGGAACCTGAAGAGCAAATCAAAATGGTAATGAGTTTTTATTATACGATTTTGTTTGTTAAGTTTAGTGTTTTATGAGTCTTCTAGTCTGATTACTGGCACCTTGCTTACGTTGTCACATACAGGTCGTTCTAGCTGCTTCCATTGTGGGCAAGTCTGGAAAAGGTGAGCGCTATTCCATTTCATTTCATCTAATATATTAGTGCTGTTCGTTTGGCAGACCTAGTGCGGCTATTTTTTTCATAAATCTTGTTCGTTTGATTGACGCGGTTAGTTATGTCCAGATGTTGCGTCCAAACCCTGTGTTTGGCGTTTATAAAATCTGAACGCCGAATAAATTAGCGGTTGAGTCGAGATCGCCGCAGACGCGGTTGCAGAAAGCTGCGTCTGCCAAACGAACAACAATATTATATATGTGTGTGTGCTCATTGATAATCAAAGATCACCTTTCCACCTATTCTCATTTTTTTCAATATTTCTTTGTGTGTTTTTCCTTCTATTTTGTAGTGCTTGTTTCCAGGCAATATGTGGATATGTCTCGAATCAGAATCGAAGGTCTCCTTGCGGCTTTTCCTAAGCTTGTTGGGATGGGCAAGCAGCATACCTATATTGAGACAGAGAATGTTCGATATGTATATCAGCCTATTGAAGTTCTCTTCTTGCTTCTTGTTACTACTAAGCAGAGTAACATTCTTGAAGATCTCGACACACTCAGGATGCTCTCTAAACTTGTATGCTTCATTCTTTTTTTACATTTTACAAAACAGACGAAGTCTCGGTGTGCGTTTTGATTATTTTACTGTTTTTCTAGGTACCTGAGTATTCCATGTCTTTAGATGAAGAAGGGATTAACAGAGCTGCCTTTGAGCTGATATTTGCTTTTGATGAAGTCATATCTCTTGGGCACAAGGAAAGTGTGACAGTTGCCCAGGTCAAGCAGTACTGTGAAATGGAGAGTCATGAGGAGAAGTTGCATAAACTGGTTATGCAGAGCAAGATCAATGACACTAAAGACGTGATGAAGCGTAAGGCTAATGAGATTGACAAAAGCAAGGTACATGACATGAGCGCACCCCTGCTTCTTGTGTTATCTTTGCAACTCCTTTTAATATTTCATATGCAATTTCCAGATTGAAAAGACTAGAGGTGATAAGGGAGGATTTTCGTCTATGAGTTCACTGGGATCTGGATTCAATGACTTGAGCATATCTCATGGACCTGGCAGTAGTTTTGGAAGTGGTTCTATGCTTGGCATGATTTCAGATGTTGAACCTATCAGTACCAAGGCCAAAGGTTAGTGTGCTTTATCTACTACTTACAGTTGACCCTTTAATCCTGAGTTTAAAAAAAAAGAAGCCCCAGCGTCATCTGTGGTTTAGTCACCATGCTTAACCCCACAGATATACTTTATTAAAGAACTAATCCTCTCTGCCCTCCATGCTTAACCACACAGATCGATCACGGTCTTCTGTAACTGCTCCTCCTAAGAGTTCTGGCATGAAACTTGGCAAGTCTGGAAAGAACCAGTTAATGGAGTCCCTTAAAGCCGAAGGTGAAGACATCATTGAAGATGTCAAGCCTACTAGCCAGACCAGAGCAGCTGTTGCACCTCCAACTGATCCTTTCACATTAACTGTGGAAGAGAAGCTCAATGTGGCATTGAGACGAGATGGTGGAATCAGTAGCTTTGATCTGCAGGGAACCCTGTCGCTTCAGATTCTTAACCAAGATGATGGATTTGTCCAAGTCCAGGTACCCCTACTTTCTTATTTATCAATTTCTAACAGTCTCGCATGTATTTAACCGTTTTACTGAATACATCAGTATCGGTATTTTTATTTCTTCTTCAGATTGAAACCGGTGGAAACCCTGAAATTCTTTTCAAGACCCATCCCAACATCAACAGAGAACTCTTTAATAGCGAGAGTATTCTTGGGCTGAAGAGACCTGATCAGCCATTTCCCAGTGGTCAAGGTGGAGACGGTGTTGGTCTTCTGAGGTGGAGAATGCAAAGAGCAGACGAGTCGATGGTGCCACTAACAAGTAAGGCTTTAGAGCTAAGCTTTGTCTGTATTTGACAGGTGTTACATGTAACTGTTTGACTCATTCATGCTAAACCTGTGTCTGGTGCAGTCAACTGCTGGCCTTCGGTCTCTGGAAACGAGACATATGTCAGCATCGAGTACGAAGCCTCGTCCATGTTTGATCTAACCAATGTTATCATCTCCGTGCCTCTTCCTGCTCTGAGAGATGCACCAATGGTTAAACAATGTGATGGGGACTGGAGGTTTGAGAATTAATTGACTTGAATTTTTCCATCTCTGGTCATTCTTGTTCTGAGATGAAACACCATAACTGTTTTTTGGATACAATCAGGTACGACTCAAGGAATTCAGTTCTGGAATGGTCTATTCTACTTATCGACAACTCGAACCGCAGGTAAATAAATGATGACAACATATGGTATATGGCTTAAGAGTTTTATTTTGTCAAAGATATATATGTATGATACATGAAAAAAAATATGTGCAGTGGGTCAATGGAGTTTGTAGTGCCGCCAGTTGATTCATCAGTGTTCTTCCCCATCTCAGTTCAGTTTGCAGCCACCAGTACATACAGTGGCTTGAAGGTATGAGAATCTTGTTTTGTTTTGTTCCTCTATAAAAGAATCTAAAGATTCCATCTGAGAATTAAGACATACAAAATGAGAAGCGTGTTCATCATAACGGTTGTGCAGGTAATGGGAATGATTCCTTTAAGAGGTGGTGGTGCGACTCCAAGGTTTGTGCAGAGGACGCAGCTGATTGCACAGGATTACCAAGTCGTGTGAAAAGGCTCTTTTGGAGTCTCTTGTCTTTTCTTTTTTTGTTTATTTGCTTCTTATACTATCTTTCTTGTCTGCGGATTAAATCTTTCACTTTTCTGGGATTTTGATAGTTTCTTTATCTTCTAAGACACTAAGTATACATATATATATATTCTTAACATTGTTTCCTCCTCCACTTAGCTTGCTTTGTTAATCTAAACCACTTTGAAATACTTCGCTTTTTGACGTACGTTTTGTTGACTTCAATAACATCAACAATGTGAAGGGTGAAAAGCATGTAGCAACTTCAATATCTCCTCTGGAATTGCTAAAAAAAAAACTATCTCTCTCTCTCACGGAATTGAATCTTTGGGATTGCAAGAGACAACTTCAATATCTCCAGGGAGGTAGCGAACCACTGCTCGATAAGGCTTTGTCTGATTAGCCTCACTGACTTGGAATGAGATGTAGAAAGTGAATCCACAAGACAGATGAAAGTTGGCAATCAAAATCTCCCCCAGTTTCAAGTTTGTTCCCTAAACCATGCACACCAAAAGACAAATCAAAATATCATGTTGGTGAGAGACCAGACAAAACACACACACACACAAAAAAAAGAAAAACCTAACTTTGTCTGCGTTGTACTTGGTGAGAGCCAGGTTGGCCAACATAGCGATGAAATCTCTGTTAGTTTCAGGCTCATCAACCATATTACTATCATCCAGATCCAATTGTTTCCAACCAAAACAGTATCGAAATTTCTTGAAATCGATTTCATAACCCTGCAAAATTTCCCCCTAGATATCAGTTTTCACAAGAACAAACCCAAAAAAAAAAATAGAAATCACCCAACCCCGCCGATCTTAAGCAACTCTTGGTCGAACAGTTGCATTTCCTCGTCGGTGCACTCGTCGGAATCAAAATCCTCCTCAGGACGGCCATCGTAGCAAGTTGTTTCCTCCTCCGTCTTCTTATGACGCTTCGGTGAAGGAGGATCGGAGCTTTCCGTTGCTGGATCGGGAACCATCGAGATAGAGAGACTATGCGAGAAAAACCCTATTTCTCTTAACATATATCATGCGAATTAGGCCCACGTGAAAATATACCCAACAATTATTATAAAAAAATTAAAATATATTATATGCAAAATATATAAATTAAAAAAACATATTATATTATGAAGAATGTTGTCTATTTGATTATTTCATATGATTATTTTATTTTACGTAGTTCAAAAATATATTAATAAATAATAAAAATTAATAACAAAATAAAATGTTTTAAACAAATCACTATATATTAATAAAATTAAATAAGAAATATAAACAATAATATTATAAATTTACACAATATATAACATTAAAATAGAAATTATATATTTATTATATTTATAATAACATTTAATACATTTATAAAATAAAAATATATTCACACGGATATACGGGTTAAAATCTAGTTTTTATTAAAAAAATACATCAATTATATTTTGTGTACATAATAATTGTTGGGTATATTTTCACGTGGGCCCAATTCGCATGATATATGTTAAGAGAAATAGGGTTTTCTCGCATAGTCTCTCTATCTCGATGGTTCCCGATCCAGCAATGGAAAGATCCGATCCTCCTTCACCGAAGCGTCATAAGAAGACGGAGGAGGAAACAAACTGCTATGATGGTCGTCCCGAGGAGGATTTTGATTCGGACGAGTGCACCGACGAGGAAATGCAACTGTTCGACCAAGAGTTGGAAAAGATCGGCGGGGTTGGAAGATTTCGACCTGTTTTTTTTTGTTTTGTTTTGTTTGTTCCTTTTCTTAATTTCGTCGAAATTGATTTTGCAGGGATTTGAAATCGACTTCAAAAAATTTCGTTACTGTTTTGGTTGGAGACAACTGGATCTGGATGATAGTACAATGGTTGATGAGCCTGAAACCAACAGAGATTTTATAGCTACGTTGGCGAACCTAGCTCTCACCAAGTACAACGCAGACAAAGTTAGGGTTTGTTCTTTTTGTGTGTGTTTTGTCTGCTCTACCCTTAATAGTACTATTTTGATTTGTCTTTTGGTGTGGATGTGTTTAGGGAACAAACTTGGAACTAGGGAAGATTTTGATTGCCAACTTTCATCCATCTTGTGCAGTCACTTTCTACATCTCATTCCAAGTCTATGATC
The DNA here is from genome assembly GCA_905132885.1 of Moricandia moricandioides. Classification (NCBI taxonomy): domain Eukaryota; kingdom Viridiplantae; phylum Streptophyta; class Magnoliopsida; order Brassicales; family Brassicaceae; genus Moricandia; species Moricandia moricandioides. The sequence continues at coordinate 194,815 of CAJHQQ010000142.1, forward strand.
CTTCAGATGGTAATCAGACTAAACCTTATCGAGCTGTGGTTCGCTACTTCCCAGGAGATATTGAAGTTGTCTCTTGCAATCCCAAAGCTTAATTTCTGTGATAGATGTTTTGTTTAGAATTAAATTATTGGGAAATCTGTTTAAACAAAACGTGATTATGTTAATTGGATGTGATTTGGTTAATTTTTACATTGTTGAAAATTGATCAAATCATTAGTTTAAATAAACAATTTAAAAGCTAATAAGTCGGGATATATTGAGTGTTGGTGGCAAAATACATAGAGATAACTAATGCTAATGGGTTTATATAGAGATATGCCGAAGGATCTAGAGCTAGTGACTCATTGGACCTTATCATAAAGGGTATCAAAGCTATTCCTTAACAAGAATTGGTCAGGTGGTGCGGTTATACGGATTGTGTGTTTATTCTGAGAGAATGATGTTCTGCTTGATGTTAAGCTAGATGAGTTTTCAATACTAATGTTGCAAGTTTGTTCCTAATACGTCTATTTGAGATAAATACTAATGTTGCAAATTTGTTCCTAATACGTCTATTTGAGATGATGGTTTTTTGATCGTTAATCTCGGAATGTTCGGGTAATGATCAATTGGTTAATTCTGGACAAGATTGATGTGGGTCGGGTTGGACTGTGTGGATTGGACTCTTATACCATTTTAAGTTAGATGTGTTTCTAACATAAAATTAGTTGGCCATAAGTAAATTGACATATCCATAGATCATTTTCAATCTGATGTGGGAATTTTGTCTTGAGGTTGGGGCTGTTGTTGCTTGACGCCCAAATGATGAGTGTTGGTCCTTTTGCTCTCACATAAAAATGGTGCGTGGATAAGAAAAGAAGAGGAGGTAGTTATGGTGCGAGTTAACTTGTTTCGGCGTTAGTCGATTCATGCATTTCACCACATGTACCACGTGGACTTCAAATCACTAAACTATTCTTTTCATTTTTGTTGAAAATAAGGGTTAGATGGAGAGTAATCTAGTTCATGCCTTGCCTTCATGGTCAAAAGTTAGCAGGCCCGTCCCTTGTATAAGCACATGCTTTAGGCCACATATCAAAATCTTTTGGTAGTTACTAATATGACTGATTGATCGATTGATCGTCTCTTTCACGATTTATGATATCTTTTACTTTGTTTCCTTTATATATTCTACTCTAACTCTTCTCTTTTTTTTTTAATTTATCATTCTTGTTCTATTTATTGTTATTCTCCCTTAAATAGTCGGGACGGCACTCACAATTAGCATTTGTAAAAAAGGGTACGCACTTTAGAGTTTGATTGAGAAATTAACCCAAACACGACTAGTTTGAGAAAAGGTACGTAATGATTTCATGCGATAGCGCAAAAGTTCATCAATTTATAAGTACCAGAAATTATATAAAATTTTTGTGTAAGGAAACGGTTTATATGCATTTTCTTATGTTTTAGGTGGCAGCTCCCAATGTTTGATCATATTGTGTGTCCCATGCTAAGTAAGGACCGTCATGTGGGTTAATTAGGGTGCCTTTTCAATAATTTAACAATTTTTCTATTAACTTAAAATGCAAATTTATTTATACGTATCATCATATAACTAGGGCTGAGTATTTTATCCGTTAAATTTGATTCGATTCGTTATTTGTGTCGATTTGATCCGTAAAATATGGATATCCGTAAATCGTTGAAGCAAAACAAATACTAAAAGTTAATATCCGTTAGAAACGAATCAAATAAAAAATACTAAAACATTTAGAGCCGGATATCCGATCCGATCCGACATTATACAAATAAATGTATATCTATAAATAAAAATAAAATTTTATATGTATAATTTTATAAAATTATTATTTTAACATATCATTTAATTAATTTTATTTAGAGTTTACTTATAAAATCTTTATAAAAACAAAAAACTCAAAAAATTGTCTGTTTATAAGAAATTTTGATTAATTTTAAAAATTTATAGAACATATAGTTTCATTTATTTTTATTTTTTCATTTTATATTATGCAAAAATATTTTTTTTGAAAACAAATTTTATAATTTTTCTTAATTTACTTATATTAAACAAAGTAGATGGGATATCCGTAAATATTCGCAAATATCTCAAAAAATTCCGGATATCCATAAAATTGGATATCCGTATATCTTCGAAGCAAAGCAAATCGGAAAATTAGATATCCGTAAGATACGAAACAAATCACAAATACTAAAAATTATGGAAATATTCGATATGTGCCCACCCCTACATATAACCTAAACAATTATTTGTATGAAATGTATTACCAAACAAAAACCAAACTCAGTATCTTCTCTGTTTAACCATGTACGTTAATTGGAATTTATTTGAACATGTTTTAACTACGTGAATTCTCATTCATGTCTCCTTTGGAGTTTGAACAGAAACTATAAAGGGGAAACAAAACCATTGCCTGTTCTCAACCATTTCCTCCCATTACGACCATAAAATATCAAATTATAGATGTAACGTAAACAAAATAATTCCACTTTCATCATGTTGATTCTGAAGTGATTTAAATTTAAATGCATTAATAAGAATACACATTTGTTGCCTGTTGGACCTTTCTAAACGCAATGAGGATTAACGTGTTATCAACCTTGATATCTGGAAAATGCAAGGCTGAAACGGTATATCTTTTAGAGTTTTTAAAAAGACCGTTTTAGTAGATAAAAACAAACTTACAGAAAAAATATCAACTTTGAAGATTTATAAATACAAATCTAAAAGAGTATAAATTATTCATTCAAATAATCAATTTACAAAACTTTAAAATGAGCATTCTCCTTAATTATAGTTTTCCTAAATATCTTAAGTTAATTCATTAATTTCATTTTATTGCGTTCATTTACAATACATTCATTTTCATGTGGTGCAAACTTTTGATTTTCATTTTATTTATGAGCAAAATCAATATAATTCTTGTAAAAATTTAAAACCGTAAATCTACAAAAAAGAATGAAGAACAAAAAATTCGAATAAAGTTAAAAAATAAAATCGATTTTAGGAAGCTAAGCAATATAGATTTGAAGTCACTTTAATACACTTCACTTTATGGCCATGTACAAAGTCATGTTTTAAATCTCATCTGAATACTCGATAAAATGGTTATATCCATTAGGTGCACTTTTTAAAGATTAATCTGAGTTTTTTTCTTATGTGTGTTTTGTCCCAGGTTAATGAAAAACTTGTATATGTATACGGTTATATAGTTAAGTACGTGAAATGCGAAATTGGTGAGCCAATATAAACATAATTAAAAATGGGGAAATTGCAATTCTACCACAAATTTGATAACATTTTGTAAATTATTTTTGATGAATAATAATTTTCAAAAATATCTTAATTTTTTTGATGAAAATAGACATAATTAATTTTTCCAAATACATATAAAAAATTTAGAAACTCAGCATCACTCATTTAATATTAAACTCTAAATAATAATCATTAAATTGTAAATTCAAATATTAATATATTTTTTATAATGTGTATTTTTGTAAATTAATACTTAAGTTATGCTATTCATAGTCAACAAGCGCATAATGGTAGACTAATTAACTACGTTTTCGTATGGATATGTACTGAATTAACGTGATGTTGACTCCTGTCTCGCGTATCGTGCTATTTCTATTGATGAGTAACGTGAGTTAGTGGTTTTTATTCGTTGACTTTTATTTATTAATATTGATTCAAAGAAATTACATCAGATAAAACAGATAAATTAAACTCCTCTTGTTATAGATGATGTCTTAGATGATTTTTAAAATTTTAAATTATGTAGTGTTTTCGATTTTTACGCAAAATGTATTGTTTTTATGCTATATGAGTTTTTTATATTTTGTATACTGTTTTTTATTGGTTGAATTATAATTAGTTCCATGATTAATTGTTAAAAAATATATAAACTTAACTATTTTTTTTGATATGTTGGTACAATTCTAAAATGTCAAAAAGATGAGGAAGTATTAAATATCAATGGCTTTTTTCCTATTACAACAGTTTAACGAAAATATATTTGTTGACGATATATCATGTTATTTAGAAATTTTTAACAGTTATTAAAAGCATTCATATCATAGTGGAAGATTAAATTATTTTGATGACGACAATTTTTTACTTCATATAAACACCACATGTCATTAATATTCATTATTATATGAATGTAGAAATGTTAATATGAACTTAATTTAATAGGGTTAGCCGTAACACAGTAAAACTTTTTTAAGTAAAACTTTTTTCAGTCATAACTGTTTGAAACATAGTTTAAAAAAAGTTAACCCTATAATGCATATATTTTAAATTTTATCTCATTTATTTTGATTCACATAATTATTATATACTATTTAAATATTTACGCAAATATTAAATTTATTTTATTATGCAAAATAAAGTTTTCTTGTCAAAACCTCAAAAATCGTTTTTTCTTAACAAAACCAAAAATCATGTTTTTACGGTTTGGTGGTTTCAGCGTGAAAAATTGATTTTGTGGTCTTAACGAGAAAACTCAATTTTGCGGTTTGTGCGGAAAAACTCAATTTTTCGAATTCAATGAAAAAAAAACAAACTCAATTTTGCGTTTCGGGAGGAAAACTCAATTTTGCGATTTTGACAGAAAAACTCGATTTTGCATTTTTCGCTAAAATATGATTTTGCGAATTTAACGAAAACACACAATTTTATGGCTTTGACGAAAAATTCAATTTTGCGATTTTAGCACAAAACACGATTTTTTAGTTTTGGTGGAAAACACATTTTTTTAGTAAGAAAACTCGATTTTGATGGGAAAACTTGATTTTGTGGTTTTAGCGGAAAACTCGATTTTGCGGTTTTGATGGGAAAACTAGATTCATAGTTTTAACGGAAAAACACGATTTTGCGGAAAAACTCAATTTTTTGGTTTTGACAGGTAAACTTGACTTTGCGTTTTAACGGATAAACACAATTTTGTGGTTTTAGCGGGAAAACACGATTTTACGGTTTTGCAGAAAACTCAATTTTGTGTTTTGGCAGAAAAATGCGATTTTACGATTTTGACGGATAAACTTGATTTTGCGGTTTGAACGGGAAAATTCAATTTTGCACGTTGGCAGAAAAACTCGATTTTGCAGTTTAGTTGAAAAAAATACGATTTTGCAATTTTGACGGAAAAACATGATTTTACGGTTTTTTTCATTTATATTATCATATCCTAAGTTAGTGAAATTAGTATACAAATATTTATTTACATGCATGAAAATTAAATGAGTTAATCTTGGTACCAATCTTAATCTTTAATCAAAATAGAGTTAGAGTTGAGATAAATAGAACTGAGTTTATTTTAAGTAAAAGAGTTAGTACTTGAAATTATTATTAAATTTGTGGTAACATTATAATTCCCTCCAAATTTTACATCTCTAATCAATAGCATTATTTTAGTGTCAAAACCACATTAAAATATAGTTTCAATATTAAAAATAATTTCTCCTCCAACCACAAACACTAGACTTCACAATAAAAATTATTTCTATTATTATTAAATTAAATTTTATCATTGTATAATTATATTACCTAAAAACATATTACAGTAAAAATGTTTTTAAAATAAAATATTTACTATTTAAATATATAATAATATTTAAATATATGATTTCAATATATAATATTTTACAATAACTAATTAATTTATTATTTATGTGTATTTATTTACTTATTTTTTGATTATTTTTATATTCATTAAAAATAAATGAATAGTTTTAGTTTGTTGAATAGTGTTTTAGTGTGGTGAATAGTGTCATTCCAAATTTTGTGTGATATTATAGTGTTGTACTAAAATAATGTGATTTTAGTGTTGAATTGATGAGAAGAAAGATAATTATTTATTGAATTAACGTTTTTTGGTTATTAGATGCAAATATATCCTACACTAAAAATATATACCAATTTTGAGCCAAACTGTCAAATTCTTTCTTACTTTTAATACATGGTCATTCTCTTATTTTTACACCTTTGTTTCTAACTCATGCAGAAATTCATTGAAGATTGCTAAGTTAACTCTCGGCGAAGGTACATAAGCTTGCCATCACCAATCACTCACCAATACTATATTTCATGGTTAAACCATTACATGTAAGGTATACATATTGGTCTAACTATTAACCTAACAACGTCAAGAAACATAAAATATTAAAATTATTTCCTCTAAATATACGTTTCTTAACATATTTATAAGATACTGTATTGATTAGGTACGCTAGTATTTCCAAGGTTACATTATTTAGAATTATTAGTTAATAAAATAAGTCTGATATGAAATCCAATCATTCGGTATAATCAATTAATAATTGTGTTAAGAAAACAAAAACACTCTACTAGCTTTTAATTAAATAAACAGTAAAATTCGATATGTGGACGTGAATAAAACAAGATAAATTATTTAAAATACATTGATTTGGATACCATATTTTAAAATTGAGAAATATCCTACGACAACCCTAAAAATATTTTTGTCATAAAAATAGTCTCCAAAAAATGATCAAATTAGATTTTATTAAAAGATATAAATATACATTTATACTCCTAAAACTAATTAACTTAGATTTAGGGTTTAGAGTTATGGAGTGGTATTTTGGGATGAATTTAAAATTTTAAAAAATAAATATAAATATTAAGTTTTTGAAAACTATTTTAATCATCAAAACTTAGAAAAGAAAATTTATTTGAGAGAATTGTCCTTTAAAAGTACTATTCACCAAAAATTAACATTTAAATTTACGGTTTAGTGATTATTGATCAGGATTTAATATTTCGAAGGTGAATTGAGTATAAATTTATATTAATATTTGTAAATGATTTATAAAGGTCAAATTTATTTTTATAATAAATTTAAAATATTTAGAAAATAATTATCATTTAAAATTAAATTTAAAAAATAATATCAAATTTGAAATAAAGTTATAATTCTTCCGTGAAACAAACAACCCCAGATATATTTTCATCGCTTGAACATAATCTCACACCAAATCCAAATATTTTCATCCCTGCAATTTAGACTTCTTTTTTCTTTTGGAACCAGAAGAGTTTACACTGAAAATTATCTCATAGTTTTTATGTTTCTAAGTTTAAAATTTATAGCACATTTTTTTGGACTTCAACAATTTCGACAACAGAAAAAACAACAAAAAAAAAGAGTAGCTCTCATCATCTTATTCGATCTAAGCTTATTTGTGTATGACTTCACGGGAGTTATCGTTTATATATAGGAACAAAAAGTCCTTAACAAAAAAAAGAAACAATCACATATGATCCAGTTTCCAAACTAGTAAAGCCAATGTTTTAAAAATTGTTAGGTGGTGGCTAAACGTCTTATAAAAAATTATTGTTTAGGCAGACGCCTAGATTGATATTTTGAACGTCTAAACCAATTTTTTTAAAAAAATGATTTGAAAAAATCGATTCTTCTGTAACAATTTGGCGACTAAACGGACGCTTAGGTACATTTTTACAACGCCAGTAAACCGCATAAGAATTTTTTAATACTCAATTCACACGTTTTATTAAGTTGGGCGAGTTTTTGAATAACTTGCAAGTTGCAACGTTCTTATATCCACCTAGTTATTTTTTTGATTGAGGGTTCATCAGCTATATAAGACCAAGACTTCATAGTTCAAGACACAACAACATGAGCTTGTTTTGGATTGTAGGATTGTGGGTTTTAGCCTTAGTGGTAGTGAGGATTAGCCATTGGTGGTACCGATGGTCAAACCCCATGTCTAAGGGCAAGTTACCTCCGGGAACAATGGGCCTCCCCATCATCGGAGAGACCTTCCATTACTTTAAGCCTCATGGCTTCTACGAGATCTCTCCATTTCTCAAGAAGAAGATGCTAAGGTCAAATGTTAATCTTGTATGTATTATATATACATATATATTCCTTAGAGAGATTAAATCTTGTATGTTTGTGTGTGTGTGTGTTTCAGGTATGGGCCTTTGTTTCGGACTAACATTCTTGGGTTGAAAACCGTGGTCTCGACGGATATGGATGTGAACATGGGTATTTTACGACATGAGAACAAGTATTTTAGTTTAAGTTATCCGGATGGTTTAACCAAACCATTGGGAAAAGATAGCTTCTTCTTCAAGACAGGAAACATCCACAAGCACATCAAACAAATCTCTATGCGTCTTTTGGGCTCCAAAAATTTGAAGCAGAAGATAATAAAAGATATGGACCGTGTGACACAAGAACATCTTAGCTTAAAGGCTAGGGAAGAAAGTTTCGACGTTAAGGACGCAGTTTCACGTGTAACCTATCTTTTTTTCTTCTATATATTGATCAATTTTAGTTGTCATTTTGCATGCTAGTCTGACACTCATTATCCTATTTTACTTTTTGAAGTTGATAACATCCCATTTGACACCAAAGGTGATAAGTAATCTCAAACCGGAGACTCAATCAAAGCTTGTGGAAAACATCAACGCCTTTAGTTTTGATTGGTTTCGAGCATCCTATCTTCTTTCTGCCGGGAGGGGTCTCTATAACACCCTTTGGGTGAGTTTTTTTTTTTTTTTTTTTGCAAAAAATTCTGTTGTCTAAGGGAGTGAGAAAGGAAAAAAAAAGAGGGAGTGAGAAAGCTAGTCTCTCAACAAATGTCTCAGTATTAGAATAATAAAGAGAAAAAAAAAGAAAAAAAAAGTCAAAAAAGGGGAGAAGATAAAAAATATGAAAACTTTTTTTTTTGAAAAACGATCTTACATGTTTCATCGTCTAACTGTTTCAAAAAAAATTGTTAAAAAAAATTACAAGTTAAATACCACATTGCAAAAATACATTTAATCAAAAATATATTAACATTTGAGTTTACACTTTAGTGATTATTGTTTTGAGTTTAGTGTTGAAGGGATAGAGTTGAGTTTCTAAATGTTTATAATTATGTAGAAAAAAAATAATTTAGTCTACTTTCATCATAATTTAAATTTTTTTTTGAAAATTGTCATTCATTAAAGTTAAATTTGTAAAGTGGTATCAAACTTTTGCAAAAAAATTTGTTGTCTAAGGGAGTGAGAAAGCTAGTCTCTCAAAAAGTGTCTCAGTATTAGAATAATGACTAGAAAAAAAAAAGAAAAAAAGGGAGAATAAACTTTCAATGAAAAAGCGATCTTACATGTGTTGTTTTAATTCTTTTATTTTAAAATTTAATAACAAATTTAATTTCTTATCTTTTTCTTTATATATATAGTCTCTTATATCTATATGTTACTATATTATCAGAAAATAATAAAAATATATAGATAAGAGATTTTTAGATGGTTTTCTACGTGCTATTACAAATTAAACACAAAACCATGATTACAATATTTAAATGCAGGCATGCAGAGAGGGGATGAAGTTGATGAAGGATATCTACGCGAGGAGGAAAACGTCAAGTGAGAAGTATGATGACTTCCTCGAGATGACTTTAGAGGAGTTAGAGAAAGAAGGAAGCTTAGTGAACGAGGATGTTGTTGTAAACCTTATCTTCACTCTTTGCTGTATCACTCAGGATACCACTTCTAAGGCCACTTGCATGGCTGTGAAATTCATATCGGAAAACCCAAAAGTTCTTGCTGAATTAAAGGTACGTAATGAATATACTCAAATATGAATGGGAAGCTAGTAAAATTTGCATAACCAAGTGCTAGTAGTCATGGTTGTTTCCACTCATTGGCCAATGCATGCAATGTAATTTGGCAGAGAGAGCATGAGGCGATCCTTGCGAGCAGAGAAGACAAACAAGGTGGAGTTACTTGGGAAGAATTCAGACACAAGATGACCTTCACCAACATGGTAACTTCACTTTTGCTTTTGTCTAAGGCTATGGAGTGCTATTGTTTCAAGATTTAGAAACTTTTACTTTTATTAAAAAAACTATTCAAAGTTTTTTCTTCCAATTGTATTTTCAAAGTTTAAAAATCCTCAAAGTCCTTCTAAATTTTCTCAAAGCCCATTTTTTTGATATTTTGACTTGTTAAGTTAGTTCTTTTAAAGCCAACAATTATGGCTTTAGAATATTTTTATAATCTGTTATAAAAATTTAAAAGTTTCAAAAGCAACTTTTAGTCAAAGCCTCAGCTACAACAGTCCAACTCAATCGCACCCACTATATATTATCAGTTTCACTCAAATGGTGCGCCTTTTATTTACATTCTCCAGGTTATAAATGAGTCGCTTCGATTGACAAACTTGGCTCCTATGATGTTTAGAAAAGTGGTGAAAGATGTAGAAATCAAAGGCAAGTATTAGTAACTGTGTGGCACAATAGAATCAGAAAAAAAAAGAAGTTGACATTCTTGTGTAAATATTTGTTTGAACAGGATACACGATTCCAGCCGGCTGGATAGTGATGGTTATACCTTCAGTGGTTCATCTTGATCCTGAAATCTACAAAAATCCTTTTGAGTTTAATCCATGGAGATGGGAGGTATATATTTTATGTTTTGTTTACTAAATGCTAGAACCAACACTAAGTAAGCAAAGAAACTTAAGAGTAAAATGAATTGAGGCAAATATTCGGTTTGTATATTGATTATGTGAATGAATAAATTTACGTACAATCTTTTAGACCCGTATTGATAGCAGCTTCAAAGCCCGATTTTCTTTATCGTTTGAAAAATCATTCCTATTCTAAAACTGTTTTTTGGTATTATATCATGATATGTAGTCTTGGGCATTTCGAGTATCGATTCGGTTCGGGTATTTTGGGTATCGGATAGTTCGGTAGGGGGCTAGAGTATCTATTTACTACTTGCCTTATTTTCGGTTCGGTTATGATAGTTTCAGGTTCGGTTCGAATAGTAAAACTAAGAAACGGGAAATACCTGGAAAAACTCGATTTTCATTTGGTTTCGGTTCTGATTCAGTTAGTTCGGGTAGTTTGGGTAAATATCGAATATTTTGGGTAAAATATTGAATAATTAAGCTAATTCAGATTAAAATCTTGGATATTTCAGATTAGGATAAAAATATCTTGATACTTTCGAATATTTTTGGGTAGTTTAGATACTTTATATAAATCTAGTTTTTCAACTATTTTCGAATACTTTTAATATACTTTTAAATTATAAATACATATTGAGTTATGTTATATGTATATATAATTAATATTTTATATATTCGGGTATCCGTTTGGTTCTTGGTTCGGTTCTGTTATTTCGGATATAGAAATTATAGAAACCATTTAGGTATTTGAAGGTTTTGGTTCGGGTATTTCGGTTCGGTTCTTGTTATTTTGCCTAGACCTAATGATATGTACATTATTTTTTATATTATGTGCAATATATGTTGATGATGATGATGACAATGAGTCTGGTGGGTGGGTAGGGGAAAGAGTTGCGGTCTGGATCGAAAACGTTCATGGTATTTGGAGCTGGAGTCAGACAATGTGCTGGTTCAGAGTTTGCGAGGCTTCAGATTTCAATATTCATTCATCATCTTGTCACCACTTACAATTTCTCATTGTCCAAAGACTGCGAGGTGGTTCGGGTGCCAGGTGCTCTCTTCCCCAAGGGTATCTTTATGAACATCTCCAAATGTTCCAAGTAAATTGATCAGAACACACATCGTCTATCTTTCTTTACTTTCTTCCTTCAAAATATTTGTAATAATGTTTATATTGTTTTACTTATCTTCTGTTATGATCTATGTGTAACCAAGTGATTGTTTCCAGACATATGTATGTCGCTGCTACTTAAATTTTACTCCTTCTGTTTCATAAACGTGTATGTTCTAAATTAAAATTTGTTTCAAAAGAATATATATATTTTTTTATATTTTCTATGCCATTTTATTAAATAATAATGACTAATTATAATTTTTTTTAAAAAAATGTATTTACTAAGCTTTTATTGGTTTAATATTATGAAATATAGATAACCTATGCATTTAATATTGATATTTAATATATTTTATTAATTTATGTGAAAAAACTAAAACATGTTTTGAAACATGTAAGTACTTGTTAAGTGTAAAATAAAAATATATCAGTTCTGAATTGTATGAGAGCTATTGATCTTTGAGATGCTATTGAATGCTATAGAATAAGATTATGAAGTGTTGCCGCTAAGAGTGATGAATTTGGGATCAGCAAAAACCATATAGGAATATCTCCAAATAAAAAAATTATGGAAATAAAAGAACCAGTACGATTCGTGTCTTGGAAGTTTCAGAACATCGAAGAAGAAAAGGTTCAGATGCTTCAGCTTGTGTCGCAAGAAACCCAGAGACAGAGGTCAAAAGTATCAAAGATGGAAGAGGTTCCGAGAATGATTGAAAGAAGTGAGGAGATATGATCAGTCTCAGTAGTTTAGAGCAGAACATCCTCATTCCTGAGAGGCTAATTCGAATGTCTCTGAATGATTTCTGTAGGCCTAAGCATTTGGAATGGGTTCGGGTCAAGTCTTCTCGAATCCGAGTTCAATCTTAGATTTAAAGATCCAATAAGATAATTTAAATTTGTTGGTTCAAAATCAATTCAAATTTTTGTCAAATCCGGGTCGGACCAGGCTTTGATCCTCAGAACCGGCCTCATTACCCATTCCAAACAAAAGATTTTTTATCACTAGTAAAACACAAAATTAAACTATATCCACTGCTTGTATTTTCATCACATAAACAAAAATACTCTTCAATCTTACACCACGACACAACAGACAATACACAAGACAAATAAAACAATAAATATAAACTTTATAATAATTCTGTGTTTCTTTTTTTAACCCCAAAAGCAGATTATTTGCTCACTTCTCAACAGTTGATTCCACATTCCAGGATGTCCGGGCCAGAGACTCTTTTAGTGAAGGGATCGATCCTAACCCACAACAAGGAGAAGATCGAAGCCAAGAGAACAGACCAGACCACAACAATGGTAGGAGTCCTGTTCTGTCTCCCCATCAAACCCTTGAGGAATGGGTACAAGTGAACAATCACCCAAAACGCAAAGAACAGCTTACCAAAGAGTGGTCCCCATGACTGGTATCCACTGTTGATAGCATACGAGAATCCTGCGACAACTCCCACGAGGTTTACAATGAGCAACGTCGTCGGCGGAATCAGAAGCGTTGTCCATTTGAACAAGTAGAGCTCCGCGAAGTCTCCGTCTTCGTCTGAAGCTTTTGACGTGACTGTGAAGTTTGTGTCGATACCGGCTAGGACTTTGAGGAGACCTTGAAACACGGCGAATAAGTGAGCTGATACTCCACCAATGACCCAAAACTGCTCGTTTCTCCACCACTCATCTATCCCTACGCCACTCCACCTCATTTCCAGTATACCCGTGGCGAAAATGGACAGAAAGAGAGACAGAAACCATATACTTGCAATGTTGCTAATCTGCAAATGAGGAACAATGGTTCATAAGAGCGTAACGAGAGATTGTTCAAAAGAGACATAGAGAGAGAGGTGTCAAACCTGAGGAATGATGAACTGGTTGGTGAAGAGACAAACGGCGGGCAATGTGCAATACAAGAGAAGAGGGACGGAGGTGAGTGGGTAGATGGTGGTGTTCACATATGCAAACCTCTCAAGAAACTTAAGCCTTCCACTGTAACCATACCATATAGGACAATGCCGACTGAAGAGAATCTCAACTGAACCTAAAGCCCACCTCAGCACTTGGTTCAGACGGTCTGAAAGATTGATAGGAGCAGATCCCTTGAAAGCAGGAAGTTTTGGCATACAGTAAATGGATCGCCATCCACGGGCATGCATTTTGAACCCAGTCAGAATATCTTCTGTCACAGAACCATAGATCCATCCAATCTGAAAAGGACAGCAACAAAAGATGAACAAAGTGGGTATCTCAGAACATTGCAGTTTCACGTTAGGAGTTTAAATGGAAAAAATACCTCCATCCCCCAATCTGACTTATCCTCGTAACCACAACTAATGACATGAATAGCTTCTTTGAGAAGGTTTTCAGGAGTTTCTGTAGGAGGAACACCACCATTTTCCATTAGGGTAGAAGCAACAAAAACAGCAGACTGTCCAAAACGCTTCTCCAGGCTCATTTGAGACATCAAAAGCGCCTTTTCATCGTCAAAACCAGCACCTGAGTTTTACAAATGTCAAATAGTTAGGACATGTCATGATGAGATACCAGTATCTGGAAATTATTTAGACAATGTAAGCATTTTACACTAGCTACACCAAATTTTAAAATTTATAATTAGAAGACAACTTCATTAGCTGTCAGTTGTAAAATAACGCCTCCAACGTATGAGCAAAACTTGAAAGCCAAAGAAGAATAAAAGCAGTTGTACCTTCAACTCCCTCCTCTATGTCATCGAGGTTGAATACAGGAACAGTTGAGTCAGTATGCCTGCCTGATTTCTTTTTGTCCGACTCTTTCTTTGATTTGGAATTCTTCTTTCTTGATCCACCACAGAGCTTAGATAAAAGACTTGGCTTCTTGTGCTTTACTTTAATTGGAGGTTCATAACCATATAATGCTGTTCTGTTGAAAACACACCCAGTTCCCACATATACAGGTCCTTGTATCCCATCCAAACCTCTCAAGTTAATCTGGAAAGCATATCACGGAAAAATTATAAGAAAACTCAAGAAAATAAATGTTTATAATGTATATTCATGTCTAAAACCAATTTGAAAGAAGAAAGAAAATAGACGTGAGTATAGGTAAGTGTGACTTACATCAAAGAAAACGGTATTACGATTGGCATATCTATCGTTCTTATCAATACCATCGAATCTTTGTGGGAACTGAACATAACAAACTTGCTTCCCTAGGTTTGGGTCCATCAGGAAGCACATTGCTTCTCTCAAGGCCTTGCTGTTATTTATGTAATGATCACAATCAAGATTCAAGATGAAAGGTCCATTGGTAAGGACGGCTGAAACTCTAACCTGTTCATTTGAAAAAGTACCCAAGTTAGACTAACAAAACATGTCCAGAGAAAGAAGTCAAAACTCCGAGATCAGACACTTACAAGTGCATTCATAGCACCAGCCTTTTTGTGGTGCTGGAATCCTGGTCGCTTTTCTCGAGAAACATACACCAAACGCGGAAGCTCATTGCCCTCCGCATCAAGTCCACCATTTTGCCCTAAGAAAACCTGCATTCCACAAATGCTACTTCAACAATGAACTTCTCGAGAGCATACTCAGTTTCCATAATTATAACCAACTTTCTTACCTGGATCATTCCTGGATGGTCCCTTGTATTATTTCCAGGCCATGGTGTACCATCTTGCATAACCCACCCTTCTTCAGGACACTTTAGGGCCTTGGAAACAAGTGCATTGATTCGGATCTTAAATTCCTCATATTCCCTCTGCAATAAATTAAAAGGTCAATATAGCTAAATTAAGAGTGAAGGTGAGTACATGACTAAAACTACAAACTTACCTTCATGGCTCTACGATCTTTGACAAATGATGTCTGAACTTTATCCTTCAAGTAATCTATTTTCGCAGCAAAATACCATTCTGGTGCACGAGGCTCAATGCTATATTTCTTGCAGAATGGTACCCATTTACGAGCAAACTCTGATGTTTCTGCAAGTGATTCAAATGATAACATAGCAGCACCATCATCAGAAACATAACAAGAGACCTTATCAACCGGGTAGTCAACCGCCAAAATAGAGAGCACTGTGTTGGCTGTCACAAGGGGTGGCTCCTTCAAGGGGTCAACAGTACTCACGAAGATGTCCACAGCGGCTAACTGTGACGGCTCACCTTCCCGATCATATCTGTCCCAAATTGAGCATGATCAGATTATAAAATATTATAACAGTCAATCTTGCTTCAGAAGAATGAGGAATTAGAACATACCTTAAAGCAAGCCTGTCGAGGTAGGTTTCACGGTTCACAGGAAACCACTTGGGAAACTGATCCAAAATCCAGGATACGGCAAACCAGATCTCACATATCACTGAGATCAGCCACAGAGTGAAGGCATTTGGCACTGGATTTGTTATACGGTAATGCAAGAAGAGACATAGGATAACAAGCCGCAATATAATAACCATTCTGTAGGGATTGATCCGTGATGAAGGAATCGAAACTTTCCTTGACAAAGGCTGCCTGGCTTCGTCATTCCTGTAAAATAAATACAATTGGAAAATGAGCATCAGGACATTGCTTAATAAAAAAGGTGCTCAGATTACGCAATGTCATAACCCTGAGGCTTAAAAGAACACAAGGACAGATCAAAAGCGATAGCAAAACGAGGACTCACAGCAAAGCCTCATCAGCGAGGATATCTGTGCTGGCATCAATATCTCCTCCACCTCTTTCAGAAGCAGCTTGGGTGCTCACAGGACCAGTATTCTTTTCCTGCTTCATTTTCCAGCCATCAACTCTCTCCTTCCAAGCTACATTCCCTAGTCCAATAGGATCCGAAATCCTTCTATTTGCTGCAGCGTGAACGACAACATAATTTAGTGTATAGAATTTTCACGTAATGTGTTTGCCTGATAGTAAATAAATAAAGATATTTACGTGATTGATTGACATCAGATGAGTAGGGAAGACGCTTTCCACCAGCTATAGTAGAAGACACAGAGAGGCGTTCAGGTGAGGCTGCAGAAAACTCTCCTGAAGTCTGTACAAAATCAAAACAAACAAAATCAGATTCCAAAACTGAACTGCGTGAGGAAAGTGAAAGCTTAAAGAGGAAAGAAGGTTACATCTTGTCTACTCGTGAGACGAGGGAGATGATTGTGAGAGACCTCTTTGTCATACTCAGGTTGCCCCATCTCCTCTCCTTTCCCACGCGTAAGATGCCATCCAAGCATCCGCTCTGAAATCTTCTCCTTCTGAGGATAGTTGAGCTCAACAGTAGCCTCATCAGCGAAGACATCCTCATCTTTATCACCAGGAATAGCAGGACTACCTAGAGACATAAATTAGCAAATTATAGTAAGTAACTATCTGAATACATAGCTTCAAAAAACATATTGACGAAAGTAGCTAACCCTTGTGCCTCTTGTAAGTGGTTTTGCACTGAGGACAAGATTGATTCCCATGCTTCCTCTCGTATTCATAGCAAGGCCTACAAACAGGGAATCCACAGATATCACAAGCCACAAAACGATCACCATCAACAGTCTTGCCAACATTGTCACTACAGATCTGGCAAATCTGCACACCAACGCTCGTCATCGGCTTCCCCTACAATACACAAGACCAAATCACAGTTTCCAAAATTAGAAACCAAATCAGATCTCTCTAATTACACAAAGTAAAACAAATCCACTCAAACCACTATCTAAACTTCCTCATTTCTCTGGTGGATTATACGGAAACACTACGAAGGAACTATGATGATGATGATGATGATGATGATGATGATGAGATGATGATGATTAAGCACATACCGCGGTTTCTCCATCGGATTCCATCTGTCACTAACTTTCTTCGATCACCGAGTCGTCAGAATAGTTCAAATCTGCTCGGAATCATACAAAAAAATGCGATTAGATCTGATGGGAAGTCAAATCTGAGCAGAAGAAGAGAAGCTTACCATGAGATCTGAAGATGGAGTCGTCGTGATGTGTGACTCTTCAGATCTTTTTGAATCTGCGATTCTTTCTCTAAAAGAGGAGCGAGAGAGATATTTGTAAGCTGCTGCTATTTGTCTCTGCTCTTGCCTCTTGTCACTCTTTTCTGATTTAGAAAAACATTATTAATATAACAAATAATATCCGTCGGTAGAAAAAAAAAAAAATCATGTTCATAGCCAACCAAGCAACCACCACCACCGACAACTCCACGTTCGATTTTTTTACTGTGTCGTAAGAGTGAAAAAGCTTTTTTAACTTGCCGAGAAGACTTTAAAAAAAAAAAAAAAAACTTAATACTCGATCCTTGATACTGACAGTGTGTATAGAGATGTTTTAACATTTGCAGCAGGTTGAAGACGAGACAGTATCTGGGTCAGAAGTTAAAAGGCCCATCTTTAGGATCATCAGGCCCAATTAAAATTAGACCGAGATTCGATTTCCGGTTTACATTCCGTTGATAGACGGCAGTTACATAACCGTTCGAACCCTAACCTTTTTCTAAAGGCGACCTCTTCTTCTTCTTCTCTCTGTCGCCGTTGCTTTCGCCATTGTCGTAGCGGTGAGTCTTCAATAAATTATTCGCCTTTCCATGTGGGTTTTGTCTTCTTGTTAAGAAATTGAATTCCTTTTGACTAAGAATCGTTCAGAACTTAATATATGAAATCTTGAGTTTTGATAGGGTATGAAACTTAAGCTTGTAGTGTAATGCACTTTTTGAGCTTCTTGTAATCTGATATTTAGTTAATGAGTGGAATTGCGTCGATACATACAAGATGCAGGCCTAAAGTATATATCTGCACTAGCTTAGTTAAAGCTATATGTTTGATGATGTTTTGATTATAATACTTTCTGTTTTATTTGCTGCAGCTTGTCCTGAAATTTTACAACTTCTTTGGCTAGTCTCTTGTGTGGGAGAGCAATGACTAAAATGACTAAAGCTCGTGGGACTGATGTAAGTTTTGATGTCATAAGTCTTTGTTTGTATATTTTTAATGTGTTATTTAGCTTCTGAAAGGGCGTTTATTGTAGATGGCAAAGAAAAAGGAGAAAGTTGATTCTGGATTGGATATTAAGTCTATGGTTCATCAGCATGGTGAATTTTTCGATACTTTGGTAGAGCTCATCCCTGCGAGATTCTACTTACCTGATGAGACGGAAAGGAAGTGGTTTCCAGGTCTTAGCAAGGCTCAAAAAGCTAAAGCGAAGAGGAAAACAACCGAGAATCTAAAGAAAGCAAGGAGGGATAGGTTGGATCCTGAGAAGTCTGCTCTGACGACTCTTGATTTGTTGAAGCAGAAGATAGAGAAGGAGAAGTTGAGTAATGATATTGGTGATGATGATGACAGTGAGGAGGAAACTGATAACAGAAAGCTTAAGACTGATTCGGTTACTTACGAGGAGCTGAGGCAACGTCTCCACCGCAAGATTGATGAGCTTAAAGGTGGTCGTGGAGGTTCAGACAGACCAAGAAGCCATGAGAGGCCGAAGAAGAAGAAGATTGTGCCAAATAAGAGAAAGAGGGAGTCGGATTCTGAGGAGAAGACTGTTGAGGAGAATAAAGGTAAGGGTAAGTTGGATGTGGAAGAGGCTGCTAAGGACCTTACATTTGGTTATGTCAAGATCGACGACGATGAGGAACACGGAAAGGATAAAAAGAAACGGAGGCTTTCTAAGTCAAGAGAGCTTGAAAGGGCTTTGAAGTTAGAGGCTGCAAAGAAGGATCCAGAGAAAGGTGAAGTAATTGCGAAGAAGCACTCATGGAAGGCAGCTACAAGCAGAGCAGCTGGTATCAAGGTTCATGACGACCCAAAGCTACTGAAGCAGAGCATCCACAAAGAGAAGAAGAGGCACGAGAAGAACGCAGAGAAGTGGAAGGAAAGAGTTGAAGGACAACAAAAGGTTAGAGTGGAGAAGCAGCAAAAGAGGTCAGGGAACATTGCGGATAGGATTGAACAGAACAAGCTGAGGAAGATTGCCAAGAGGGAGAAGAAGCTCTTGCGCCCTGGCTTTGAAGGTCGTAAAGAAGGGTTTATCAATGATGGAAAGTAAAAACTCAAATCTTCAATGTGCCTTTAGTGTTCCAACGTTTCCAAGATGTGATCATCTCAAATGCTGTGAAGAACATCTTTTGACATTTTGGGAACTTCATCTAGTCAAGTCCCTAGCAATATCAGTTTATCATTTTAGTTCGTTTTTGTTTTGCAGTTTGCAGACTTATCAAATGTTTGTTACACAATGTGTTCCTTAAAGTTAATGGTCTTATCAAGTTTTGATATGGAATTGAACTAAACCGAGTTGTATCCTAATAGATTTCGGTTTAGCCTTGTTCATAAATAATTCCTGAGAGTATGTAATCTTGAAGTGCCAGTTCTATCTAGAATCAATGGAGATATGACTAGACTAGACAGACGTGTCTGATTTGAACAGCGAGCTTACTAAACAGATGGTTACATGGATAATGCAGGAAAAACAAGTCCTTGGCACTCTGTTCGAAGAGCAGAACAAGTTCAAAATTGTGATTC
The DNA here is from genome assembly GCA_905132885.1 of Moricandia moricandioides. Classification (NCBI taxonomy): domain Eukaryota; kingdom Viridiplantae; phylum Streptophyta; class Magnoliopsida; order Brassicales; family Brassicaceae; genus Moricandia; species Moricandia moricandioides. The sequence continues at coordinate 214,893 of CAJHQQ010000142.1, forward strand.
AAAGCCAAGATAACAGATGGATAACAATCTATTCTCTCTGTCTACATTTGACATGGTGATACTTTAATTCAATGAGACATGAAACATCCTAAGAGACACATCATTATGAGGTTTGAACTAAAAATTGAAAGCCTCTTTACACATCATAGATGTTACATATTGTAAATAGTTGTAGTTGCTCCATGTCAGATGTTTGAGGAAATTAGGTTTAGGGCAACATCCAGGCTACTAATAGCTGGAACATATCCGTATCATGATACAATACATAGTTATTTTGCTCTCAATAATGCTTTACTATTCAAACAAGAGATATTATAACTTTCATGTGTTACTAATTTAGCATACCAGGGTTCTTATTATGAATCTATAAAAGAAGAAAAGACAAGGCTGATGAGCAATGCTCCTAGTGTTACAGATGCACATAGAAAGAGAAACTCTGCTGTCAAAGCTTACACTAAAGTAACTGACAAAAAGTTGTCAACTATAAAGCTTAAACTAGAAACTGGTCAGAAGCTTAAAGGAGTTCAGGTAAAGGCTATATTCTCCTTTGATGCTAGAAAATTGCAGGTCGAGTATATGGAGGCTGCGGCGGCTCTAACGACGAAATCCTTATCTGAGAGCAATGCATCCGCAGCTCTGCGACACAATTCAGATAGCAGGATACTAAAAATCTGGATTGAGGAACAAGTATTTTAACCGTGTAGTGAAATGGCCATACCTAGAGTACAATGGCATTCCTAACTGTAAGAAGTTCTGACCAGAACTCGAGCTCAAGTTTTGCAGACCTCGGTCACAATGTGATTGCAGCGCTCTCACTTGGTTTAACCAATTTTCCTGAATATTCAAGTTCGTTAACTCAAAATCAGATGCTAACGAAAAAGAGGAAATGTGTGTGGTTGAGATATCTCAGCTTCTTTACCAGTTGTTTCTCTTCTTCTGATAGCGTTTGTTCGAGTTGGTTAAACAGCGCCATCCATCTGTTCTTGTGGTTAACGACCGTTGAAGATCTCGAAGCTCCATTCATGAGTAAATTTGGGTCATTCTCTTGATCAGCTGGGAACTCTTTTGTTATTAAGAAAGGTAGCTCTGTCGTCACAACTGCTCTAACCCTCTTCTTGCTACGGCGAAGAGCTGAAAAGAACCAGAGTTTGAGGAACAACCAAGTATTGTAGTTTTTCATTGCATCAATGATCTTAAATGAGTTGTTGGTCACCTGAAACACGGCATTTGATGTCCTGATGCAGCAGTTCCAACCATTGAGACGCTACTGTAGCCGCTGCAAGTCAAAGATGAAGATCTATCTAAGCCACATATGATAGTATAACCTCATGCACACTGAGTAATACATTCAAGAACATACCTTTGACAGTGAGAACACTAGCATGGTTCAGACCTGCTGCGTCCTCGCTCGACAAGGAACTGGCATTTTCCGAGAACTTACCTGCTGTATTGTTATCTTCACTGAACTCACCATCTGCGCATCTCTCCTCTCGGTAGTGCATGGAGTAGTTACCTTCTGGCATGTCATATCTAGAAGCATCAGTGTTGAAATCTTCCAAGTTCTTCCTGGAACTCCCACCTATATTATTACTATGCCTCATTGGGTGGTGGTGATATGAGTTTCCACAATCTTTATCAGATTTGATAATGCTTTGGATGATGGAGAGTACTTGCCTTTTGTTTCTAACATGGTTTATAATCCCAGGGTTCAATTCATTGAGCAGTCCACTAGGAGAAGCTAACCTAGCAAACCTGTCAGCTTCTTCTTTCCTTGCAACCTCTATCTTCCTCTTCTTCACCATTGCAGCATCATTACTCTTGCTTCTGCGACCACGTTTCCTAGGAGCAGGTATCCCTCCGTGAGAAGACGAGACGACACAGCTGCTTGACGTCACTGAAACCCCACCGTGTGGGTTAGATAGAAACCCGTTTTGTTTCATTGCTTTCCACAGCTTCATTGGATCGTTTCCCTCAACAGGAGGAACACTAGAACTCCCACACTCTGAATAAACATCCGTAGAACAAGATTTCTCGCTTCTGGAAACACAGAATCCACTTCTTTTCTGAGATACACATTCATCTTCAGTTCTCTTAACCAAAGCCCCCTTGTCACAATCAACATCTGTCTTGAGATCAACAACTAACAGTTCAGTCTTATTATTACTCGTCCCAAGACTCTGACTTTCATTAGCCTTTTCATTGCCTCCTATCTAAACCCCCAAAAAATTAAAAAAAACATATTAATTAGATCGAGAAATTAAAAGACAAAAAAAAAAACAAACGTAAGAAAAAAAAAAGAGTAAAGGTGTTACCTTTAAGTCGGATCTGGGAATCGACGAAAGCCCTCGAGAAACATCCATTGCGAGTCAAATTAATATCTAGAAACGAGCAAAGACAGAAACCCTCGAAGAAGAAGCTACAAATTACAAGAGAATCTGAGGAAAATAGAGAAAAATGGTGAGTACAGATTCCTCTAATCCTCGAGGGAGAAGACACGAGAAGGGGAACTAGGGTTTAGAGTGAATTAAGCTATGGTTTAAGATCCGATGGTGATTAATTGAGATCCGATTGTGAATTTTGAGACCCCTAGAACTGGAGCTCAGAGAGAGAGAGAGGAAGAAGAAGAAGAGCGCGCGATGTGGGCGTAGTAGTTTTAATAACTTACTGACACGAACAAAAAGTGGATCTAAGAAAGTATTTAAATTCAAAACAGGCTCACTCGTGATTTGGAGGGAACAGTGCTTCGGCCCTTTCAAATTGAGCTCATTTACTATATTCTCAGGCCCTTTTAACCTTTTTAAAAAAAAGTTTAAATTTTACACATTTTATTGGAATTTTCAAATGAAAAGTTTTCACAGATATCTTAAAGTTTGAAGTAAAACAGTTTTTGAAATTTAATCGCTAACATGTGTAGAAGAAAATAAACATCAATTGCAAATATGTATTTATGAAATGTAGTATATTTATATAAGAGATAAAGACCAAAAAAGACCTAAAAAAAATTTTGTCCCAAAAATAATAATTAAAGAGAAAAATGACTAAAATAAACTTTATTAAACGATGTAAATATATATTTAGATATTTAGGTTAACTAATATATACTTAGGGTTTAGAGTTATGGGATGGGCCTTTTGGAGTTGAGGTTTAAAATTTAAAAAAAATATTAAAAATATTAAAATTTTCAAAATAAAAAAAGTCTATTTTAGTCATTTTTTCTCTCAATGTCTATTTTTGCGAAAAAAACTTCAAAAATGGATATTTGAGAGATTTGCCCTTTATAATCCGATGATAGTGATATAATTATTCTATCTAATTATTAGCAACATATTTGTGACCTTAAAAAATTTTTGTCACAAAAATAGCATTTTAAGGAAAAATATGACTAAAATATATTTTATTAAATGGTGAAATATACATCTAGACTTAGAGTTTAAAGTTGGGGTGAGTTTGGGAGGTGAAGTTTAAAATTAAAAAATAATAAAATATACTAAAAAAAATAAAAAATAAAAAGATATTTCAGTCATTTTTTGTTAAATGTTATTTTTGACAAAAAATTAAAAAATATTATTTGTGAGATTTGTCCTATAATTATTCTATCTAATTATTAGCAAATATGGGTTATGACACACTATAAAATACGCTAGTAACAAGACTATCAACATAGGCTATAACTTGGAATGAAATTTTGGAATAAAATCTTTTGAAATGGATCATTCCATAGGATTCTATAAAACAGTTATCATGAAAACATTTTAAACACAATTACATATATTTCATTTCTGGAATAAAACAAAAGAAAATATTTGTAAAATCCATTCCATTTATTCATGATTCTAAACCTTCGTGAATGAATAAAATGTATGAAAATCTCTGTTCCATTTAATTTATGTTTTTATCCCATTTCATACCTCATTCGATTTTTTTTTTCTATTTCGGAAATAACCATTCTTTTTATTTATAATATTACAATTAGGAATAATCAGTTACACCCATAATTGTCTCCTAGTTTAGATATTGATAGTTTCCAAATTTACCTATTCTTACGATATTTGTGTACTAATATTTGCTTTCTCGTTTTAGGCTAAGTACATTTGTGGAGCCAGACGAGGTGTTGCAATCGCGTGCAAAGGCTTTGCCATGAAAAGATCACTCTTACTTTCCGAAACGTCGATCTTATCCTCACCATGCACTGATGACCACGTGAACCCTTGAATCAACCGAGCCAAAAGCATGTACGTCATGGCCGACCCAATGTTTGAACCCATGCACCCTCTTCGCCCTACGCTGAACGATATTATATTGAGATTTGTATCATTTAGCTCCACGTTTTTGTTATTGCTCATATGTCTCTCGGGATCGAACATAAGTGGCTTGTCCCAAACGTTAGGGTTTCTCCCTATACCTAAACGACTGATAAGAACGTGGCTTCCCTTGGGAATGAAGTAACCGTCCACCACTGCATCGGTGGTGGACATGTGAGGGAGGTTGAACGGCGCCACAGGATGTAACCGGAATGCTTCTTTCACACAAGCCTTCAAGTAGTTGAGATTTGAGATGTCGGATTCAAGGACAAAACGGTCTTTTCCAACTACTCTATCGATCTCTTCCACAGCTTTTTGCATAATGCTCGGCTGGTTAATTATTTCTGCCATAGCCCATTCCACTGCATTTGACGGATTATCCACCGTTGCCAACATTAGTTCCTTCACAATCCAACAAACTAGTTAACCACCAGAAATTAGAAATCATCGAATTAATATTATTTTTTTGTAAAAACAAATAAAAACTTTTGCTAATGCTAAATGGAATTTTAATTATGGAGTAACTTAAATGTTGGTGCACCAGTAAAAACATAATTCAAATAGATAAAGAATTTTATTGAAAGGAAAATGAATAAAATTCTAAAAAAATACATAAATTATTCATTCATATAATCAAGGGCAATTCTCTCAAATAAACTTCTTAAAGTTTTTACCACCAAAATAGCTCTCAAGAAAAAAAATCGAAATAGCCATTTTTTATTTTACAATTTTGATGTTTTTTCAAATTTTAAAACTCACTTCCTAAACCACACCACACAATTGTAAACCCTAAGTTTAGATTAGTTAATTTTAAGGGTATAAGTGTATATTTACATCATTTAATAAAATCTATTTTAGTCACTTTTTATTTTTAAAAATTATTTTTGTGACAAAAAAAATTTTAGGACTATTTATCTTTAATCAATATACAAATCTCAAAATAAATTTCATCTCAATAGTATTTTTTTTCTCCGCATATATTTTTGTGATTAATTTGTATTTGTTCACAGCATTTCTAGAGAAGCTCTACAATGATCTACCAAGGTTAGAGCATGATTATCCGGAGTTCTTAGGAGAAGTTCTTGCACTGTTCGCGAACCCCACTGACATGTGAGGCCTATGGACAGTGCAAGAACCGCTACTAGTTGTTACACGTACGCTTGTAAACACGTCACAAAGAAACGTTTTAGTTATAAAATTGGAAACTCTGCTGTTTGTTAAATAATTATGTCGATAGCAATATACATACCGTCACTTGCGCTTTGATCTCTTCGTCCGACAAGGCAGGCTTCCCGTTGGTGTCTTTAGCCATTATAAACATGTCAAGAAAATCTTGAGGCTCTTTCATATTCCCATCACGCCACTGCTTGAGTCTTTGATCGACAAAAGAATCGTTATACTTACTTATACTCCTCATTGCGCCACTCACGACCTTCTCATGGCCTTCCAAGTCCAAGAACCTTAGCCACGGGACATAATCCGACAAAGCAAATGCGTAAAGATGGGTTACGACCGTAAACAAAGAATCAACATGTTCAATCTCTTCGAACCCTGGTCCATAACCATCTTCACTTCCTTTACCAAAATGCCTTACACCAAACAGCATCTTCCGAATTACATTACCACTGTATTGCCGCACACCAAGCCTTAAATCTATAACCACATCACCTTGGCTTTTGACACATAGGTTATTGATGTAACGGATGAGATTATCAGCCTCCTCGGTTCTCTTCTCGAGCGTCCACTTGAAGCTCTCCTTGCTTGTCACGTGAGATGCCACCACTCTCCTCATCTTCTTCCACTGCTCGCCTTGTGGCTCCACCGCGACGGTTAAGTACCCACGGCTACAGTACTCCGTGCCCATGGTTAACGGTCTAGTGGCGAAAATGGAGTCTTGCTTCTTAAGAATCTCTCGTGCAATCCGCGGGGATGTCACGGGAATGACATGAGTATTGGCGATAGGGATACATGCAATATCGGTGTTGAGTTCTTGCATGATGTCATGTATCCACCGGAACACCGGTTTCTTCCTACATAGTATCTCTGGTAGGTTTCCGATTAGAGGCCAAGGTTTTGGACCGGGAGGGAGACTGAGGTTTCTTGTGTAGGAAGTCATTATCACATTTTTCTTCGGCTCGTTACGCTTTTTGATCATCGTTAGTGCAACGATGAGAAGACCTAGCATGAACGCAAGTAATGATGTGGACTCGAGCATTGTTGCCAAGAAACACGATCGTGTAGTAATGTGTTGAAGTGAAATACGTTCTTTAAATGCTGGAAGAAAAGCAATCCTCGCGGTTTGGCAAGCTCATGCATATGTACTAGTACATGTTAGATTTTTTTTTTTTGAACAACATAAGACCATTGCTAGTACATGTTAGCTATCAAAAAAGATATTCACCAAATTTTCTAATGGATCTAAGCCGTGACATCGTTCTAACCAGCCAAATAGAAAAAATATTAGATCAATTGATGTTGGACCCGTCCCTAATAGATACTCTTCCACCAAGTGGGAATCACTAAAACACAACCACCACTTAATAATGTTTGTTTTCTTGGGGAGACATTTTAAGTAATATTCGCCTAATATCTACGGAAATGTTTTCTTATGATTCCATAACAAGGTTATTTCAATTAAATAACCATTCGAAAGTACAAAAAAAATTATATTTAGAGCAAGAATAATTGAAAATAGAGATGTATTATTTCTCTAATACGTAAAGTTTGTTAAAATTTAGCAACGTTAAAATTTTCATTGTATTGAACTTTATGTGACTATTTTTTGGGTCAAATGTTCTAAATTTTACTCCCACCGTTTCATAATACATGATGTTTTAACTTATCGCATAAAGATTAAAAAATTTACATTTTTTAAAAAGTATTTTTAAGAATATAATTTTAAAATCATTCAACTAATTATAAAAAGACGGTAAAATTTTATTGGTTGAACATTTTTCAATAAAGTTAATATTAATCTTAAAACTTCAAAAAGTATCTTAAAATTTCAAAACATCTTATATTTTGAAACAACATAAACTTCTTAAAACATCATATAATTTGAAACATAGGGAGTATATTATTCTAAAATGGATGTATATATTTTATCTACAATTTGATTATAGGAAATCATAGCCATTCTGTCCAACATAATGTCAATTGTGAATCTGTGATTAGTATAAAGTGTAAACGTTTTAAATATTGAAAATGCATGGGAATTAGTCTTAGACATATAGGATCGAAACTCTTTAGGTTTTAGTTTTATAAAGAAAAGACGTGTCTCGTCAGCTCGTAGCATTGATATTCCGTTGGCTATACGACTGTATACCATGTGCATGTATTTGTGGCGTATTGGATTCTTACAACATTGTCATTCAAAGGTCATCCACAGCAAGGGTATCTCCAGGAATCTCTATAGAATTAAATAATAAAACAAATACAAATAGTATGAGAAAGAGGAAAAAAATTGGAGATTGGGCTAGAGACGTCCCTCTGCGAGGAGATTCTGCCACAAAGTTGAGACTTGAGAGTTTTTATAACAAGTGTCACTTTATTATTTAATCTAACTTTTCATTGATTAGATTTAATTACAATGTAACTATATATCATTATTATATTTGTGAGAGACTATTATAACCAATGCTGGTGCTTTTAATATTATTAACTTATATTTTAAGTATTTTAATTATGTGATTAATTGTAGTCATTAAAAGATCAATATATGATTTTAAAGTGTATATGTGGTAATAGTCTCTCAATTTATTTTTTTGAGATTCTCTTGTATAAAATTATATTTCAACTTTTCTATCTTTTCATTTTTTTGTTTTCATTTTTAGGTGAAAACTTGTGATTAACACTCTATTTTAGTTTTGGGTTTCCCTTGGTTCTACTAGTTTTTGTTGGTAAACCTTGTTTTGTTGTTGGTCCTTTGTGTTTCTATCAGTTTTGCGAGATAAAAAAATTATAGTCAAATAAAATCTTAATCCAGGCTTCGATTTTGATATATGGTTTCTGGTTTATATTGTTTCTGGCTTGGTGATACCAGTTGGATGAAAAGAGAACGAGGTTCGAAAGTCTTGTTTATTCTCTGCAATCACCATATATTTTTTTAATTTAAATATATAAATATATTTTTATACTTTTTAATTAATGTAATTTTGGGAATTTCTTCTTTATGTGCTATTATTTTTTCTAAAAAACATGATTTAGTGCTATTTAAAGGTAATTCTCTTATATTTATATAGAAATGTGTAGCTTCATTTTTATCAAATATAGCTTATTTCGTTTTGTTAGGTTATACTATAATGAAAACGTTTTTGTTTGCTTTCGATGCGGTTTAATCCAAGTTTATATGTCCACCCTAGCGCAAAAGTAGAAGTATTCTCCATAAGAAAAACACTTTACCATTTTTGTCATGTGATGAACATGATGACAGGGTTCCATTCATACTTCGACCTCGTGCTGATCAAAAACGTGGGTGGTGCTGGAGATGTTAAGGCCGTAGCTTTGAATGGCTCAAAGACCGATCAATGGCAATCCATGTCCAGAAACTGGGGACAGAACTGGCAAAGCAACACTTACCTCAGAGGTCAAAGTCTCTCTTTTCAAGTCACTGCGAGTGATGGTCGTAGTGTTGTGAGCTATATATATATATATAAGAGTCAATGATTGTGCTTAAGACAAAGACTCTGTTTCTTAGTAGTCTTATGGATCATATAAACTCATAAGATAGACCAAGCGACTACCATCCAAGCTTGGCATGTCTTGTTTCATAGGATATACAACTAGTAGTTGCAAAATCATGATCAAGGCCAAGATATACTGCAACTGCAACATCCAGATAATACATTAATGTTTTGCTTCTTAAATCAATTATTTGCCAAATAATCAAAGTCTCTTTGTAGTGACTGAAAAAAGGATTAAAAGAGCACTAACCAAAAAAAAAAAAAGAGAACAGCTCTAAAGTTGTAGAGGAAGGAAAAAGATGAGCCTCTCTTTGCCTATATTTACATAAAATTTCCCCCCAACAAAAAAACTCTTAAAATTTGTACACAACAACAGGCCAAGACCCTCTCTACTAAGACGAGTGTCTCAGTACTTCAGTACAGTATCGTCTTCCCTGTTTCACAATGGAAGTAAAAGTCAGACAACAAGAAGCAAGAACAAGGGATTTGGTTCATAGATTTGTGTAACAAATACCAAAACTCATGTTCAAAATGATCAGATGAATCATAGTCCTCCTCTTCATGATCATAGCGCTCACATAACTGCATGAAGTATACGCAAACGATTTTGTAGAAAATAGTGAGAATGGTTGGTTATGCCAAAGGTGGAGACAAAGACAACCTTTCTTGGTTATGCAAGGGAAAAAAAAAACAGTTTTACTCTGACCTTATCAATTTTTGCAGCAGCTTTTGAATCTGCCTCATCATCTGCCTGCAAATTGTTCATCACAGCTAGGTGTTCAGCAAGCTTTCAACTTTGCAAAGTGTTTCAAAAGAGATTGGATTCAAATGCCACAAACTCATAAGACTACTCACAAAACCCAAAACCCAAAAAAAAATATCACAAGAAGCTTCTTAAAGCCTGATTAATCTGACTCTAAAGCTAGCTGGTCCCATAGACAAAAAGTAAACAAATCCTCCAAATCAAGAACTTACATACCTTATATATGCTTTGAGCTTCTTCTTTTAGTCTCCTGTTGTGTGCCAAATCAACCTCTTCAGCACGAACTATGAAGGGTTTCCGATCCTAGAAAATAAGCAACAAGTATACAAACCAAGCATATAAATGAACTGTTTGTTTTGAATAGCAGAAGGCTCGGGCCGCCGAAGGTTTGAAACCACAACATGTAAGATTAGTTTCGTCCCAACACAGCATGTAACATCTTAGCTATTGTGTCAGAAGAAAAGTTTAAGCCTTTTGAGTGATAATGAATGAAACTGATACCTCTGGTAACATGTTCTTCCACACAATGAAACAAATTCTACTAGCATCCACCATGTTCCCATCATAGCTTTTCCTAAAATCCTCTCTACATTAAAAAAAAAGTTAAGTTTTTTTTGACGTGAACGTATCCAGAAACAGAGTAAGGTTCTGTGTTACAGTACAAGAAGAAGACGAATGGTGATCTGGGTTCATCTCCAAAGGTCACAGTGGGTTCTGAGATCGTATCGATTCCCTTAAACCTCTTCACTTCCTTTCTTTTCTCTCCACACTCGTGCATATCAAACAGAGCAATCGCTATCATAACACCACATTCTTCACTGTAATCAAACCCGAAACAGAGTATCACGAATCTACCTATGAACCCTAAATCTGACGAATAAAGAAAAAGACTTACCATTTATCAAAAGCGCTTCCGTCGGCAGCACGACGAACAGCTTGAACCCTTTTACGGATTCTCGCCATTAATGCGTCGCTTTCTCAAAAGCTCTTCAGTTTTTTTTTTCTCTTTCTCGACAGAGACAAAGGTTGGAACTTTTTTTAAGGTTAAACATTTTAGCGCATAATCTCTTGGTGATGCTAACGTGCGCTTAACAGATTAACGCGCGGGGTTTAATTGGCGCGTTTTTAAAACAGAGGAAATCTCTTACTCCCGCTTTGTACTAACTAATTAAATAATGCCAGGTAATCACTCGTGAACTAAGCTAATAAAAAAACTTCAAAAATGGTAATTAATACTCGTAAAAAGTGTCAATTTGATATTTCATGCGAATTAAAAAATTGACAGAATATACTACTTCCTATGTTTCATCCAAGTGATGATCTTAAGAAAATAAAATTGTTTCATTTTAATTAACATTTTCAAAAAAAATTTTGTAAAAATGAGTGTAATTTGACATTTATGATCATTTGTATTATGATGTATGATTTTTATTGGTTGAATAATTGTAATTATTTTTGTTTTAGGTATACAAGATAGATTAAATAGAAGTTTGTAATTTCCTTAATTGGTTTAAAAAACTTTAAACAAGTTATTTTGAAAGAAAGGGAATAATTGTATTTTTAAGTCAAAAAAAGGGGGAATAATATATTTTATTTAATGTACAATATTTGAAAAAAAACGATTTATATAAACATTTGTTAGTTAATTAAAATAAAAAAATTACGCATAAAAAATTATTAGAAATGTAGAATATTATAATGGCAAAACATAGAGAGTATTGTAAAGTATACTTAGGGAATTTCATTAGATATTAATTAATGTGGAGATAATACACACTTAACACACAATACAAGCACATTTAAACGGGTCTTCAACTCTTTAGGAAAAGATCAACGTCTTATTCTCTCACAAACCAATCAGAAAACGACACGTGGAGAGATTACTCAGTTAGTTCTCCCACAAACCTTCCTGATCTCACCGCTACTACCAGTCAAGGGGCTAATATCACCCATCTTGATCATCGCCGCCGTGAAATCTGAGTTAAAGCTCGACGGATTGTTGCTGTAACCACGGACTATGGAGTCAGTGGAGCCGCCGTTGAATAGCACTTGGTCTGAATGTAGGAGACCTCTCTGAGCCATTAGGTTCTTGAAGTAGCTGTTGTCGAAAGAAGTGGCTGAGTTGATGTCAAGTGGAGCTAGGTTTCCGTCGCCGGAACCGGCTGTTCTAGGGCAAGATCTCTGTCGTAGGGTGGCGAAGGCGGTGTTGATGTTTGTCTCGTTGTAGACCCTCGTTCGGAAGTTCCTGCAACTCGATTGCCCAATCGTGTGTGCGCCTGAAGTTAAGATTTATAGAATAGTTTGTTTAATAATCTGTTACTAAATAACTATCACTTACAACATTTCACACGGATTATAAAAGTGATAATATATACTAATATGCATTTATTTAAGAGAAATATCCTAAGATAGTATTAAAAAAAATTGTTACCAAAATAAATTTCAATGATTAGAATAGACTTTATTAAAGAGTAAATATATATATATATTTATACATCTTAGGTTAACTCATCTAAAGTTAGAGTTTAGAGTTATGAGTTGGGATTTGGAAGTGAAGTTTAAAATTAAAAATAAAAATAAAAAAATATTAAAATTTTTAAAATAAAAAAAATTCTATTTTGCTCATTTTGTTTTGAAGTTTATTTTTGTGACAAAAACTTTTAAAAAGTCTATTTGAGAGATTTATAATTTATTTACAATATAACTTTTTAAACGAAAATCTATTGGTTATTTGAAATGGTAAGAAATAGATTATATACAAAAAATTGCATTGAAAATATACAATAATACTTTTTATGAAAAAATAATAGTAAATGACATAATAAAATCCCCAAAACAGCATTTTTTAAAGAGAAATATCGTAAGATAGACTTAAAAAATTCTTTATCACTAAAATAAATTTCAAAGAGAAAATTAATCAAAATAAACTTTATTAAATGGTGTAAATATACATTTATACCTCTTGTGTTAACTAATCTAAATTTAAGGTTTAGAGTTATGGAACGAGGTTTGGAGGTGAGATTTAAAATAAATAATAAATAAACATTCAAAATATAAAATGTCTATTTTAATCTATTTTTTTCTGTTTTTGTGATGAAAACTTTAAAAAGTTTATTTGAGAGAATTGTTTTTATTTAAATGGTAGAAATAAATATACTTATAAATTTAAGTTTAAGATTTAGCTATTAAAATTTAAGGTTTAGTATTTAAAGGATGAAATAAAGATTTTATATTATAATGTATATGTAATTTAATATTTTTATTGGTTAATAAATGTTATTTTGAAGATTTTTCTATTTAATTATTATTTTCCTGAAAAAACTTAATAAATGGTATTTATGAAATTTGACCTTAAACATTATCGTTTTCTTACAACGCCTTAACATTATCGTTAAAATACTTTGTCGGTGTGTCGTTATAGTAATGTATATAATTATGTAACTCTGGCAAAGGAACAGAAAAGGTAGTGGTGTGTTGAAAAACAAACACAAAGAAACAAGAAAGAGCCGACAAAACTCAAAAAGACAATCTAATTATTTATTTTGTGTCTTAATCACAGAAATGTAGTATTAAAGTATACTTTAAATTTTGTAATCAGCCATAATCAAACGATTGTTTTAAAGTAAGCTCCTTCATTGGTTGCTTTATTATTTTATTTCAATCAACCTATGAAACAAAAAGTTGCATATATGCAATGAAAAAAAGAGGTAAGAAGAGAAATGTAACGGACCGGAGAGAGCAACCATATCTCTGGTGGAGAGTCCAACGGACCTGAAACTACTAATAAGCTGGCTAAGACTCATACTCGGTGCCGGAATGTTACTATTCGCGGCGGCTTGACTCGCCGTTTTTGAATCTCTTCTTCCTACTTTCACATTCCAATTAGGCCCTCCCAGCTTCAATGAGAAAAACAAGGACGAATGTTATTGACCGGTTTAGTATATCAAATTTGCAAAACCGGACTATGAATAAATATATATAAATGGAGAGAGAACTTACTTGTACAACGGAGTCTCTAGCTGCTATAGCTAAGATATCAGCACAAGACACAACCCCAGGACATGTTTTTTCAACCGCAGATTTGATGTTGTCGATCACATTAAACCCACGAGCAGAATTGCGGTTAGGGTTAGCGTTTTGTTCTCCCGTAAAGCTTGATGTGTCATCTAGTAGAATAGAACCGTCGCATCCCTATATGTTAAGTTATAAGATTAGAGGTCCTGAACAATTGTGAGTTAGAAGCCAAATTTTTTTTTGACCGTTTACATATAAAAATGGAAAAGCAAATTGGCTACACTCCAAACCAGAACTACAAACATATTAATACTAACCATAAACCAACTATTCTACTGAATATTATATTTAAAAAAAAGTCAAAAATTTTGATATTCTAATTAGGACCGAAAGCACATGCTTATTTGACTTGTACTCAGGACCGCTACTGGATTAGAAGAAGAAAACATTATGCTACTTTCTTGGGATGCAAGGAATATACAAGAAAAGGTCAACAAAAAAACTTACGTTGACGAAGCAATCGTGGAAGAAGAGACGGAGAATAGATGCACCCATTCGAGGCTGGCTGCTAACGGCAGATTTAACGCCTGCTTTAACGGTGGAGAGAAGATTAGGGCAAGAGGTTGAGTAGAAATTTGTAGTGAGTTGTGCTTCGGCGACGTTGTTGTTGTCACCTTGCAGCAAAAGCACGAGAAGTATAAGGGAAATAAGATGATGTGAAGACATGTTTGAGTAAATAAAAGACTTGGATAGACTTAAGAGTTGATTATTGTACAAAGCATAACGGAGTAGAGGTTTATATAGAGACGTTAATAAGGATGCCCTAATTAAAGTGATAGATAACGCGTTGAAAAGTGTGTATGGTTCCTGTTAATTATTTTGTCTTTAATATTCATTTTTGCATGTAATTTAATTTGTAAATTATCTACATCGGTGAGAGAAGCTAAAACAAACTTTGTCAGCGGTAATATTTGTGTATCAAGTAATTAGTATATCTATAAAATTAAGTAGAAGACTTTATATATAGTTGACTTGGAAAATGATGAGAAATAAGAGATCAAATTAATGGATTGAAAAATAAAATACATTGTAGGGCTTAATACTTGGTCGTTATTTGCATGACACTATTTAAGAAAGAAACTGTTAGTATATCATCTATAATTATCGTTGATATTTTTCTATAAATAATTTAGGACCGATAATATACCTTTTGATTAAAATATTTTCCTAACCATCTTATTGTTTTCGTTCGATATTCATATTATTAGTCAATTTACCTTTACTAGCAGACCAAAGAAGTAACTATTTGCAAACACGTCTTCTTTGAAATAGAGGCCGAAAGCTTACTTGCAAAAATATCTTGTTTTTTTTTTGTTCGTCAAATCGAAATGTTCATGTCCAGTGTTTTTAGCATGATTATAGCAATGACTTGACCCCTGTCCTTTCAATCGAGTAACTTCGGTCCATATAAATGATCGAAACCTCGCAAACAACAACGCAAAAAAGGAATAAATGGTCTAAAGTTTATATAATCATTATTTTGATTATAGTTGAATATATACAGTTGATGATGCTTAAGCTATGATTAACATGGACCTTTTAAGGTGGAGTTTTTAACGTAAAATTTATTTATTTATTTTTTATATATTTTTTCTGCTAAAAAACGTTTTTTATGTTTCTTATTTAAGAGAGTTCTTAGGTTTTCTTAGTTAAAAGCTAAGAAATGTCTTTTAAAAAAATTAAAAACTCCACCATAAGAAACTCACTTTAATCATGCTCTTATATTAATACTATGAAAGATAAGTTCGAACGTATAGTAAACAAAAGGATATAAGATTGACCTAGTGCAATTTCAAATTATACAGATTATTCCTCCATGCAGCTAAAAACAAAGCACGTGGAAAAAACACCGTGTATGTCGCTTTAGCTATCTTATAGAACAGTCTGGTTGATTTTGATGCCATAACTAATTTAGGTTAGAAGTCATAGTAATAAATCATGTTTCAAAGCCGCCTTATACAGTAATATATTATGGATTAGACATGCATATATATCTTTTTCAGCCCACCATGGAAAAATGTAGAGAAGAGTTCGTTAGAGAGAGTTGTCAAGAATAGTGGCCTGTCTTTCTAATTAATATCTTGGACCTAACTTTTGATTTTATGGAAAATAGATATTACATAACTAGGTTTGTTAAAATTTCTTGCTTCAAATTCCAGCAAGTGTCTTTGTTACTTTGATTAGTATTTGCAGTAACATAATATTACATGTTTATATATCAAGCTTACACTGTTTAGTTTCTTTCCTGCACGTAAAAAGTATTCTTAATCATCACACATGCCATTCTGTTATCTATATGTATGACATTACGAATTTTCTAATTTTATGCTAAATAAATAATGTAATGTATACTAACCCAGTGTGGAGATCTTTCTCCTAATACGATCAAATGGTTTTAATATTCGGATGTATGATTAACTATAAAACAATAATTAAGAGAACGAGAGTCTTAAAGCATGTTTGTTGAGGGGGGAAATGGGTCTCTTAGAGGAGGGAAGGGTCAATTTACAGCAAAAAAACGGTTTTTCTATTGCTTAATGAAGAGACGTATCATGATGTTTCTTGAACTGTTCGCGAGTCCTACTGACACGTGCCGGTCCGCGATTGGTTCATTTTTTTTTTTAGAAAAAAGAAGAAATCCAAATGGGTTTTCCCCAATAAACATGATTTTAGAACACATTCAACACTAACACCCCATTTGAGATGTTTATTTTTTTTTCTCTTTTTTTTTTGAAAAAAAAAATTAAAGCGAACCAACGGACCGCCACATGTTAGTGGGGCCCGTAAACAGTGCAAGAACCCAAAGTAAAAGGATGCTTAGTTAAGCATTTTTGAAGTCAGTACTTGCACAGTAGATCCTGCAAAGAGTGCAAGCACCCTTACTAAACACCTACGGTTAAAGATGCTCTTATATTTTTACACACACCGCTTCTACCTTACAAGAGGAGGCACGCCTGTCACTTTTCAGTTTACTATGTGCGTTTAATAATTATCAAACTAGTTGGAAATAAATTAATAAAAAAACAATCTTAAAGTTGATACCTTCTTGGCTTCTTCGGTCTCATTTTCACACTCATATAAAATAGGTACATTGCTAAGAAAAGCTAAACAAGCCATCTTTAATAATCAAGAAAAGGCCTTCTAGATATTTTGTTGTTCCTTCTAGCTACATACTCCCTCCGTTACAAAAAGATGTATGTTTTAGAAAAAAAAATTATTTCAAAAAAATATATTTTTTATATTTTCAATGCGTTAATTAATAGTAAATTACAAATTTCAAAATGTTTATTGAAATCTTATTGGTTAAAAATTATAGGAAATAATTATCCACAAAAAATTATGCATTAGAAACTTAAAAATTATATATTTTCTTAATTAGTGTGAAAATTCTAAAACATACATCAAATTGAAACAGAGGAAGTATTTGATTTACTTTGCGTTAGTTATTAATTTATAAGTAGCTACTCTAAGCGTTTATTTAATTAGATGAATCGTAATATTAGTTGTATTTTGTAGTTATTGGATCATTCTAACAAACACGATTACAAATTAAACCACAAGAATTTCAATCACATTATAATAATCGAGTTTTTAAAGGGAACTCTCGAGAATTTTGTTCTTCGGTTAAAGTTTGCTTATTGCAAATTCAAACTAGAGATAATGGGTTATCCCTATTGTTAATATCACGATGTGGAAAATACATAATATAATATAAGGATCAGGGAATATATATAGACATAATCATTATATATTTTTTGTCAACTAGCATTTTCAAAAAAAGAAAAATATATTTAAGATAATTAGATTGTGCCTCAATTGGTTAAGCTTCGAGATGAAGAAACTTTATGAACCTTCTTGTTTGGGTCAAGAATGGAAATAGTTATTATAGTGAGTAATTGGTACAAATAAACTTGAATAATCATTCAGTTACATAGAAAATGCCAAAAAGATAAACAAAGGATACTGATTAGTCGCACCATGAACGATGACATGATATAATATAAATTGATGTAACTAAAAAGGAATAGAGAATAATACAAAATGCTTTAATATATTTAGGGTTAAAGATTAACGTAGCACATGCACTTAAAACCGGAATGAACTAAGAGCAAGATTATGGGAGGTTCTTAAGGGGGTTCTTATCGGGTGGGGTCCACTAAAACTCTTAAGAATCATCTTCTAAAACTCTTAATTAAGATACGTTTTTAAGGGGTTCTTGTACTGTTCACGGGTCCCACTGACACGTGGCGACCCACAATTGTTTTTTTTTTAATTTTTTTTTTAAAAAAAAATAAAAAAGTAAAATAAGAACCTCTTAGGGGTTCTTAGGGTTAAACATGGCCTAAAGAGTTGAGTAAACATTTAACCCTTTTTTGTTCGAACAGTAAACATTTACCAATTAACTTCGCGTTGCAATCGGTTTTAAAGGAGAGTGTTGTCACTTGAAAAAAAATACTTCAGTGGGATGATGTCGTGTAAGCTACTCAAGAGGAAGGTAACTTTGTTTTTTTTTTGGAACACAAGGTAACTATTACTCTAATCAGCTCTTTTAATGAGACTAAAGCCTAAAGCAGACGTTAATCGTAAAATCTTATTTATAGATTAGTAACTGCTGAAAAAGAGAGGTCATGTTTGCTAACAAAATGACAAGAATGTATCTAATCGACGTATATCTCGACACAAAAAAGAAGAACTGAAAACGATGGTCCAATACAAAGCTATAGGTTTTAGTCGCATTATGGAAAATTCTAACGGGGCGGCATTTACACATCGTAGAAAAAAAGATGCATGAAACATATACACGCAATTAATTATTATTTTTAAGAGAAACAAAATTATATCAACACATAACTTTAGAGTGATAAATTAGTTACGATTATATATTAGAATAATTGTTTATATATTTATAAAGAAATACTAACACAAACGTCATTTAAATTTAATATAATAGTTTCGATTGAGGTTTTTCTTCGATGGCTTCTATGTGTATGGTCTTAAGTCTGAAGATTCCTAAGCCGAAAGTACATGCCTAATTAAGCTTTGTATCCTATTTTACTTTTACATTTTCCAGACCGGACCATGTCAACTATATATCTTGTCTTCCATTATGTAAGTCCAAAAGATAAAAAGGTAACTAAACTATGTAACACCACTGAGATTATATGTTTTTATATCACAGTTTTGGATATGAATGTAACCAAGATGCTGCATATTGTTTGATACGTTGCATCAGTACTTTAGTGAGATGATGGTAAACGCTTTGGGTGGGTGGTTAGAGGGAAAATATGCAACTTTTCCCAATATATTTATTTTGGCCGTCTTGATATAGAATATTGATCGCTACTCTTTATGAATCTTAGCTATTAATAGCAACCACATACGAGTCAAATACATATTTTCTACGATCAAGTGTGAATGGCAGAAAAGAGTTGATGCTTTAATTAACTTCTACAGAATTATTGGATCTTATTATTGGATGAAACAGAGCTAATCAACCTCTATTTGGCAAGGAAAGACTCTAAGAGCACCTCCAACGGTTGGAACCCCGTTGGGGTTCTAAACTTTTTTTTTTCTTTTTTTTTTTGGATTTTTTTAATTAGAAAAATAAAATAAAAAAGATGAACCAATCGCGGGCCGCCACGTGTCAGTGGGGCCCGCAAACAGTATAAGAACCAGGTTCTTAATGGGGGGTTTTTAGAGCTGGTTCTAAAAGAATTGTGGGCCTCACAATGTTTTAGAACCCTTAAAAACCACTTAAGAACCCCCCATTGGAGGTGGTCTAAGGGCATCTTTATCCAAAGTTTCTTAAAAGGGTTATTGCACTGTTCGCGGGTCCCACTGACATGTGGCGACCCATAATTAGTTCATTTTTTTTTTTTTTTTTTAATTAGCAAAAAAAAACAAAAAAGACAGGAACCCCAAATTGGGTTCCTGGGTTAATGATGACCTAAGAGCTGACAAGTTAATCTTGCAATTAAATACAATATTTCATGTTCATTTTTATTGAAATTGACATTCATTCGAGTGATAAGCTTGTGATCTTCCGAATTAGAACATCTCTAATGGAAATTGTAACTCATGAGTTTTCAAAATACATATATATGTATGTATATGTTTATATTAGCATTTAGTTGTGAGATTTTTAATTTTACAGAAAACTCTACCCAAAAGTTTTGTACATAATTATTTTGGGTTGAATTTTCTATAAAATTAAAAAAAAATTAATATTAAATATTAATATTAAATATTAATATATATATATATATATATATATATATATATATATATACAAAAAGTTTTGTACATAATTATTTTGGGTTGAATTTTCTATAAAATTTTTAAAAAAATAATATTATATATATATATATATATATATATATATATATATATATATATATATATATATATATATATATATATATATATATATATATATATATATATATATATGAGAATTTCCAGAACTGGAACACTCAATTGGACGCACTCTTGGAATACTAATTGCTTGGATTAACATAGCGTCGAGAAGTCGATCATGAGCTTGGCAAGTGAGTGATAAATCTCTAGGTTATAATGCAAGCCTCTAGGTTCTCTGCCCACCTTTGGTTTACCCTTTTTGTAACGTCTTGACCGTTCACGGCTAATATTCCTTCCATATCTGCTTTCTCGCATATGCGCTCCATTTGTGTCACGAGCAGTGCGTTAATTTTTTTGAGACTCGAAAATCTTGTTTACTATCGCTGCAGTATTATATAACACCATGTTTTGACCTCACTCACACGGTATCACGAATTACTTTCCGATATGTCACATATCCTTCCACTATTTCAATGCATGCACGCTTAACTTTAAAGTTCTAAACGGATGTGTGGTGACAAATAAGTGCATTTTGATGATAAGATAGCCAAATCAAACTTTTGTAAGCATTTTCACATATATTAGAAATTGGTATGTTACACTTTCTTGTTGTATTCATATGTCAAAGCTTTCTTTGTCATTTCAACAGTAAATAAAATGGCTAGAATGATGATGATCCTTGTCATTGTTATTACCAAGCAATGAAATCTAACTGGAGCTGAACGCAACTGTATAGTAATGCATTGCATCATCATCGTAAGGAAAATGAAATATTACAATCCCGAATCAGACATTATTAAGTTATAACGTTGTTACTATTTTTTTTCGAATACACGATTAGAGATGCTGCTCCTTGAGTATTTGCATTCTGAAAATCAAACCTTCAGGTAGAAGAGCATCGTTAAAAATAAATTTATTCAGCAGAAAAGCAATTGCTAAAACAAACAAGTCTCTTGGAAGATGAAAAGTGAAGAACGAATTGGATTATTAATCAGTAACATTTTCCTATAGAAAAGAAAGATTAAACTGATGTAGATTTGTAGACCGTTCACGATAACTCAGTAGACATATCTACATCAGTTTAATCTTTCTTTACTTTAGAAAAAATTCAGTACCAAAGTCACAACTATTGTAAAAATAATTTTTTTGTTCTAAATTAATTTAACATTCTTTCAAAAAAAAAAAATCAGTAACATCTCTCCATGCTTAGAACCTGTGCTCCAGCTTCCCTCGGAACATATCAATCACCGTCGCAGTATCAGCCTCGAACGATGCAGTCTAAAGGTAAATTAAGCTCTATCAATTATTTATTTGTTTTACTGGAACTGAAATGTTTTCTATTAACACATAGGCTTTTAAAATAGACTCCTTGGGCAAAAAAAAAAAAAACGAATCCGAATACCCAAACTTGGAAGTTGGAACCGATCTAAAATATTTAAATCTGGAATCGACCCGAAATTCTGTAGGTACCTATATGGATTCAAAACTCTCTTACCTCAAAGACCCGGACTTGAATAAATCCGACCCGGATCTGACCCAAACCCGAGAACCGATCGGATACACAAGAACCCGGAATCAAAAACACTAACAAAACTAAAAGTTTTCTTCAAGAATTCTCTATTATGGATGTTCAAAAATTTTAGATCCAAACCGACCCGAATCCGAAAAAAATCGTCCCAAAATTCTATAGACACCAATATGGATCTAAAACTTCTCTACCCGAAAGACCCGAACCCGATCCGAATACTCGAATGCCCAAGCCTACCCTCAGATGAGATTAATTGCCATATCAGTATCAGCTCAAAACGCTGTCACTTTAAAGGTAAAGTGAATTGTTCTCTATTTACCAGATGGGCCTCATATTAATGGGCATTATGTTTCTTTTTTAGAGATGCTGTCTCGCAGAGTGCGTGTTTACATCAGATCGTTACGTTAATTTGGAGACAGACGTTTACTTGCTTCAGAAGTTAACGTCAAGATTTTACCTCAAATTTGTTCGGTAAACGAGTCTGGTTAGTTAATTAGCAACATGTTGGTTGGTTACTCACTGGTTCGTCTTTATCAGAATATATTTTTTTTCTTTGAGATCTGATTCTCAGTGCCCAACCAAAAATGTCAGTGTCACACCGGCTATTTTCACATATTCCAATGTGAAGTCTTTGTTTTGTTGGGAAATATTATGAGACAAAGGAAAAACGTAGCATAGGAGTTTATCATATGTCAAAACAAAAACAAAAAGTTCATCATGAATGTTTGTTAAAAACGCATAATGAAAGATTTGAATTTCTGCAAGAGAAAAAATAATAATTATTATTGGCAGTTAGTGATTGTTTGAATGTTACACTAAGGGCATGTTTATCCGGGTCTCTTAAGTTGAGGTTCTTAACTTATAATTTCACGTTTTTTATTTTTCTGTTAAGAAACGTCTTTGTCTCTTATTTAAAAGATGGTTCTTAAGTTATCTTAGTTAAAAGTTAAGAAACGTCTCTTAGAAAAGCTAAGAACCTCATGCTAAGAGACATGGAATAAACATGCCGTGCATGTGTATGCCGTGCATGTGTGCTATTCCTATATATGTTTGCTGATATAAAAACAAAATAAATCATGATAGATCCTTTTCCAAAAAAATCATTATAGATCATTAACTAATTAGACTAATATGCCTATTCATCTAAAGACAATAAATCATATTTCTTCCGTTTTTTATATTTGATGTTTTAGAAGATTTTTTTTGTTCCAAATTATTTGACATTTTCAATTTTCTATATAAAATTTATTAGTAGTTAATGTTAGATGACTAATGACATTATAGTTTATATTTTATTATTAGTTGAATTGTGGTTAGATAAACAATTAATGATATTTGTGTTTAGAAAATAAAAAAATATAAATATTTTTAATCTATATGCATAATTCTAAAAAAATATATATAAAAAAAACGAGGGAAGAAGTAGTATAACTAAATGATTATACTACTTGTGTAAAATAAAGTGAATATTATATGTCACCAATTGGTTGTTATCAAAAACATCTTTCTGATGATGATTAATAATCGTTTGAAACTTGTAAATTAAGGAAGAAACTTGAGGCACGAGCACACTAGAGTCTATACATTATATGAAATGACTTGAGTTCATTTCAACTACACTTGGTTGAAATTATGCTAAGTGTTGGGTGCAACTACTATCCTCAACAAGTCTGCTCCCTTTCAATGTCTCAATTAGTGAACGTAAAACAAGCTAAACATTTTACAACTTCAAAACCTGTGACGTCAATGACGTGGAATATAGTTTGCAACTCATGATTCTGGAATATATAAAACACTCATCAAATAAATTGATTCCATGTTTTAATATTTTCTAAATATCAACTATTTTATTAACCAGCCCTTTTTCAAAAAAAAAAAAACTATTTTATTAACTAAAACAAACTCGAGGAATACTAGCTAGTATCATTTTTGTCTAACATCCATAGATTTATTTGGTACTGGAATATCTTTATGTTAGGTGTTTAATCTAATCATGTGTCAACTAACATATTTTGTCTTAATTCACTGTTAACTGTAAAATGAAAAAGAAAATATAGCCAACGAACTGATATAGACACTTAAATATGTTGGTGACTGGTAATTTTAGTTTATTTTGAATAATTATAACCTAATTCTTCCAAACTTCACATAAATTAACAACTAACTCGCATGTAATCTCAGTATAAAAAGCATCTTTCCCTCTCTCAAAATCACTCAAACCCATCTCATCTCATCTATCTCTTAATCACTTGATAAACTTTTATATCTCAGAAACTTTAAGCTCTCAAAGATTCAGACTCACAATATGACGACCCTTCACACTTTCTCTTTCTTCTTGTTCTTTTGTTGCCTTCTCTCCGCTTCATCGATTATCGCTAAAGTTCAACACCATAACTTCGTCGTACGTCCTCAATAATATAAACTTGTGACTGCATGCATGCATATTGATTAACACGTACGTTATTGTTCTCGTTAGTAACTAATGTCATTATTTTGTTGTGTGTGTGCATATGCAATGATGAAGATACAAGAGACCCCAGTGAAGAGGCTGTGCAAGACCCGTAACGCCATCACCGTTAACGGAATGTTCCCGGGACCAACACTCGAAGTGAATGACGGTGACACTCTTGAAGTCAAAGTCCATAACCGTGCCCGTTACAATATCACCATCCATTGGTACATATATACATTGAGTCACTGAGACAATTTAAAAAAAAAACTTTATAAAAATTAAATAAATCTTATGGAGGGATATAAAATTAGTATTAATAATTTTTTTTTTTTTTTTTTTGGATAACAGGCATGGTGTGAGGCAGATGAGAACTGGATGGGCTGATGGGCCTGAATTCGTGACCCAATGCCCAATCCGACCAGGAAAGAGCTACACGTACCGTTTCACTATCCAAGGCCAAGAAGGGACATTGTGGTGGCACGCGCATAGCTCCTGGCTCCGAGCCACCGTCTACGGTGCACTTATCATCCACCCAGCCCCTGGTTCCTCCTTTCCATTTCCTAAACCGGACCGCCAAACCGCCCTCGTGCTTGGTATATACCGAACCATACCAATATTGTCAAAATTCAAATCTTTCAACCAAAAATAATCTAAATTTTAGAGTTTAAATGATACTTTTATCAGGAGAATGGTGGAATGCAAATCCGGTTAATGTAATAAACCAAGCGACTCGAACCGGAGCTGCTCCGAATATATCCGATGCTTATACCATCAATGGCCAACCCGGTGATCTCTATAATTGCTCGACCAAAGGTAAAACAAAAAACTATACAATACAAACTTAGTTAATAAAGTATTTAAAATGTTAATATACATTTTAACTTTTTTTAAATGCAGAGACTGTTGTAGTACCGGTAAATTCAGGTGAAACAAGTCTTCTACGAGTGATCAACGCAGCTCTAAACCAACCACTATTTTTCACGGTGGCTAACCACAAACTCACGGTGGTCGGAGCAGACGCTTCCTACCTCAAACCATTCACCACAAAAGTCCTTATGTTAGGTCCGGGCCAAACCACCGACGTACTTTTAACCGCCAACCAACCGCCCAAACGTTACTACATAGCAGCAAGAGCTTACCAAAGCGCTCAAAACGCACCGTTTGATAACACCACAACCACAGCCATTCTCCAATACAAGAAAACGACAAAAACTTCTCAACCAATCATGCCGCGTTTGCCTGCCTTCAACCACACGAAAACCGTGACGTCATTCTCAAGAAAATTCAAATCTCTTCGAAACGTCGTCGTACCAAAAACAATTGACGAAAATTTGTTCTTCACCATCGGTTTAGGTCTCGATAAATGTCCCAAGAATTTTCCTAAGAACCGGTGCCAAGGGTTAAACGGAACCCGGTTTACCGCCTCCATGAACAACGTTTCGTTTGTTCTACCGTCGAATTTCTCACTCTTGCAAGCACATTCCAACGGAATCCCCAACGTTTTCACTACGGATTTTCCAGCTAAACCACCGGTTAAGTTCGATTATACCGGAAACAACATAAGCCGGGGTCTGTTCCAACCGGTTAAGGGTACTAAGCTGTATAAACTCAAGTATGGAGCGAGAGTTCAGATTGTTTTACAAGACACGAACATTGTTACGTCGGAGAATCATCCCATTCATCTTCACGGTTACGATTTCTACATTGTGGCAGAAGGGTTTGGTAACTTCAACCCCAAGAAAGATACTTCTAAGTTTAACCTAGTTGATCCTCCACTTAGGAACACTGTGGCTGTTCCTGTCAATGGATGGGCTGTTATCAGATTCGTGGCGGATAATCCAGGTAATTAACAAAACTTATAGATTAGTGGACATCTCTAGTAATAATGGTTACATAAATGTTTTCTTTTATGAAACAGGAGTTTGGTTGATGCATTGTCACTTAGATGTTCATATCAAGTGGGGTCTTGGTATGGCGTTTTTGGTTGAGAATGGTGTCGGAGAGCTGGAAACTCTTGAAGCTGCTCCTCGTGATCTACCTGTGTGCTAGTTATCATCATTCATAATCCAGACTCGTAGAGTGAAAGTCACTTTGCTATTTTTAGAAGATTATTCAAATTTTGTCTATGTCTGTCATAGTTCATATTTTATATCTATCCAATTGTTATAGCTTGAAGGAAATTAAAAAAAAATTATGGAAAATATCGGTTTTTTTAGCACCTTGTTAGTATGTTTTGAGCTCATGTGCAACGAACAAACTTAATGGGCTTTGTTAAAAGACGCAATAGCTGAGATGGGCTTTGTTAAATTTTGTATAATTTGATTTATTCGTCTCAACAAAGGCCGGTAAAACATTAATGGGCTTTTGTTAACAAACGCAATAGCTGAGATGGCTCATGTGCAAGGGAAGAAAAAAAGAGAAAGAGAAGGGCTTGGAGTAGGTAGGCAATTGCGTAGAGTGATATCATCAATGGCCTGGGAGACACGTAGTGGATGAAGTGGCCACGGTATCGAAACGACACACGACTCACATGCAAAGGCTATGGCTGGGTGCAACCATAGTATTATTATATGATTATGGATCCTCTTGATCTGGTCGAAACTTAGCCACCCAAGTTTTTGAGCTTCATCATTTGACACGGCTCTTGTAAATTATAATATTTAATTCTTGTCGAATATTGAATGTTTAGTGACTTTTTGATAGCTAATTTGCAACTATAATTATAAAAAACAGCACTTTTCTTGACAGACGCTATATTTTACCAAACAAAATTGCAACATAAAGTTATAAGAAATTATTAAAAAGTCATAATTTACAGAATAATACGGAAAAACATTTAAAAACTGGAAAAATACAAGTGCTTAATTCATTAACTAAACTAATAAGCATTAATGTTAAACAAATTATACACTGACTTTTTTAAAAAATGGCAAGGAGAATGTCAAGAATAGGAGTCTCATGCGACCATGAGGCTTGTGTCACTTGCCACTTACGACTCAGTGTTTAAAAAAAAAAAACAAATTTACAAAAATGATTGAATACTAAAAAAATATTTGCAGTTCTTGTGATCTTATCTATAAACCCATTTTAAATAAAAGTCTAATAAATTGTTTACTTTCCCGTATCAACAGCGCGTTTCCAGTGGTTCGAGAAGATTCGCGCCACTCGTCAGCTGAAGAAAACGTCTAAGCTCTAACCATCGAATTAAATAATGACACGTCACTATTACTGCGCAGAAATAAAATAATTATCAGAAATATCTAGAGAAGGCTATAAATACTCTTCGACCCTTCTCGTCATTTGAGATAGTATTTTTGATTCCTGATAAAAAGCTTTCTGACTAAAAACGAGAGAAGAGGACGCACAAGCACACTGAACGAGAAGATACACGAACGATCAAACAAGAATCGATTCATCCCCGCAAAGAAACAGATTCGATTCCGATCATAAACACTCTGATTCTGAGTTCTCGTTTCCGATAGGTACGTTGATTTGATTTCGTAAAAGGCTCGCCTTTTTGTGATTCTTTCTAGGGTTCTTCGTACTCTGTTTTCTAGATTCATTTATGAATGAAATTGGATTAATGGGTATTAGGAAGCTCAATTTATAATTTTTATTTAGGTTTTGATTTTTTCCCGTTGATTGGACTCGTGTTCTGTCTTACCGGTACACAATCGTGCTCTGTTTTTAAGCTTCAGTTATGTCTTCGTACTCTGTTTTCTAGCTTCAGTTATGTATGAAATTGGATTAATGGGTTTAGGAAGCTCAATTTATAATCTTAATTTAGGTTTTTATTTTTTTCCCATGTTTGATGAAACTGAACTTGTGTTCTGTCTTACTGGTAGCCAATTGAACTCGTGTTCTGATATAAAAGTTTTTTTTTTTTGTAGATTGTGTTTTTCTTTTCTGGGAAGACATCAAATGGCAGTTTATGATCATAGTGGAGATATCAACAATACTCAACTTGATACATCGAGGAAGAGGAAGTCGAGAAGTAGACGAGATGGTACCACTGTGGCTGAGAGGCTTCAGGTGTGGAAACAGTACAACGAGGACATAGAAGAAGCTTCTCCCAAGAAGCGGAGAGTACCTGCGAAAGGATCCAAGAAAGGTTGTATGAAAGGTAAAGGAGGACCGGAGAATGGTCAGTGTAGTTACAGGGGAGTTAGGCAGAGGATTTGGGGTAAATGGGTTGCTGAGATTAGAGAGCCTAACCGTGGAAGTAGGCTTTGGCTTGGCACGTTTCCTACAGCTGAAGAAGCTGCTTGTGCTTATGACGAGGCGGCTAGGGTGATGTATGGTCCGTTGGCAAGGCTTAATTTCCCTGAGAAGTCTGTGTCTGATGTTACGAGTGGTTCGAGTCAGTCTGAGGTGTGCACGGCTGGGACTTCAGGGCGTGTTCATGTGAAGACAGAGGATGCAGAGTGTGAATCTTTGTCCTTTGGTGAAGATAAACAGATGTACTGTATGGAGAATGGTGCTAATACATGTGCAGATGAAGTGAAGGAGGTTAAGATGGGTGCTGATGATTGGCTGAGCGAGTTTGAGCAGAAGTATTGGAGGGAAGTTCTGGAGGAGAAAGAGAAACAGAAGAAGCAAGAACTTGTTGTAGGATCTTGTCAGAAACAGCCGGATTCACTTTCTGTTTCGGACTACGGTTGGCCTGAGGATCTGGATCAGACTCAGTGGGACTCTTCAGAGATGTTTGATGTTGCTGAGCTTCTAGGGGGCTTGAATGGCGATATCTTTACAGACGTGAACCAGAATCAATACCCGTGGGACAACGAAACTGGCCCGCTTCAAGGAGTAGACTCTGGTTACGCATTGCCTCCGCTTCAGCTCGATGCACAGGATGGTGATGAGTTCTTCGATCTGAGCTTCTTGGATCTGCAAAAGTGAAGACAATGGGAAGCAGTGGGATACATTTGGATTTTGTTATTTGCCTTGTTACTCCCATCATGACTGTTGAGACTCTATAGTTTTTAGTGATATAGAGGATCTAATAAGACTGTCAAAAGGGAACTGTATATAGAGAGATGATGTTTCCTATAATAATACTGTTAAGACACATGTAACTTAACTACACTATCTCTTTCGTTCTGTTATATTCTTGTGAGCCAAACAAGAAAGCTTTGACAGTTAAGAGAGACATATATAACTTAAAACTGCACGGTATCTCTTTCGTTCTGTTATAGTCTTTCTTGTGAGTAGGCCTCGAAACCAAACCGAAATGCTTAAACGGTTTATATATCTTTATATTTGAAATAACCAAAATCAAAATACCTAAACGGTTTATATATTTTTATATTTGAAATAACTAAACTAGAATCGAATTAATAATCAAATAAATACTTGAATTTATAAAATATTAATTATATATATATAACATAGTTTAATATGTATTTATAATGAAAATATTTGAAAATAGTTAAACAAACGTATTTGAACTATCCAAAAATATTTTAATATTTAACTTAAACTATTTGAATTAACAGAACTGTAATCGGAACTAAATGAAAATTGAGTATTTTTGGGTATTTTTTAGTTCTTAATTTTATTATCTAAACTGAATCTGAAACTATTCAAACCAAACCGAATCGAAAATTGGTCAAATAATAAATAGAATAAATAGATCCTCTGCTTCTCTATCCGAATAACTCAATACCTAAAACTCGAACCGAACCCTAGGCCTATTTGTGAGCCGAACGAGAAAGTTCAGAAATCTGTTCTATTAATGGGCTTTAGAAAAAAACCGTCCCAAAACCAACCGAGTTCACATCCGGTTCAATATTTTAATTATGTCTCGGCAAAATTCAACACAAAACCAAACCGAATCGATCAAAACGCTGCGTTTTGTCTTCGCATATAAAACATAGGTCACTCCAAAGCGGGAGTTAGCGACGAGAAGAAGCAGCGGCGGCCGTCATGGATTCATCTCCCACCAACACAAACAAAGCGTTAACGGAGACGCGTTTCTCCGACCTCGAACCTCCACTCTCCCACGACATCATCCATGCGCTTAACCGGTCCGGTTTCGAGTTCTGCACTCCGGTTCAAGCCGCTACGATCCCTTTACTCTGCCGTCACAAGGATGTTGCCGTCGACGCTGCCACCGGTTCTGGAAAAACTTTAGCTTTCGTCTTACCACTCATAGAGATTCTCCGTCGTTCCACTTCATACCCTCCCAAGCCTCACCAGGTATGAAAACTTGTTGCCGAGTAATCTGAAAGTTAGGATCTTTAGCCATTTAAAGCTCATCTCTTTAGAGCATTAGAGCCATAGAAAGTTCATTGCTTTATGAATCCCTGTTGATAGTAGTTTTATGCCTCTTTTTAGAGTTTATAATTTTAGTGAATCTTCTGAAAATAAAATCTTTGAGCACTAGGTTTGATCAATGTTTTAAAAATCGGTCTAGGCCTCATATAGTTTGTAGCAGAAACAATTCTTTAAAATCCAATTTATGTAACTTAAATTGTTATTTAATCCATTTTAGATTGGTTAAATCAGTCTAAATCGAGATAAATTCGTCTAAATCTGCTTAACTTAAACAATAATGTTAGTGCAAATTTACAAAAAAAAGTTTATTCTTTTTGTATATGTAGTTTCTATAATTCATCAAAATATTACTATAATTAAATACAAAAACTAAGAGATAAGAGACTTCATGTAAATGTAAAATAAATCAATAATTTATTAACTCATAGGCAAAATTTCAAATAATCCAGGTTATGGGAGTGATTATATCGCCAACAAGAGAGCTATCAACACAGATATATAACGTGGCACAACCTTTTGTTTCGACTTTGCCAAATGTGAACTCTGTGCTGCTTGTTGGAGGCCGAGAGGTGAGATCCGACATGAAAACTATAGAAGAAGGAGGAGGCAATCTCTTGATTGGCACTCCTGGAAGGCTCTCTGATATAATGGAACGAATGGAGATTTTGGATTTCAGAAATCTTGAGGTAGTTTTTAAGATGGATGTTGTAAAATCTATAGCTAGATTGGTTAAGATGTCTAAAGTTGATAACCGGGTGATTATTTTTTTTTTTGTGCGTATGTAGATTCTTATCTTAGATGAGGCAGATAGGCTTTTAGAGATGGGATTCCAGAAGCAGGTGAATAGCATTATATCTCGCTTGCCAAAGCAACGTAGAACTGGTCTCTTTTCAGCTACACAAACAGAAGGTGTTGAAGAGCTGGCCAAGGCTGGGCTTAGGAATCCTGTGAGAGTTGAAGTTCGAGCTGAGTCCAAGTCGGAATCATCCCAGCACTTGACAAACTCGAAAGTACCTTCTGGCCTGCACCTTGAGGTATAGTGTACTTATACGTTATTATTATTACTAAATAGTTGTGGAAGATTGTTATTATTGTTACTAAATAATGTCTCTGCAGTATTTAGTATGCGAAGCAGATAAGAAGTCATCGCAACTAGTGGATCTCCTCATCGAGAATGAAAAGAAAAAACTTATAGTGTAAGTTCGAAACATTTCACAGACTTTTAAAATGAAGCATCCTTATTGATAGATTAAGCATCTCTGCAGATACTTCATGACCTGTGCTTCTGTTGATTACTGGGGACTCGTACTTTCAAAAATCCCTGCACTGAAGTCCATATCTTTAATTCCTATCCATGGGGATATGAAGCAGGTAAGCTACCGTCAAAAAGTTTAAATTTCCATATCGTCACGTTTCTTTTGTTACCAAAGGTTTTGATGGAGTATACTTTACACGCTAGAATGCAAGAGACAAGGCATTAGCTTCGTTTACTGAAGCATCAAGCGCTGTCCTTTTGTGCACTGATGTCGCTGCACGTGGACTTGATATTCCTGGCATTGATTACGTAGTTCAGGTAGATTAAATAATGTTTGTTTCTATTATTTTGCCTTTTTTTGTTGCAATACTTAGGGCTCACTGGTTAGAATTTGTAATGTTCATGCAGTATGATCCCCCACAAGACCCAAATATGTTCAACCACAGGGTTGGCAGAACTGCAAGATTGGGAAAAGAAGGAAGGGCCATAATCTTTTTACTTCCCGAGGTTTTTTTTATTGACTCCTGTGCCTGATGTTCTCCAATAGTTACATTGCAGATCAAGAAAAGCTGAAAATTTCACTTGCATATGTGTGTAGGAAGAAGACTATGTAGAGTTTATGCGCAGAAGAGGGGTCCCTTGTCAAGAGAAACAAGGCTCTGAGGAAGCATCCGATGTCATCCCGATAGTAAGAAAACCTCCATGCATCTCTCTCTCGGTCTCTATTGGTCACAGTGTTGAGTAATTGCTACATTGTGTTCAGATACGTTCACTAGCCATGAAGGACAGGGCAGTGTTGGAGAAGGGATTAAAGGCATTTGTTTCCTTTGTCCGTGGTTATAAGGAGCATCACTGCTCTTACATTTTCAGGTTCATAGATGCTCAATAATTTTTTGCTGTTTGCATATATTTTCTCTCTCTCTCTCAAAAGTTTATCTTTTTTTTTCCATAACTTACAGATGGAAAAGCCTAGAGATAGGAAAGTTAGCAATGGGATATGGACTCTTGTATCTTCCTTCAATGTCTGAAGTCAAACAACACAGACTTTCCAGTGAGGGTTTCACACCCGTTACAGACGTCAAGTTTGAGGACATCAAGTTCAAGTATGTTTTTCTCTACAGAACCCTAAACACTCTTATGATATGTATATACATGATGTCTCTTTTC
This sequence comes from Moricandia moricandioides, assembly GCA_905132885.1. Classification (NCBI taxonomy): domain Eukaryota; kingdom Viridiplantae; phylum Streptophyta; class Magnoliopsida; order Brassicales; family Brassicaceae; genus Moricandia; species Moricandia moricandioides. The sequence continues at coordinate 247,748 of CAJHQQ010000142.1, forward strand.
GCCATCTGGATCAGGGTACTGTTTTGCAAATCTTGACAGATAAAACTACATGTTTAGGTTTCAGGGGAACCAAGTTTTTGTTGTCTGAAGTTCTTGTCCCTTCCTTAGTCCCTTAGGTGTAAGTGTATTCTCTGAGAGTGGTAAGTCTGGATTGTTTTTTTAGGGACAAATCTAGGGAGAAGCAAAGAAAGAAGAACATGCTAGCAAGGAAAGAGAAACGGCAACAAGAGAAAAAAGAGAAAGGCAAGAAGAACTCGAAAAAGGCGGTTGCTTCTTCTTCTGCTACTACCACAGATTCTAACAAAAGAAAGTTAACAGGAAAACAGAGACAAACCATCCAAACAGCTGAAGATGAAGAAGAGATGGCTCGTGATTATCGGTTACTTAAGAAACTCAAGAAAGGTTCTATCAAAGAAGATGATTTTGCTAAACTTACTGGAGCTGATGACTTTTAACCTCATGAGAAGAAACACAAACCATTTGAAATTTTGCAAAAAAACTATCTGTCTCAGCTTTGTAACCTCACACTTTCCTTCTCCAACGACATTTTTCAACGGTCGTGATTTAGTTTACAAAGTTTCTTTTTTTTTCTACCAAACATTGACGGTCAAGATATTATTCATCAGGTAGATTTCAACGGTCGTGATATTATAACTTACAAACTTTCCCTGAAAGGTTGTCAATGTTACCTGGAAAGGGCTTCACAGCTGATAACGGTAAAAACGTTTTTCTCATTCTCTTGATCATACAATAGCCTTCAAAAAGCATCAACTTACAAATCTAACTTGGCTTCTGTCTGTGCAATATCTTTCATAGAAGTACTAGTTGAGACTGGACCTACTCAAACTCAAAAGCCAGTGACCATTCACTCAGAAGAGAAGAGCATCAAAAGGCAAGAGATTCAATGTTGTTTGAGAAATCTATATACTGAGTGACATTGACATCAATAAAACCAAACACAGTCATCTCAAGACACAGTTTGAAACACCTGGAGCTGCTCAAGTGGAATCTCTTAACAAGCTCGCTACTAGGATGTACAGAACCGCTGCAGCTCAGCTCTTCTACCAATCCTGTGGTATCTCTATATATATAACTTCACTTTCTACTTCCATCACTTCAAATTATTAGCACATATCATTGCAAGTCTGAGTATAAATGGTTTTATACTTCCAGTGCTAGCGACTCTCGGAATGATAAAGGGTGGTCCAAAGACTCCAAACACAGCCTTATGGGGACATTCTCATTGCAAGAGGACCCAATATGTAAGCTTCGGTTTCTGAAAAAAGGTTCTTCAGTCTCTTATACTTTTAAATATAAAATTGGCCCTTTAGTTGTTCGTTAGTCCTTCTTCATACATCATCATCTACATCATCATCATCATAATTTTATAAGATTTTACTTGTTCTGGTTTATATATTTAATAACTTTATGGTTTATATATTCCTGAATCATCGAGGTCACAGGGGATAGAAAATTAGGCAAACAATAATTTAATATTTTTACACTGTTGACCAAGAAAATGGCAGTCACGTATAAGGAGCATTGCCTCCATTATCATACAAGACATGTATAATCTCCTCGATTAGTTGTACTCACGTCTAATACAATTTGTCAATGACCCCAATAAATCTCGGTTTTTTAACGCTCGATAATTATGATATTATAAACTATGAGATAAATCTCGGTTTAACAAATTAATCGTACTAATATAATTAAAAAAAAACACCTATGTTTCTACTTTCTATATATACGTAGTATTCTCTGCCGTGAGTCACAAGAAACAGAGAACCAATAGCCTTTTACAACAAACAAGAAAACATGGACCCACGAGCCTTGTCCTTCTCCGTTCTCGTCATCCTCATTGCAGCCACGACTTTGGCCAACGGCTACTCTCCTCCTCCTCCTCCACCAACCACCGTATACCCCGCTGTGAAAACCGTGGAAGCGGTGGTGGAAGGAATGGTGTACTGTCAAGCCTGCGACAAGTTCGGGTCATGGTCCTTGGGCGGAGCAGAAGCCATAGCCGGAGCTAAAATCAGCATCATCTGCAAGAACCACAAGCAACATGTTAGCTTCTACAAAGTCTTTCAAACTGATTCGTACGGACATTTCTACGGTGAGCTCAAAGGTCTTAAAATGACTCCACATTTCTTGGACCATCCTCTCCACGCTTGTCGTGTCAAGCTTGTCTCTTCTCCTCGTGAGGATTGCAATCTCTTCTCCAACATTAACAATGCTCTGGACGGTGCTTCGCTCCGGTATGAAGAGAAGAGGGTCAAGTGGACTAACTATGAGGCTGTGGTTTACGCTGCTGGTCCATTGGCTTTCCGTCCTGACCATTGTCCCGGTTCTGCACCACCACCTACTTACTGATTCGTGTGTTTGGTGTTTGAAGATTATCATAAACTAAATTTACTAAAATTTGGTTCTTCCCTTTTCTTTTTCATGGTTTGTCAATTGTTTGTAAGATGAGTTAAGTGTTGAGTAATATTTTGGGACTCTTGTGAGTTGTGACTTGTTTGTATCGACCTTATCATTATGACAACTTTCTTAATTTCTTTTTAAGACAAAAATATTTTTGCAAGGTAAAACAACAACAAACAAAGTTTCTTTTGAATACCAAAAGTTTTGGGACCGAAGCATGTAATCTTTTACACCCGAAATCACAACATAAAATATTAATACACTCAAACAGGGATGACTATGTATCCTTTCTGGTAAGAGTTCTAAACATAACACAATAGAGAGGTACTAAATAATTTAAATCTGATTATATTCAGCATTTATAATAGCCAAAGGATCCCAACTTGTACTCTGTATGTATCCCACAATCCTTCTGAGTTTTTCGAGATCTTTAAAAGAACCCATTGCAGCTACTGCATTTCCCTGTTAGATGCAGATAAACCCCAAGCAAAATATCAAACCAAAGAAAGAAAATGAAACGTATCAAAGAAGTGAGTCACTTTCAAAAGAGACTGCACACTGTTACCTGAACTAGAATGTAACAGTTGGTTAATGTTTCCAGCGCCTGCAAGTAGCCAAAATCATTAAGACTCAAAGCAAGAGTTTGCATAACAAGTCTTGCACAAAGACTCACTAAGACTATCTTCAAACATTCTTCTAGAAGGGCCGACCCTGAAATTTAAGAGATTTAAGAGGTCTAAGGCGATTTCTTAACGATTTCAGCCGACTTGCCCCGAGACCGGCCCTGCTTCTAGTAATCAAAATCATAAGGCTTAGAACAAACACATACCTTCAATGTAGAAAAGTCAGGACCCACAAGCCTCTGCCTTCTTCTAACAAATCTTTCCTGCAAAATATTAGGTAGGACTCATTCATTGGCTTTGTCAGATACATGACATGACACAAAGTGACTGATACATACACAAAATGAGATTGAAAGTATACCTTTTTACCAACCATTTTTCGGATATTGATGATATCATAAGCCATGTCATCCTCCAGAATCTTGATTGCCTGTAAAAAAATCCATGAATAATCATTATAAAAATTTACAGACAGAAATGAAAAGAGAAGCATCACCAGATAGATACCTGAGGAGCAGTGACACTTCTAGACAGAAGCCTAAGCAAGTCCCTAGCTTTGACAATGATGTAAGGATCTCTTGTCTTCTTGGTCGTTGAAACAGTCATGGAACCTTCAACTAGGTTCAGGCGACTCCGTACTCCTTGAGAGCGGATTGAACACTTTGCCAACACGCCTGAAGATACGTCTCTCTGTAGTGAGGATAGTGTCTTGAGAAGGAGCTGACTTCGAGCATACCGGTTGGATTCCATGCCGGTTCAAACTTCTCGATTCTCCAATAGCTGGTATACTCCTCAGACGCAAACTCCGCCATTGATGATGCTTAGTAGTGTTGTAGAGAAGGAGCTTAGGGTTTTTATGTAAAGAGACGGCTGCTAAGCTTTCTTGTATTTCAATTAAGCTTTAGGGTTTATTTATATCATTTCCTTCGACCAAAATAAATTTAACCGGATGAAGAACCAGACTAAACCGAACCTTCTGTGCAGTATCGAATTTACCTGACCGGTAAATATTTACTATGTGTCATCACTATAGTCACTTTCACTAAAAAAAGAAATGACATAGTAAAAAAAATGACATAGCTTAAAAAATAAAACATTTTCATTTTTGGTAGTTTTTTAAAATATGGTAATAAATTATCACTAAAGTAAATATATTTAAATTTTATATTAATTAAATATAAATCTTTTATAAATTTTGAAATATTATTTTAGTCTATTTTTATAATCTTATAATATTTATTACTAAACAAGATTTTTAAATTTTTTATATAATCTTTCTTAAAATTATAAATTTTTAATCTATGCCATTTTTTTTGATATCTACAAATTTTAAATTATTTTTTGATAGTCATACAATTTTAATATAAAATTTTCAAATTTCCTACAAATATGATGTATCTTAACCAAAAAAATAAATGAAAATTTATCTAAAATTATAATTATGAATATATACATACTGTTCTTAAATATAATTTAAAATAAATAAATATTTTTTTATTTTATATTTAAATAATATAAAATTTATATGAAAATATTTATATAAATAAAAAAATCTAAAATATTAGCAAAATTTATGTTAAATATAATTTAAATTTAAAATTTTTATTTGTGGACATGGGTGCAGGAAAACATACGTATAAACCTCTGTCTCTGCATATTTATTCAAATCGAACAGACATTTGTCTTAGTGGGCCCTTTGTTGACCCAATGATCAAAGATCAAAAAGGCGGGAAATGTATTTCATTTTGGACCTTCTATTTTACCTATTTTGCACTTTGTTTCTAATCTTTTCATTTCAATTCCAGCTTTGCTTGCAGCATCCTGCACAGAAGGTGTTCGATTAAATTCCTCAGAGAGCATCTCTCTCGCTCTTTCACTGGGTCGAAAGCTTTCGAATTTCGATGCTTTCCTAAGTTACCTCCCGTGACTGCTTTGACCTCTTCGCGTGTTCTCGGAACTCGTCAGTCTCCAATTGACTCTTTCGCGAAGCTCTTTGGAGATAACAATGTCTCCAGGGATTCGCCCACTTACTATTCTCGGAAAGTTCAAACCTTTCGGTCTAATCGCTGAAGCTACCGACGCTAAACCTCCGGACGATGATGTTGCCGATTCCTACCAGTATTTTCTCTTCGATCCTCATATCACCGGGCAGCAAGACGATTCTGACGGCAATGAAGGTAACTTCTCGCGGCAGAGAGAGCACGAGCTGTTCATCCGAGACAACCGGTAAGAAGGGTATCTTCATCTTAACAGTTGTGGAAAAAAAATTTAAATACTTTTCTTCAAAGTATGTCTCTTTATTCTAGTTGTGTATGTAGGATTATGCATTAGGTAGAAGCTAATTTCATTGTGTATTTGATATAATGTATCTTGCTGACTTTCTGATTGTCTATTATCTGTTTCTGACGATGGTTTTTTATTTATTTGATGATAGTATAATCTGGACAAGTGGTTCACGAGTGCTCAAGCGGTTTACTTTGTCTTCTCCAATCATCAAGGTAATTTCCGAAGAAGTTGGACTCTTTGTTTCCAATGTTGCATCAGCTATGCTTTCTTTTGTATTGGTGGGATGTGTTAGGTTCTTTTATTGTTTGTTTGTTGGTGAAGCTATTCTGTTTGTTGCTCACTGAATTAGATAAAAGGTGGAAAACTTTCTTTTTTCATTTGTTTGATGCGCGATTATGACTGGTTTAACTCGTGTTTTTAATGCCTTAGGCATGCTGGAGTCACCTGGGTCGAGGAGCAGAAGCTTTTCTTTGTGTCTTACAAATTGGTTGTTTAACAATATACAACACGTCAGGTAAGTGTGGCTAGATACATCTGAACTTTAATATTTCGCTTCTTATCTTACTCTTTCATAAGACCTAATGGATGTTCCTAACAAAAGAACGATCCCTTATGTTACTTATTGGCTAGATCTGTGTACATGCTATTTTCTCGTTTGCGAGGTTTCAGCTGAGGTTTATACTTTGTTTTTTTATCTTTGGCATTTGTGAGCGACAGGCGAAGTTGTATATGTTCCACTTCCACGTACTGTCATATCAATATGGCCTCTACCGTTTGGTCTACTTCTTCAGCAAGCTGCTGAAGTGAATCCATCCTCGTTTATTCCATTTTCTTCTGCGAGCCCCACTCTTGGACGAAGTGAGATGCTGCGGCAAAGAAAAGAAGTTGGGAATATTTCGCCTCAGAACTTCCATTCCACAGTCGCGCATGACCTTACTAGCAAAAGAGACATGTCTTCCCATTTGATTCTAAGAGATCCATTAGAGGAACCTGGGGTAAATGTTCTCATGCATTTGGATTTTTCTTGTCTACTTTATTTATACTTCATGCCAGTCTTGTTTTTAGTTCGAGACCTGAATACTTTCATTGCTGTTATCTCAACAGCACATGGATTTTTTTTGGTTATGCAATGTTTGGTTATATGTGTTATCTGGTGTCTAATCTAACTAACTTTCCAGCCAATCTATCTAGAAGAGAGGGGAAAGTTGCACATAATGAAGGATTGCGATGAGAGAACAATTTGGTCGAGTGACTGTTTTCCTCTTATGACATCGTATAACAAAGGTTTGTCATTTTGTTCTCCATTCAGGCTGAACTTGCTACATGCTCTTCTTATTTTTCATCGAAGTACTCTGTCTCGGGGTTTTCAGGCAAGATGCAACATTCTTTGTGGGCAGCCGAATTTATAGAGTCTGACCTTGAAGCTTCTGCGTCATGTTCAAGCAGCGTTGTTCCTGATACTGTTATCCCGAAGCGAGTATCTTTTCGCAGAATATGGCAAGCCAAAGGTGCTAAGAAAGCTGCATCTAAGGTGACTATGATATCTGTTTTGTAGAAGAATGTTTATGTATTTTGGTAGGCTGCCGGACAAGGTTTAGGACCTCTTTTTCTAACATGTGTTGAATTTTCATGGCTATGCTCTGCTGCTAACTAAATCAAGGCTTAAAAGATTTTCTCTTCAATATTCTGGGAACATCTACCTAAGCGATGCTCTTCAAATATATAATTTAGACCTCTTAGTTATCTTGGATAGCATAGCTTGCTCATTATTCTTGTTCTCTAGACATTCTAAGACATACCTTCATATAGCACGTTTGCTTGGGCATTCATTCTCCAAAATATATGGCCTTTCTCAATATTCTTGTTCTTTTAAATGTTTTGTTATTCAAGAATACTCGGGCTTTGGGGGCCACAGCTATAATCTCTTGCTACTTGAGATCCATTAGCCCCTCGGCCTTGACTGCTTGTGCTACCAGTGCTGAATTTTCTCTTTGTATTTTCGAGTTCTTTTTGTGAGATGTGTTCTCTTGCAAATATATGAATACTGTACTTTTGCAATTTCGTTGTTGTTTGTTGACTTTGAATGGGAGAAAGATCTGTGGGCTCTGTTGCTGAAGTCTTTACTCTTTTTATTGGCTTCAATATATCGCAGGTCTTCTTGGCCTCTGATGATGCAGTCCCAGTAATTTGCTTTCTGATTCTAGAACAAAAGAAACTGTTATCGGTGGGACTCCAAACTGTTGAGATCAATAATGAAATTCTGTTTGACGTTAAGCCTGACATAAGCTGGAGTATCTCTGCAATTGCTGCTGCACCTGTTGCTGTGACACGATCTCAGTAAATTCCTATTTACATTTTTTACCTCTCTGTTACTGTAAATGAGACTGTTTCTGTTGTCATTCTAAGAGTTCGTCTAATGCTTATTTTTTTTTGTTTCCTTGCAGAGTGAAAATAGGACTGCTTCCACATTTGGATATCATTGTTTTATCTCCAGAAAATGACCTCTTTCTTTATGTAGGTTATTGATATGTACCATATTGTTTCCTTTGTTATATGATGCCACACTTATGTCCCATGCTTAATTGATTTATCTATATTATTTGTAGTCAGGAAAACAATGCCTCTGTAGGTATGTGCTTCCTTCTTGGTTGGGGGAAAGTCTTGTTTCTGGTGAGTCTGCAAAAACAGATTCAGGTTCCCGGGATCTGAAGATCACAGGATTGTCTGATGCTGTGTTAGGATGTATCAATCTGTCAGTAAATCATTCACAGGTTTGTCACACAGATGTCAATCCTTTGAAATTCAGAATAATTAGTTTTCTTAACTACCATAGTTGTTGCTCTATCCTTATGAACTCAAATCACGGGATTGTTGCAGCTGAGTTACTGTTCCGAACTTCGCTACTTGTTTATTTGGTTGTTCAGTTTGTCTTCTGTTTTAATTTACCGTTTATATTACTCTTGTAGATCTTTCGGTGTGCCTTAACTGGTAACCCTTCATCTTCACTTGCAAACGATTGCATAGCAGCCATAGCTGAGGGATTACGATCCGATTTGTACAAGTTGTTTCTCTCTCTTCTTTGGGGAGATGGTTATTCTGACCAGAAGGGTTCCAGTATTCATCATGAATGGGAAGCGTTATGCAACATTTTTCTGGGGATCTGTCAAAAACCTACTGTTGTGCATCTGAAGCAACTCAAAACATCATCAGAGTCCTCCTGGGAGTTTCTTCTCAACAGCAAGTTCCATAAGACTTATTCTAGGTTTCACAGTGGTATCACATCAATCAATCCCTTGGATCTGGAAGAATTTTCCCCATTTTGTACTAAGACTGGTAGTGGAGAAAGACTAGACAACTCATTTGAATTATTGGTCCAGAGTTTAGATTGTCTTCATGCAGTATATGAGAGTTTAAAGATGGATAATCTACGAAAACAGTAAGCACTTTGGCTCCTCAAAGAAAACTGAAGTTTTAAAGATCAGAAGTAGAGTTAAGATTTAATATATATATATATATATATGATTTGCCCTTTTAAAATTTTGACATCTTTGTGCAGGGATTTGCATCACCTAGCTGTTTTATTGTGCAATATTGCCAAGTTTCTGGGTGAGAAGTGTTACATAGATCACTACATACGTGATTTTCCTCGTCTTTCCAAAATCACTGGGGCATGCACAACCCTTTCTTCGACCAGAAAACCTCCAAATATAGTTAGATGGCTTGAGAACTGTTTAAGACGTGGATGTTTATCCACAAACCTTGATGACCTCCCAGATTTAATCCGTAAAGATGGGTGCTCCATTGTGAGCTGGGCAAGGAAAATTGTTTCCTTCTACAGTGTGTTGTTTGGTGATAAGCCAGTAGGAAAGAAACTTTCTTCAGGTGTCCCCTGTAATATTGCCCCCGGATCATATTCCAGTAACGAGGAACTTGCTATCTTAGCTATGGCTGGAGAGAGATTTGGGCTTCACCAACTGGATTTGCTACCTTCCGGTGTATCTCTCCCTTTGAGACATGTAAGTTGGAATAGTTAGATACTTTTGGATGAGAGGAATTTGCAGGTGGAAATGCTGGACTGTTGATAATTTTTAGATCAGTGTGATGATTCTATGTTCTCGTTTCTTTAGTATGTTAGTTTGTTATTTCATCTCGCCTACTTGTTCTATTTTTTTGCATAACATTTTGTCTGTATTTTGTAGGCACTAGATAGCTGTCGAGAATCTCCTCCAGCTGACTGGCCAGCAATTGCTTATGTGCTTCTTGGTCGAGAAGATATGGCCCAATCCGTCTTCAGAAATTTGAGCTCATCTAAGGAATTTGAGATGCAGTCAAATACGAGTTTAATATCCATGTCCATACCCTACATGCTGCATTTGCATCCAGTAATTGTTCCATCCTCTTTATCTGAGTCAATTGGCTTGGAAAACGCCAAGATTGAGGATACAAATTCTGTGGATGGTTCTGTAATAGATGGAATGGAGCATATCTTCAACTCCTATACGCAGTTACGGTATGGCCGGGATCTACGACTGAATGAGGTATATCTACACCCCCATTTGGAGACTAAAAATCTGCTAGCGTAGTGGTAACAGTGTGTAATGCTCGGAATTGTTTCCGAAGTCTTCCATATAGACTTTTGTAGTATACTCTAAAATGTTTCACAATTACTTATCTGCTTGTAGTATACTCTATACCTTGTCATATCTGGCGTTTGTTGGTTGTACATCTCTGGATTAAGTTAATCATATCATAGGACATTGACTTGCTCCTGCGTTTGCTACTTTGATTTGATGTCTTTTGCATTGGAAATTTCTTGCTACTTTTGTTTACTGTATTGATTATTTAATGGATGATTACAAAGTTTCATTTTGTGTCACCAATACTCATCTGTTAGGTATTGCTGGTTGGGTTAACTATAGACTAATATTCTTTCTCTTGTTGTTCTCTTTATCTTTTTGTTTTTCCTTCGCATGTTAGGTTCGACGTCTTTTGTGCTCTGCACGACCTGTAGTAATTCAGACGTCTGCTAACCCTACTATATCTGATCAGGAGCAGCAACAGGTACAAATCGGGTGTTTGTTTCTAAATCTTTAACTACTACTAAATGCGAAGTTAGGATTGGAAGTAAGAGAAGTTATAATTAAATCACTACATGTTATCTATATTGTTTATTAAGTTTAATTATTTTTTCTTATTTTAAACTCTTTGGTGCTACTAAATATATATTAGAGAGAGAGAATGTTATAGTTTATTTTCCACAGATATGCTTTCAGATCAGTTTTTATAGTTACATTTCTAAATTTGAAACCGAAGATGCAGCTGCACTTGTGTTTCTTTACATGGAAGAAGCCAGTGGTTTAGTTTTCGGTATTTTAGATCTTCATGGTCTCTACAACTCTCTTTTAATATTCAGTGTTACTTCATTTTTTCCATTTGTGCAGGATCAACTTTGGCGTATAGCACAGAGGACTGCTGTGCTTCCCCTCGGGCGTGGAGCATTCACATTATCCACAATACACACGCTTTTAACTGAGGCAAGTTTTTATCTAACGAAAGCTATACTTGGTTTTTATCACTTGTAATGACTCCTTCAAGACATTCTCTCTTAATTTTTGCAGGCGTTTACTGTACCAAAGCTTGTTTTGGCTGGGCGGCTGCCCGCCCAACAAAATGCCGTGGTACGTAAAATTGTAATGATTAAGTACGATATTACGTATAAAAACATACTATATGCTCTAGTTTACATGAAATAATATTTGGCTTATTTTATTACTGTCAAGATGGAAGTTAGAATTTGCATGAAACGGCAAAATGCAATTCTAATTTATAACTACTTTAGTCAATCTAATAGTTTAGGTTGCATGTTTTCTTTACAGGTTAATCTAGATCCAAACGTCAGGAATATCCAAGAACTTAAGACCTGGCCAGAGTTTCATAATGCTGTTGCTGCTGGGTTACGACTGGCACCGCTTCAGGTTTTTGTTGTGTATTTTAGGCGCTTTGTTTCTTTCTTAATATTTTTATCTATGGGAAGTTACAAGAGAATGCAACAAATTGTGAAACATGATATCAAAATGTATGTGTTGTCATGCAGCAAGTTCCCTTCCTTCATCCCGGCGCAATTAATCCAGTTATGTTTCTTCTTACATTTTGTTGCAGGGAAAGGTGTCCAGAACGTGGATTAAATACAATAAACCTGGAGAGCCAAATGATGTTCATGCTGGACTTCTGTTTGGGCTGGGATTACAGGGATATTTGCATGTGTTAAACCTTAGTGACATATACCAATATTTCACTCAGGTTTGTTTCTGGCTCCGTTTTCCGTTGAATTATTTCTTTCCCTTCCTCTTGGTTAATAATAACTTAACACGTGCTAATTGAGCCCTAATACTCTGCTGAGCTGAGCATCAAGTTACTCTGGCTTTTGGTTGAAGTTATTTAGTTATTACAAGTTTTACCGGTTTACATGTTGGGATTAGCACATGTCATGTGTAGTTGTGACCACATACAGTATGTGGCTTCGAGGAGACATGAAATAATGAATGCAACATTGGACTACTATAATATATGGAGATTAGTTTTCCATGTCTGCCTCAGTTGATAATTGTGGTCGTTTGACCTTTATCATCACAAATAGAAAGATGGAAATAACTTTCTATTCTCTTATACTAAAGTTTTTTTCCCCCGTTTTGATAAGTTCAAACACAAATTTATTCATGGCCTTAATTGCTTCCATCCTTGGTCTTTCAGGACCATGAGAGCACCACGGTAGGTTTGATGCTTGGTCTGGCAGCTTCGTACAGGAGAACAATGCAACCTGATATTGCAAAGGTAGAGGTTCTGTTGCTTCATATTCTTGACTGTTTGGATCGTGAATGGGCCTCTAAAGTACTTTTGCTGATAGCTTACCAAAAACCATTTTTAGGATATCCATAATCTTCCATATGAGCATAATTTGGGCTCTACGATGCTTTCTTATTAGTTTAAGATCCATATTACATAAAATTGTGGGTGATCAACGTTTCTGAAAATTATTAACTCTCATTTATGCACCAATAAATGCTAATATTTCTTACTAGCATCTTAATAAAAACTTTATTTTAGCTCGGTAACTTCCCTAAGAACTTATTTTTCTTTGTGTAACAGGCTCTCTTTTTCCATGTTCCTGCTCGGTACCAAGCTTCATATGCTGAGTTTGAGATACCAACGCTTCTGCAGGTACAGATTGCTGTGATGTTTCACTTATTGAAATAATTTGAGTTCTCTACAAGTAGTTACTGAAACTGGAAGTTGTTTGACAAGCATTTGCTATGTAACTCACTTACATATGCTAAAAGCAAAGATATACATATTCATGTCACGTTATTTCATTTTTTGGTTTGTTTTGTTTATTTGATGATTCTGACATCGTTTTTTCTGACATTTTCTAAAGTTTCCTTGACTTGATATTTTATTTGCGCCTTATGTTAACATATGTGCCAATATGCAACGCCTTACTGGCATCTTTGGATTATTCATTTTCACTTTTTGAAAGTAGGGAGTATTGTTAACTAGTGACATATTTTCACTAACGTACTGTCTTCAACTGTTCTCCAGTCTGCAGCTTTAGTCTCCGTAGGCATTCTATTTGAAGGATCGGCACACCAGCAGACAATGCAATTACTTCTGGTAATGTCTTCTGCGTGTTTTATTCCTCACTTATGGTTTAAATTTGATATAGAATTTTTCCTGTCATCAAATGCCATTTTCATTGATACAGCATTATTACATGTGGGGTTCGTGTTTTAAACACACTTATAATTAGAATCTATCTTGTAGTTTGGTTGTGGATCCATTCCTACATGTAAAATCTTTGAGTGAGTTAAGAGCATCAATTAAGTTGATGCGTATCTTTAATTTGCAATTTAGTTCTTTACAGTCCGGTGGATTGTCCCTTATCTTTGATATCCCACTTCGTACATATTCTCAGGGTGAAATTGGACGCAGAAGTGCAGGGGACAATGTACTTGAAAGGGAGGGTTATGCGGTATCTGCAGGATTCTCACTTGGTCTTGTTGCTCTTGGTATATGCCTTTTTGGTTTTTGGCCATTGAATTATTTTTCTGTTTAAGTTAACTCTACTCTTTTTGGCTCAAGGCCGTGGAGGTGATGCGCTCGGTTCTTTGGACTCCTTTGTCAATCGCTTACTCCAGTATCTGGGAGCAAAAGAGGTTAATCTATAAACTTCACATTAACTGTATCCCACTCTTAGTTCATTTCCTTAGTTGATAGGAACTGAATCATATCACACTGGATTTGTAAACTGTGTAAATATGTTGTACTGAACAACTTCTTTAATTCTCTACAGGAAAGATCTCTCCTTGCACCATCAAATGAAGATCTCCGAAGCGCTGCTGCTGCGCAGGTTTCCCTGCTTATCTGTTCTTCATATATTCCTTTGTGAAGCTTGTGTTGTGCATAAACATGTGCCTGAAACACTTGCCGAATTATAATTATGTGTTTATCGTTTTTCTGTCTCAGGTAACAGACGGAAGCACTCCAAATGTTAATATAACTGCACCTGGAGCAATAATCGCTCTCGCATTAATGTATCTTAAGGTGGGTCTTGAGGATGGATTAACTAGATAACTGGTTCGAAGTTTAGCCGTTAACATTTTTTTTGTCTTTGCGCCTTTCCTGTGATATGAACTTTCAAAAAGCTTTATATAATGTTTGTTGCATTTGTTGCAGACAGACTCAGAGGTCATCTTCTCAAAGCTCTCTATTCCACAAACAAATTACGATTTGGAGTGCGTTAGGCCTGATTTCATAATGCTTCGTGTCCTTGCTCGGAACTTGATAATGTGGAGCAGGTATTTTCTTTCTTACCTAATTTGGAGTGCTGATTCTTCTGAGATCAAATCTAATAGAATTCGTATTGTAGGATCCGCCCTACATGTGATTGGATTCAGTCTCAAGTTCCTGAAGTAGTAAAAAATGGTGTCAGCCACCTCCAGGATGACATGGATGATACGTATGAGGTGGATGTTGAATCCCTTGTGCAGGCATATGTCAATATAGTGGCGGGGGCATGCATTTCACTTGGTAAATCTACTTCTTGTGAGACATCAGTCTTTAATATATCTCATGACAGATATGACATGTATCGTTTTTCTGATAGGGATGAGATTTGCTGGTACAAGGGATGGAAATGCTCGTGACTTACTTAACAGCTATGCTCTCTATCTTTTGAATGAGGTACTCATCCTTTGAAATTTTATATTCGTTACTCTTTTTTTCATCCCTCAAATCCTAAGAATTCTTTGGGTTTCCTTCTGCTCATCTCAACGTGAACTTATATGTTTTGATGTATGTAGATCAAGCCTGTTTCTGCACCACCTGCAAATGTATTTCCCAAGGGAATATCTAAATTTGTTGATCGGGGAACACTTGAAATGTGTCTTTATCTTATCGTCCTTTCTCTTTCAGTGGTAATGCTTCTTTTGAAATCTTCTGTCCAACAATTTTAATTTTTAAAGTCAGTAAATTATGTGGAAAGATTCTCTTGTGTAGGTCATGGCTGGATCTGGAGACTTGCAAATATTTCGGTTGTTGAGATTTCTCCGCAGCCGAAACTCTGCTGATGGACATGCTAACTATGGCACTCAAATGGCGGTAAGCACTTCATGTAATTCAATTGCTTAGCATTTTATTTCTGAATGTATTTTCTGGAGCAGTTATCTGTATGACTGTCTCCTCTTGAAGTGGCTGGCAATTTTGTAAACAAATAATCTCAGTTTTGCGGAGCACCCATTCTAGATTTTTCTTTGATTAATCTGATACTATGAACTACGGCCAAATCAATCTCTCTCTAATGTAACTGCTTGCACCTTATAAAAGTAATTTCAAAGCTGCCTGCTGATATTGTTTTAACATGCAATGGGAAATGTGAGAGTGAGACTTATTATAGCAAGCATAGGATTGCATATTTATCAGAGATCTCTTAGTCCAGTATGTAATGAACTTTTTTTTTGGTAAATCACTCTTGTTGATTGTATGCCTTCTATCCTTTAATTTATTTTTAAATATGAGACAGCATTGTGTATTTCCTTTAGGTGAGCTTAGCCACGGGTTTCTTATTTCTTGGAGGTGGTATGCGAACATTTTCAACGAATAATGGCTCACTTGCAATGTTGCTTATCACTCTCTATCCGCGGTTGCCTTCTGGACCAAATGACAATCGTTGTCACCTCCAGGCAAGTTTAAATATCTTATACATTCTCTGCATCCCTCTCTTTGTGTCTGGATTTGTTATTGTCGTTGTCTGGTGTCATTTCTATAGAAGCAGGAGTTGCTTTTCTATGTAAAATGTTACTAAACACCAATCGCGTTGTGGATTGTGAGATATCTAAGACATGCCAAGCTCGGAACTTGGTTTCTAATTTTTTTTTTTCATTTTTAGGCATTCAGGCATTTATATGTCCTTGCAACAGAGGCTCGTTGGCTGCAGACTATTGATGTTGATTCTGGTCTGCCTGTATATGCCCCTATAGAAGTCACTGTAAAAGAGACAGAACTATATTCTGAAACAAGATATTCCGAGGTCACACCGTGCATTCTGCCAGAGCGTGCTGTTGTAAGAAAATTTCAACAACTTGCCCTCACTTTCCCTGCATTATTTTAAGTACTGAAACAGGACTACAAACTTTTCTTGATTTGCATGCTTACACTGCTGACTGCTAAGATCATAAATATATTTTTAGTTTTTCTGGGAGAGGCACATTCGCGGCTAGTTTGACATAAAAATAGGAGAATATACCAAATTGGCTTAATTGTGGCTAGTTTTTTCATGCAATACCTGCTTCACCGATTCCATATGCTTGTTTATTTCGCTTTTACCTGAAAAATGTATATGTATCCTGCAGCTAAAGAGAATTTGCGTCTGTGGTCCCCGATACTGGCCCCAACAAGTTGAGCTTGTCCCAGAAGGTAACTGATTCATTTACATATATATTCCTTTTTCTCCACGGTCATTTTCTCTAAGATGGTCTTAAGGTATATTTAATATTGACCCGATGAAACACAGAGAAACATTGGTGGAGCTTTGGGGACAAGAGTGATCCCTTCAATTCTGGTGTTATATATGTCAAAAGGAAAGTAGGAGCTTGTTCGTATGTTGATGATCCAGTTGGGTGTCAGTCACTGCTTTCACGAGCAATGCACAAGGTTGTAACCCCACCACCATATACTCTCAGCTCAGATATATTCATTTTCAGTCATCGAGAAGTGGATTCTGATACAACTTTAGATGCTTTTGGTGATACAGGTTTTTGGTTTAAGAACTCTGGACGAATCTAATATGCTTGCCAATAGTCATAGAGAACTGGATTCTGATAGCGTTGATCATTTGGTCAGCACTTTCTCATCTGATCCAAGCCTAATAGCCTTTGCACAGTTGTGCTGTGACAAATCTTGGAATGACAGGTAAGATACTGTTTTATCCGTTTTCTCTTTTCCCTCAGTGTCCATGTCATAACAGAGTTCAGTAGTCTTCATATCAACTTATTAAAAAACCCAAAAGGAAATTGTCTTAACAACCCCCATTTATGCAGATCTGATTCTGATTTTAAGGAGTTCTGTCTGCAAGTGTTGTTTGACTGTATAAGCAAAGATAGACCAGCTCTTTTGCAGGTGATTGCTACTTAACTCACTTTATTTATTCAATGGTTATTTACTGTTTGGAACATTCTTTATTGAGTTTATTTGGCATTTGTTACATGATTCTTGTAGGTTTATTTATCGTTATATACAACCATTGGTTCAATGGCTGATCTGCTCGTCAAAAGCGATAGTAGTGTGTGTGATTCACTTTCCATCTCAAGCCTCAAGGTACTCCTTAATGATGGAACTGGAACAAAATCATATGATTTTACATTTTGCCTGCGTATAATCTAAATCTGATGATCACAGGTTGCTCTTGCCTACAACGAGGCGGTATCAAGTGGAAGATTGGCCTCTTCAGGTGGCTTTGTTCAATCAATCTTCTTAGCCTCACTAGGAAAACGGTGTGAAGAGATTTTGAACTGTTCGACGGAGCTGAAGACTAATTTGAGAAATTATCTGACTTCAGAGACATGGTCTGATGATCAGAAAGATGTAATCCTGCTCTCATGGTATTTAAAATGGTTCAGTGTACCGTCTCCATCCATCATCAAAGCAGCAGTGGAAAAGATCAAATCCAAGTCCAAGATCTCAGCTTCGGCAGTACCTTTGTTACGATTGTTGTTACCAAGTACGCATATTCGTGCGTTAAGTGAGATTGATAGGGTCTTTTTCACCTCAACTGCATCGTGAAAACATGATTATGGTTCTTTGTATTCTAATGGCTGTTAATTAGCATAGATATTAATTACATGTCTTCAGAGTTTTCTTCTGGGTACTCGTTCATTACGTAAAATCTTGAGTGTTTGAATGGTCAGAGTGGTTCTTGGAACTGATACATACCATCTCTTCATTAACCGATGCATAATAATCATAAACGTAATCTTCTTCTTCTTCTTGGGTATGTATGACTAGAATGGATGTTACTGTAATCAGAACAAACTTTCTAAGAAGCGGCAAGTAACAAGACAGCCTTTTCTGGTTCTCCAAGGATGTAATCAACTCAACTCTGCTGCTGCATTATTATTCTCTGATCTTTGTCCAGCATGAATCATATGAACTAATACTTGTCATCATGAACCTCTTTGTGTTTCCTTGACTGCAAGTGTGAATGATCAGGCTCGTAGAGAGAGAGAGAGAGTGTTAATGATATCAAACCGAACCAAACCGAACCGAACCAAATGTCATCAAATCTAATCATCTGCCATCTTCTCTGATTTATTTTCAAATCCAATCTCAAAATTCATTTTCTACCTTCGTTTAAACAACAAATTGATCGCCGGGAAGAAGAGTGACCAATCAGCTCATTTTTTCTTTATCATAAGCTCGATGTTCGTCAGAAAATTTCTGCAGAAATCCTCCGGCGGCGATGGTGGTCAGAAGCCTTCTCCAGCTCCTCCGCCACGGGTACTCCTTCCTCGTCTATAATTCAGGAATAAAGCATCATTCTTTTTATTAATGCTCATGGATCTTTCTCACTCAGTATACTCTCTATAGGATCTTTGCGTTCTGGGTTGTTTTCGATTCCTATAAAGTTATTGCATTTGCATAAATTTTCCATTAAAGGAGACAACTTTGCAGGGATGTTTGATAACAGAAGACTTGGATCCTCGTCTTATCGCCCACTATGGGATACCTTCGACGGCATCTATTCTTGCCTTTGACCCTATTCAATGCCTCTTGGCTGTGGGAACACTGTAAGCTCTTTCTTCTTGTCACCTTTCCACTGCTAAGACGATGTATTTTCTTTGACATTCTTACTTGAATCGGTTTACATGAAGGGGAGACTTATAAGAAGTTTGGCTAGTTCGTTGGGTTCAGCTTTAAAAAGTAATGCTTTTTTTTTTGCTAATTATTTGCAGAGATGGAAGGATAAAAGTGATTGGTGGTGATAACATTGAGGCGCTTCTTGCATCTCCTAAGCAGTTACCTTTCAAAAACTTGGAGGTTTGTGGTTATTCGGTTCACCTCTTGGTATTTGTTGAGAGGCTATAATCACCTTCTCTATCTCCTGATGTGCTTGTTAGCTTAATTTCCTTCTTAATGGTATTTCTATAGTCTATCCCTTTTTGAAGAGATCAGCTTATGTTTACACTTGTGATATATATGACCGACCGCTTTGTGATCCCAATTATCTGTAAGTCCACTTGACATTATAATCTGTTTTTAACAGTTCATTGAAAACCAAGGCTTGCTGGTCAGCATCTCAAATGAAAACGATATTCAGGTATCAGTTTTGTATGATGTTTGAAATTTCTGTATTATCCAGAGATGTCATCACTTATTTTTGACCTTCTTCACGCTCAACTTGTAATTGTCCACTCCTTCATTTTGGTCAACAATCTATCTGATCGACTACGTCAATAAATTTTACTTAACTTTAGGTTTGGGACTTGGATCTTAGGCAGACAGCGTCAAGCTTACACTGGGAGTCAAATATTACTGCGTTTTCGATCCTTCCCAGCACCAGTTACATGTATTGAGCTTGTTAAGATGACAATTCGCAGCAATGTTTATCCATTGACACTTACTATGGCGTCATTAATTAATTTTATTATCTCGTTCACAGGTATGTTGGTGATGAGTACGGTATGGTGTCTGTTGTTAAGTACAATGCTGACGAAGGAAAATTAGTGCAGCTTCCTTATTATGTTCCAACTGATGCTTTAGCGGGTATGGGGTTTCTCTTTCAACCTGATGATCAAATGTGTCTAGAATCTTTATTAGTTTTAGAATGTTTTAGTTTCCAGGATTGAGCAGTGTGGTTACTATTTGCACGGTAAATTTATGTCTGGGTAATTTTTTCTTCTAAAGCTTACATGAGTACCATATCCTCTTGGTACCTTGAATTCGATGCAATACACAAAAACCCTTATGTTGTTCTTTTAACATATTTTCTCCCATTTCCCTCTTTTTGCAGAAGCAGCGGGGCTTCCATCACCTATTGACTGTCCTGTTGTTGGACTTCTTTCTCAGCCTTGTTCGAGGGGAAATAGGTGAGAAAAATATTTATTTTGATGTGTACTTATCCTTGTGACCTGTAGCTGGAAAGCATTTGTGCCTCTGAAACTGACTATCTGAGCTTGCCGTAGCATTTGTACAATCACATCTTGAAGTACTAAAAATAAGCTGGCCTTTTCCTACTGCCTCTATCAATTCTTTATTTTCACTGTTCTTGAAAATTTGAATGGTATTTGAAATTTTTGTAGCTTGAACTGGAAGAAATAAAAGCAGATGCATGTCTAACCGGAGAGATATTGTTTCAATTTTTGTTAGACTTGTGGTTCTAGTCCTGTCAAAAGAGATAAATCCTTCTTTTTGCTACGTTCTTTCAGTGTATTATTAGCAAGAATAAGCTAGAATACCAGCTTATCTTTTATGATGAATTTTAAACAACTATCCTGCAGATTGTTGATCGCATTTTCAAATGGATTGCTTTATCTTTGGGATGCATCAGAAGATCGTGTCGTGTTAGTTCGAGGGAACAAAGATCTACCTATGGAGGGTAAGACAGTCGATGTTTCTCTGGAAGCCTCACACGACGAGCTTTTTGATCTTAAGCTAGATGGAAAAGAGATAAGTTCTTTGTGTTGGGCATCACCTGATGGTTCAGTTCTTGCTGTTGGTTATGTCGATGGAGATATATTATTTTGGGACTTCTCTGATGGGAAAAATGTGAAGATATCTAATAATGCTGTTAAGTTACAGTTGTCTTCGGCGGAGAAAAGACTTCCTGTCATTGTTATGCATTGGTGTTTGGATGTATCTCGCAAGAATTATGGTGGAAAACTCTTTTTCTATGGTGGTGATATCGTTGGTTCTGACGAAGTACTGACGGTAAGAACTCAACACCGGGTTTAAAGTTTCATAGTCCCAGATTGTTGAACTTGGGTGAAATATAAAATGGATCCTCTTTTTAAATTGAAACACCTTGTTAAAATATTTTTCTTAACATGTTGCATTATTTAATAATGCAAGGGAAACCTAAACATGAATTCTCACCTTGTATGTGCAAATGTATATCCTAACATGATGTCTTTTTATTGATCCTCTTACGCAGATGTTGGCTCTTGATTGGTCTTCTGGTATGGGAAGTCTGAAATGTGTTGGCCGTGTTGACCTGACCCTTAGTGGTTCATTTGCTGATATGGTCTTGTCTCCAATTGCTAGTTCAAGGCAAAGTGGGGTGTTTTTATTTCTGTTGACGAATCCAGGACAATTGCAAGCGTACGATGATACATCTCTGGCTTCTCTGATGTCTCCGAAAGAGAATAATATTTCTATTTCTCCGCTGTCATATCCAATGGTTGTACCAACGATGGATCCACGTATCACCGTAGCAATGTTTGCTGCATTAAATGTGAATGATAAGCCGTCACTGGCTCTTTCTGAGGTAGTCCCTCTATAAATTTCTTAAGTTGTTGCTTTTCAGTGTGAGGCGATTGATGAATATCATATTCTTGATAGATAGTCTTAGCTGCAAAATCTCGAACGCCACGTACTCCATCTGGAGAAAGTGCGCAGTGGCCTCTAACAGGTGGTGTTCCTGGCCACATTGATGACTACAAGCTTGAGAGACTGTACATGGCAGGGTATCAAGATGGGTCTGTGCGTATATGGGATGCAACCTATCCATGCCTGTCTCTTATTTATGACTTGGAGCCAAAGGTATGAATGCTGTAACTTTCCTTCTTTTGAAGTTTATTTTAAGAACTTGTGTGTAAGCTGGTTGATATTTGATGAGACTTTTTCCTGCAGTTAATTATTCTTCCTTTACCAATGATCAGGCAAATGGTATTGAGATAACTGGAGTAGATGCATCAGTAACAGCAGTTTCCTTCTGTTCTAAGACTTCTTATTTGGCTGTTGGTAACGAATGTGGTATGGTAAGAAGACCTGTTTCTTTTGATACTTTCTTGATTCCAGTTTTTAATGTTCATCTGAGTCTCTCTTACATTTTTGTCTCTGTAGGTTCGCCTTTTCAAGTTGGTTTGCTATAAAAGTGGAGGAACTTTGGAAGTTGTTACCAACACTGACAAGAAAGGTTTGGAACTTCTTACAACGTTGGCTCTACAGATTTCTTCTGTTGTATCTCATGCTTTGGGTTTATTTCCTGTAGCTCACCCTTTGCATCAAGAAGATGGACCTCAATGGTTGGCTGCGTATTCCTTTCTGAGTTCCCCAGTTTGCACCCTACTATTTGTACAGTCTACAAGAAGGCTTGTTGTGGGATTTAAATGTGGCAGGGTAGGGATATAAAATCTGTTTCCAAGCCTCCGCATACAGCCATTCTCTCTAGTTGAAAAATGTTTCAAACTATTTCTACTTTCATTTCATATTTCAGGTTGCGATGCTTGACATTGGTGCGCCATCAGTAATGTTCGTTACAGATAGCTTATCTGACACCGGAAACCCGATCAAGTCACTCTGTGTGAAATCCCCTTCAGCTCCAACTGGCTCGTTAAGTGATCCAACTGACCAGGATTCCGTAAATTCCGAAGCTCTTGATGATTTTATATTGTGTGCGATGACTAAGGATGGACAGACCACTCTTATTGATGGCAACACTGGGAAAATACTCGCCTCGTGCCTGAGACCTCTAAAGAACCCAACTGCGATTTGTATGCACATTATAGGTAGTTTGTCTGTTACTAACATAAACTGTGTTTTTATGCATCTATTAGATATATTAAAATTTTGTGTTTTGCAGAGGACTGCTATGATAAAACTGAAGTGCCTAGTGAAGAACCAGCTGAAAATCCATCTGAGAAGGAGAAACATGAGAACAAATCTCATATGATCAGTGCAAGTGAGAGTCATTCACCAGGTGATGAACAGACTGCCGTTACAGAAACAAAACTTGTTGATCAGAGATTTGCGAATTCATTACTTCTCATGTGTTCTGAGGATGCACTGCGCTTGTATTCCTTAAAATCTATATCTCAGGTATATTGACGAATCTATCTTGATTTATGATTCCTGGAATGCCTTGCTGGCTTTTCTGATTACAAGGACTTACTTTCAATACGTAGGGAAGTTTTGACAGCATCATGGAAGTAAACCTTTCAAGGCCCTGTTGCTGGATGGGAATCCTAAAAAAGGAAGAAAGGGAATGTGCAGTACTCCTACTTTACCGAACAGGGCATATTGAAATAAGGTGATGTTATAACTATTTAGTTACCAAATCCAGTCTTGTAACTATTTAGTCTGAAGGACCACTTTAGACTAACTATAAACTGATCAGAAATCAGCTTTAAAAGAATGGTTTTCTTATATGAACAGATCTTTCCCGGATCTTGAAGTTGTGGGAGAGAGCTCTTTGCTGTCACTTCTTAGGTGGAACTTTAAGCCTAACATGGAGAAGACAGTATGTTCGGATGATTTCGGCCATCTTGTCCTGGTGAGACTTCCTAATATACTTTCTAGAAGAAACCTTTTATCTGTTACTGCCCTCAACTTTTTGTAAATCAGATAAACAATGAGATCACTGGATGGGCTAGCCAATTTTATGCGGCTATGTGGGTTTGGTTTTTGAATGCCATTTATTAAGTGTGCCAAGTTAGATATTGGCTTATGAATTGGCACGTATATTACTATGCGATCTCAGATGTTTAGGACTCATCAAAGCTAAATCTACAGGTAAATGGTTGTGAAGTTGCAATCCTTTCGTTTCTGGCCCATGCAAACCGATTCAGGTAATGGCTTTCCATCTGCTATGACAATACTTAGTTTCTCAGTAAATAACTAAAATTTGCATGCTTAGCGAGAAAAGTAGCAGTTAACTTACTAAATACTAATACCTAGCTCTGTATTCAACTCAGGATCCCAGAGTCTTTACCTTTGCTTCATGACAAAGTCCTTGCAGCCGCTGCTGACGCTACCTTTAGCCATTTCCCTGTCCATAAGAAAAACCAGGTATGTTCTGTCTTCAAATGCGAACCCTTTTCCGTAAGCTCCATAATATTGCTATAAAGTCTCTGTGAACACAGGATGGCACTCCCAAATTCCTAAGTGGCATTATTAAAGGCTTCAGAGCAAGCAGTGAACAGAAGGTGGATCACCAAATACAAGATTTCTCCCACCTGGGAAACATCTTTTCTAATCCACCATACTTAAAGCCTTCTGATACCGGTGGCGACGATGAAAAGATTGTCGAGCTAAACATAGGTTTGTAGTATCTGTACTAAGTTACTCCTCCCCAGGGTTTCCGCCTGTGACTAAAAGTGCTTTTCTGTAGATGACATCGAGATAGATGAACCACTGAGCATCTTGCCTTTAACCGAGAAAGACAAAAAGGAAAAGAAAGGTAAACAGATAAGTTTTCTATTGTCATGTTTTATTATCATTGTGAATGTATCAGACGAATTTTAAGGTTTCTTTGCAGATAAGAGAACAGATAAAGAAAGACTGTTTGATGGTGCATCCAGTGATGCACAACCCAAAACGAGAACAGTGGATGAAATAAAGGCCAAATACAGAAAAGCAGGGGTGAGTCAAAACCAATTCGATCTTTAACCCAAAAGAGCTCTTGTGCTTTCTATGTCTAACATGGCTGTGGTTATGTTTCCAGGAAACCTCAGCAATAGCTTCACAAGCAAAGGACAAACTTCTTGAGCGTGGAGAAAAACTCGAGGTAATATTTTATGCATCAGAGATTTCATCTTCCCTTAAACTGGCATGTTCTCAAGCTATATAACACGCTGATCCTAACTACGAAACATATTTTATCTATTTGGTCTGCTAAATTATACCAGAGGATCAGCCAACGCACAGCTGAGCTTCAAGACGGTGCTGAGAACTTTGCATCAATGGCACATGAACTTGCTAAGCAAATGGAGAAGCGAAAATGGTGGAACATATGAGAAAGCTCTGTTGCTTCATGTGCAAATTTTGCGTAGTCATTCTGACAATTGCGGGTTCTTGCGTATATAAACTAATCATCTTATATTTTCCACAGTTGCAGATTATCTTTCATTTTTTTTATTAATCAAATCTGTAATGTAGATTGACAAAAGAAAGCAACCATATTATATTAACCTGAGAAGTTGATATTCCGTTTCACTTTTTTATGAGGCTTATGTGTATGTTGTCCCATGAGGCCATTCTATTATTGCAGTTGGTCAAGTAAGATGGGCGACAATGAACCAACGTCCATTACATATTATCCCATAAAGGCACAAACGCCAAGTGAGCTTTGGTTGACCAGTGATGGCACACATTGTCTTTTCTTTAACTCATTGGCTCATGCCTAAACCCGTAAACTAGAGGCCACATGTTCTTGTTCCTTTCTTTTCTGGTTAGTGGTTACACAACAACACAATAACCGAAGCCACAGATTTATACTTACATATCTCGTGTCTTCTGATAATAACACATACTGAAGAAAGCTGACCTCATAAAGTAATAACCTTTTTGTGTCAGCGTGAAGTAGAAAGACTGACACAGAGAGATACACGACGACAAGTATCTCTCTACGTTATCTCTTCAGTCTTTACCTTCCTGTGTGTTCTAAGGAGAAAGCCAGAGATAGTCTTACAATGGCGAGCTATGTTTTATCAGAATGTGGTATCAGACCTCTCCCCTGGTTCTACCCTAAACCCACAACCTCTTTTGCCTCTAACCCATCACCAACTCTCAAACTCAACCCACCAACTACACCTCTCTCTTCTCTCAGTTTCCGAAGTGTGTTCTTGGCTAGAACCAGAAACTGGGCGTTGAATGTGGCTACGCCATTAACAACTCTCGAGACTCCACCCGAGGAAGAAGACACGAGGAGGTTTGACCCTGGTGCGCCTCCTCCTTTCAATTTGGCTGACATAAGAGCAGCCATACCCAAGCATTGTTGGGTTAAGAATCCATGGAGGTCGATGAGTTACGTTGTCAGAGATGTAGCTATCGTTTTTGGATTGGCTGCTGTAGCTGCTTACTTCAACAGCTGGCTTCTCTGGCCTCTTTACTGGTTCGCTCAAGGAACCATGTTTTGGGCTCTCTTTGTTCTTGGCCATGACTGGTAACAACTACTAATCCTCATGCTTTCTTCCTATATAAGACACATTCTGTGTCATGTCATAAACCAACCAAAGTGGAAACTGGTTACTGGTTTTATGCAGAAATACAACAGAACAAAGCGTTACTCGCAAGTGTGTTTGGTCTCCTTCTATATATTGTTAACCAATTATTTATGTTGATTACCTCTTGCAGTGGACATGGTAGCTTCTCGAATGATCCGAGGTTAAACAGTGTAGCTGGTCATCTTCTTCATTCCTCAATTCTGGTCCCTTACCATGGGTGGTTGGTTTTGCTTCCAACCATTTTCTCTCTCTCTATGAAATGAATCGTTTGCCGGATTCTCACATTCTTCAGGAAATGTTATGACTTTTCCCTGTAGGAGAATTAGCCACAGAACTCACCACCAGAACCATGGGCATGTCGAGAATGACGAATCTTGGCACCCTGTAAGTATCACTCTCCATTACCAAACACAGATGTAGTTATAACCAGGGTTCAGTTTGTACTTAAATAGAGCTTAATGTTTCTGTAACTGCAGTTGCCTGAAAGCCTCTACAAGAATTTGCAAAAAACTACTCAGATCTTTAGGTTCACATTGCCATTCCCAATGCTCGCATACCCTTTCTACTTGGTAATCCTTCAGCATCCTAATATAAACACTTCACCTGGTTAGTATCAAAATAGAGAAAGCTCATGTTCCACATCTTTTATGCAGTGGGGAAGAAGTCCTGGGAAAAATGGTTCTCATTTTGATCCAGACAGTGACTTGTTTCTTCCCAAAGAGAAGAAAGATGTTCTGACATCAACTGCGTGTTGGACTGCAATGGCTGCTTTGATTGTTTGTCTCAACTTTGTCATGGGTCCAATCCAAATGCTTAAGCTATATGGCATTCCTTACTGGGTACCTGATGCTGTAACTGTAGCTGTACTCCTCTGTTTTCTCTTATGTGAAGGTGTTTATTGGAACTTTTTCACAACTAATTACAGATATTTGTAATGTGGTTGGACTTCGTGACTTACTTGCATCACCATGGCCATGAAGACAAGCTCCCTTGGTACCGTGGAAAGGTATGCAAAATCTACTTCACCATGCTTTAATCTCTTCTTCTCATTTTTAAGGTTGAGCCACTGTGTTTGTGAGAATCTCAATGCTTCTCTGTCCTTTTCCTCAAACACAGGAATGGAGCTACCTGAGAGGAGGGCTCACGACACTGGACCGTGATTATGGATGGATCAATAACATCCACCATGACATTGGAACTCATGTGATACATCACCTTTTCCCGCAGATACCACATTATCACCTAGTGGAAGCAGTAAGTGTTTTCTTGATTTGCTTCGATATGTTGTTGAAGTGCTTAACTTCTCATATCTATGTTTCCCTCTTTACCCCTTTTCTAGACAGAAGCAGCTAAACCAGTACTAGGAAAGTACTACAGAGAACCGAAAAGTTCCGGACCTTTGCCACTTCACTTATTGGGAAGCCTGATAAAAAGTATGAAACAAGACCATTTCGTAAGCGATACAGGAGACGTCGTGTACTATGAGGCAGATCCAAAACTCAATGGCCAAAGAACTTGACAATAGACTGCAAGGAACAAGGCAGACAGGCTCAAAGTTCATATTAGCCCATTCTTTATGTTCTTTTTGTTTTGGTGCAAAGCCTTCTCAAGATTAAAAATCATTTATGTGATTCATTGAACAATATATCACAGATTTCATACCAGTATCTTGTTCTTGAGAGTCCAACCAATAACATGATATCATAGCCAACCCAGCACTTATAATTCAAAGGAACGGCATTATTTTATCAGCCAGTTACAGTTACAACACACAATGACATGGAAACAACAGGTTGATTCTCGAACCTGAAGTTACAACATAAATTATCTTGGTTTTGTTTGTCGCTATCCATTAATACTGCACAGAGCGAACAGCAGTAATGAATGAACTTATCTTAGACTGGTCCTTCTGGATGCCGTCTGGACCGCAAATACCGCTGCTAACATCAATTCCATCAGGTTGAAGGATAGAAAGAGCTTCTGAAACGTTTGTGGGATTGATTCCTCCAGCTAAGAGCCACCCGTTTCTGCTTCTGATGGAAGGTAACTTGAACTGAGCCCAGTTAAATCCTTTTCCACTGCAGAAAATTGTTATTTATTTACATGAACGTTACACAAGAGAAAGATGTTATTAAGCCGCTTGAGCCTTAGCCAAAATGAGTAAAGGAGGCAGGTAATCTAAGCATGAGCTGAACCGATCACATTAATTACTTTGTAAAAGACGAGACATGTTTACTTGTTCCTCTAAGGAGTAAATTAGCATAATGACATGCAAGAAGAGGGACAAAACTGAAAAGAAAAAAAACATGTTCTAAGTACCTCCCACCCGTTGCACTATCCACGAGAATCCAATCAGCGAGATGACAATCCTCAGGAACTTCATTGAGGAGCTTTCCTTCCTCACTTGCATTAAGAACATATATGACTCTCCTTTGGCGCACTAATCCCGAGAAAGCAGCACGAGAACCATTACCATGAAGCTGGAAGAAAACCATAACCATCAACACTACAAAGTTCACAAAATCACCTCTGTGAGATCAAAACGATAAGAATGTAGACAAACCTGGACAAGCTCAAGGTCTGCGGCATCAGCAGCTCTTAGTATCGTGCTCTCATCATCGTCAACAAAAACACCAACGGGTATGGCCCCACCTTCTCTCGCCACTCTGGAGATATCCTTTGCAACAGAAAGAGAAATGGAACGTTTTGAATGCGGCCAAATGATCATCCCGATGAAATCAGCACCAGTTTCAACCGCCATAGCAGCATCTCGAGCTGATGTGATACCACACATCTTAACCAAAGCTCCATCCTTTCTTCCTCTTCCATCATCGTTAGAAGCTTCTACATTCTCCATGTTGGATAAACTGCAGCTAAACCTCCTGTTCTGAGCATACCCAACACTCGAAAAAGACACCTTTCGATTGCTTAAACCTGAACACACCCAGTACAGCACAAGACATCAATGCAGTGAAAATGGAAAGTTCAGTACTTTTTTACCGAGAACCAAGAGAAGACATAACAGAAAACTAAAAGTCAAAGAAAGTAACCAAATTTGTAGGTTATGGAGGAAGTCAGAGCTCTAGGATGGAGGCAGAGATCTGTAGATATTCCTGAGGAAAAGAATAAGACTTTCTTAGTATAAAGCTTAACACTAACTAAAACAACACAAGAAGATATATCATGAATACACAAGAGAACTATTACAATCAAGAATCTTTCTAAGTCAATGAAGATGGCAAGCAATACAAGTTATGTAATAACATAGTTCAACACTAAAGCAGAGAATAAGCATAAAGGAAAACTATTAACAGCAGAAGAAAAAAAAAACTAAGTTCTCTGAGTAAATACGTCGAACAAGTGGGCTGCATTTTACGTTCTCACAGAAAATAATAATACCTGAAGAGATCATAACTCCGTTAGCGAATACTGGATTAACTCCTGCTCGTGCGGCCGAAGAAGAACAAAGTATTCAATCACCAACGTTTCTGGAGTAGGTGTAACCGAACCGAACCAAATGAATTTTTGGTTTTTATTGAACCGGAGAATACCGTTCGCATTGAAACTTTTTTTATTTTTTTTAATATTCGCATTGAATTTTAGTTTGTTCTTTTAACTAACCGAAGAATACCGTTGACTTTCAGTTATGTTTCAGTTTATGATAAACTCAAAACCAAAAATAATTATAATTCCAAAGCTAAATTTAGTAGAGTTTTCACGAAAATTATATCTAAATTTTAAAGATACTTTCATTAATTGATACGAATAAAATGATTTTTTTAAAAATATGAATTGATAATATTTGAAGTGAATATATATTAGAGAAATACCATAAGATAGACTTAAAAAAATTTTTATCATCAAAATAGTATTTAATGAGAAAAATGAACAAAATAGATTTTATTAGAGGGTGTAAATGTATATTTATGCCCCTTGAGTTAACTAATTTACTATTAAGATTTATAGTTATGGAGTGGATCTTCGATGTTAAGTTTAAAATAAAATAAAATATTAAAACTTTCAAAATAAAAATGTCTATTTTGGTAATTTTTTCTTTGAAATCTATTTTTGTGATAAAAACTTAAAAATATCTATTAAAAAAAATTTGATTTATATATTATTGATCTATATTAATTAACCAATACTTAATAATAATTAAAATTTAGTTGTAATTACGTAAAAATTTAAAACAATTTACCTTTTTATGAACGGATGGAGTATGTCTAATGTTTAAAAAGCAAATGATAAGATTTTAATTTGTTTTCCCTTCACAAGTCATACTAAACTATATAACATGCCAGTATGTACTTGCAAAAGATTGTTTAATATGTTCACTTGACATCAAAATATTTCCTGATGGAAGTTATGTGAAGATGTGAATGGTTCTACTGCGGCAGGTTTTGCCTCACGAGTCACGATTACTATTATATTTTTTAACTTTTAATCATCGAATAGCAAGTTGGGGAAAAACAATCAAATACAAATCATTGTTGTAGTTTGATAAATTAACAAAACAAAATAAAGCAAAATAGCAAGTGTGAACGCATTGTCATTGGAGGGCACATGATAAGACCACATTTACCGACATCTCTGGCAACACGGCGGTTCTTACGTTAATCTGAGCCCATCCCTACACAATTTGTCTCCCGTTTGTTCTAAGCACGTGTTAAATGTGATTTATTTCATACTTTACCAAACTATTCATTTTTTTCCTTGTTATTTTAAATGCACCTATACTATTAAAACTGAACTATCAATTGTTTGAAAACATAGATAACATTATAAATGGAAATTATTTGCAAACATAAATAACAGTATAAAAATACCTCTTTTTATTTACAAATTTAGCATTTATATTTACAATAAATTAAGTACTTCATTTTTTGTATTTTTTTATTTACAAATTTTGCTACTATATTTAAAATAAATTTAAATTAAATAAATAAAATTTTAAAATTTATCTAACCAAATCGATATTCATATATTGACCATTAATTTTTTTAATAAATTATTTCATTTTAAAATAAATTAACAAAAAAAACAACATGTTAATATATGAATAGTATAATTACATAAAATTGCATTAATTTATAAAATTTTAATCTAATATCATGTATAAATTAAAAAACTATCATCGAACATCTATATTATAATATAATATATTCTACTTTATATGTAAATTACAAAACATAAAAAATATATATGAGATTTTTTATAAAACCAACAGTTTATGAATTTACGTTTAAACACAAGTTAAATCAAACATCAAAGTGGGAATACGGGTCAAATTCAAGTATATATATGTAAAGATTCAACAGCTACTAACATAAATTTTTCTTTTCAATATTTATAAATATATAAAGCAAACATAACTTCATTTTCGTTCGTCCTTGTTAGGCGCAAACTCATCTCATTAACTCCTTTTTATGGCTCAAACTCATCACTCTTTAACTTTCTCGTAAGCTTGGAATCTCATCTTTTTGACAGAACACAACTCTCTTATTGGCTTCTCCTTCGTCCTCAATTTTCTTTAACTAATGCTTTACACCTCCTCGGTTCGTCTATAATAAATCAATCAACACTTTAACTATACACTATATGTAAACAAAAGAACTAAGTCTTCTTAGCCTAGTGATAAAAAGATTTCAGCTAAAACTTTAGTTTTAGATTCGATTTGCCTTTGCCACTTAGTCGTGTTATTTAGATGGATTAGTTGTATACTCCAATGCAAAGTCTCGTAAAATTAGTTTTCGAGCATGAAAATCTTTTGGAATCCTCACTATTATAAAAAATGTAAAAAAAAAGAAGTTGTAGTGTAGCACTTTCTAGGGTGTAATGAGCGACCAGCACTTCTAGAGATCTAAAATCTTGTTCGATGAGACGGACTTGTGTGCAAGTGTAAGACAGTACGGATTGTCTACCACCATTATCCTTAAAATGTTAATTGAAAGTCCACAATGAATTAATGATTGCATTCATGAATATGCTTTTTATTTTGCATAATGTACACGCATTATTTCTTATAATTGGTGGACATTTACTTATATGATAGAGTCACCAATTGAATTCTTCTTCCAGATAATTGGTGGATCTACACACACACATGTGTTACCACACTTTGAATTATCATTTCTATGTAATGTAGCCACTACCCAGGCATGAATGTTAGGGAGTGAGAAAAAATATTCTTTACCTCCTGAAAATAAGATTTTTTAGATTTTTTTTTTGTTTCACAAAAATATATTTTTATATTTTAAAGTATTTGTATATTTTAAGACAGATTAATTAAAATATTTGAATAGATTAAATATAATTAGTTGACAACTATTGGAAAGTGTATAATAAAATAAATAATAAAGTTAAATAAAATATTCATTGTATTCTTAATATGCTTGAATGTTTTAGAAAATCTTTCTTTTGGAAACGGAATGAGTATATTTCTAATAAATAACGAATGATAATTGAGACATAACAACATTAACTAACCAATCAGATGATCAATAATTCCAGCAACCGGTCGAACATGTCTAAATTCCCAAAGTTCCAAACAATATACGAATTAAAGCACTATTTGTATAGATTTATGGTATTTGAATAGTTTAATTATTTGTTGTATTCATGAAAATTAACTCAAATTTGTTATGGTATTTATTAGTCGCCAAATATTAGTATTTCACAATTCTGAAGTGCTACTTCTTTTCAAATTTTTGTTTAGTTGATATAAAACTTAAGCAATTAAAATGGTATGTGTTTGTCAAAAAATGGTATGTGTAAAATCGTAAGGTGTCTCTTTTTGCCAGATATGAAGAGCCTCAACTATACTTTGACAACAACTTTTCATTGGAAGCATGTGATCCACTACTTGTAACGTGGGGTTTCTTAATTCATACAATATCTACAAATACACATACGTAAAAAAAAAAACTGAAGAAAGCGATAATTTACGAAGGTTTTTATTTCAAAAGCTCAATATCTATCATGACCTGCGATCGTTGTGCTTCAGCTTTCAACATTTACAGAACCTAATTAAGATGCTATGAGAACATTCAGCCTCACCACAGCGCAGTCAACTTCATAATTGTTTTGTATAAATCTCAATATGATCACCAAAACAATACTCCCTCTATTTCATTATGATACATATTCTAGAAAACAAATTTATTTTATAAAGATATATTTTTATATTTCTATGAAAATATTGTAAACTTCAAAAAAATTAATTGATTTTATTGGGTTATTATCAGTCTAAAATTATTAAAAATTACATAAATCAATACATTTATTATAGTAATTTAATATTTTTTTTAATATGTGTTAAAAACTTAAAATATAGTATATCTTTATGAAATGGAGGGAATATATTTTAAAATTAATTAAGACCGCTTAGTTATAAGCCGATAACCTTGATTGTCAACAATCACTGCCGTATGCCAGATATAATATATATACTGGATAAAATAGTGCAACTGCATAATTATAACATACTATATAATATAGGATGATCTATAGAGAAAAGGTTGAAAACTCGGTTTGAACAGCTATATTATTAAAATATGCCAGGATTTCTAGAGTTCTCGTTAGAACAATTAATTATGTTTAATCTATGACAGGTATGAGATGGATGACTTGCAAGTTTATATATAGAAGCGAATTACATTACCGACAAATCACTTTTAGAAAAATAAAGAAAACAAAACACGAAAGCTATATAACACAAATAAATGAAAAAACCTTTAGGCCACGTGTTTATTGGTTTATGAACGAGAAGACTACGTATTACTACAGTGGAAATCATTATTTGCGTTATAAGTATGAGTTAAACACATATCATATATAATATTGTCATCACACTGTTATTATATATCCAAGGCATCCTGAAAATTTTAGACCCTAAAATCCAGTTATTTATTTGACCCCTTCAAAATCATGAAAATTTAAAATGCGATAAATAAAAATTGAAATGTGTATCCTGTTTACTTCTTAGAAATAAATAATTAATATAACTAAAATATTTTTGTTCAAAATTGATCTATAATAATAATATAATTTTTAAGATATTAAATTAATGCTTAATTGGTTTATACTCAGACATGTTATATCATATAATTTATTATATCACTACATGTGACCATCAAACTATCATGGCCATTACATTTTTCTGGTCAACCATGGCCATTATATCATCTCTCTTTTTTGAAAAAAAAACCATCATTTTAAAAATACTTTAGTTACCAATTAAACTTAAGAGTTTATTAAAATATAAATTTGAGAAATATTTGGTGACACGTAAACTTGATGGCACAAGTTTAACATATAATACAAACTATTCTGGACAATTTTTTATATGGACTATTATATTTCTTGCTACAGCTAAAATAAAATTTAACTTTGCAAAAATGTTTTCGAAGTGTATAATACATGGATGCTGAATGGGTCTAGATTGACCATCCATATGACATAGCCTTGAATAATTATATATTTGTTTATAAATTTTTCAATCAACTAAGGAACCATTGCAGTAAAAAGAAAACATGTTAGTATCACCACAATTTGTGGCAAGGACTTTGATTAAAACAACTTAATTAGGGAATCAACAAACTAAAGATTTAAAATTGTTAATTCGCAAGAATAGATTTAAAAATTACAATTTGCTTAACTTGTAAAAAGCAAATACTAGAAATAAAATTGATAAAACATTCCACTGACTTTTTAGATCCTCTTGAATCATTTATCACATTCAGATGAATAATATTATAATGACAGATAACATTGACCTACAAAAAATATAGTGTAATTGATGGTATATAAGATCTACCCAAATCTGTTTTTGAATAGTTTACAGGCCGGTCAATAGCATGTATTTTAATTCGTTTCAATTATACACAATTTAATTTTTTGTAAGGATTGCAAAACTTGTTCAATTGTGATTTTTTTTTTTTAATCTCAAACGGAAGGTTTAGGTTTGCATTCAGGTCGACTTGGTTTAATTTTAGTTTTAAATTGATTACGAAGTTTCTTCTTTTTTAATTTAAGATTTAAATCGTATTTTGACTAACTTGAAGAGCAATCGTCAAAACCCACGTGATTGTGGATTTTTTTATTAAAAAATCGTGGAAAGTATAAATCTGTGGAGTTTTTCTTAAAGAGGATTGTATTTTGTATATCACCAAAAATATGACCACCCCAGGATTCTATAAAACCTTTGATTCAACGTTTCTCTTCTGAAACTTTACGTCATTGGAGACGCCATCCTACAAATGGATTATAATTTATAACCCACCTGGTATTGATATTTTAATATCGAATAATTCATCCACCTCTTTTTAATTATATATTCCAGAGGCGATTTAATTTTTATCCAAAGAGTTGACTAACTTTGTGAGAAAGATTATAAATGGAAAGACGCAGAAACTCTAGAATGTCGACATGTGTTTATAATTTTTTTCCATGTGTTTATAATTACATTTCAGTATCTTGATTTCTAAAATCTGGTGTACATCAAGTTGCATTTAATATTCAAGAACTTGTAATATGAAATACTAACGTTTAGTTTTTATTATTAGTTTGTAATTACTGTTGTTTTTTGGCAAACAAAATAGATTGAATGAAAATTTGTAATTCTTTAATCGGTGTATGAAACCCTAAAAACTAGTTAAAACAGAGAAAATATTTAATATTGAGTAATGCATATTTAGTCATCCAAAGATATAATCTATTACACAACGTTTGCCACAAACTCAAAGTGGTTCATAGTATCTCATGTCGATACGAAATATTTTTCGTCTAAAAAAAAATATATTTTCACACGTTTCATTTAGAAATAAAGACGTTGCTTTCATCGTCTCGAGCCGCTTTCTAGATTCTCCTCACCACCACCACCACCACCACCATTTACCTCCTTTAAAACTCCCTCCATCTATCAAAATTTTTAGTTATTTATTCCTCACAAATCTTCCCATGAGCAAGAACAATAGATCAAAACAAACAAAAAGAGATGAACAAGAACAAGAAAGATATGAAGCTGATGATAGATGAGTGGCCTGAGCCAATCGTCAGAGTCCAGTCCTTAGCTGAGAGCAACCTCTCCTCTCTCCCCGACCGCTACATCAAACCTTTGTCCCAACGTCCCACCATGGCCGAGGACGCTCCCGCCTCGACCAGCATCAACATCCCAATCATAGACCTCGAAGGAGAGTCGTCAGATGACGTCATCATGGCTCGTGTATCTGAGGCTTGCCGTGAGTGGGGATTCTTCCAGGTGGTGAACCATGGTGTGAGGCCGGAGCTGATGGACGCGGCTAGAGAGAAGTGGAGAGAGTTTTTTCATTTGCCGGTGAATGAGAAAGAGAGTTACTCGAACTCACCAAGAACCTATGAAGGGTATGGAAGTAGGTTAGGAGTTGAGAAAGGAGCCATTCTTGATTGGAGTGATTATTATTATCTTCATCTTCTTCCTCCTCGTTTGAAAGATCTTAATAAGTGGCCTTCTTTTCCTCCCACCATTAGGTACTTCTTCCTTTCTTTTTTATTTTTTTGTTTGTTATACTTTTGTGATTTTTAGACCATTTCCAACATATTTTTATTTTGTCATCTATAATACAAAAATTGTAAAGTAAATGTGAGTTTTTCTCCAACGTTTACTCCCTCCGTTTCAAAATAGATAATATTTTAAAATGTTTTTATGTTTTAAAATAGATGATGTTTTTATATTTTAATGAAATTTTTAATTTTATCATCAAAAATTATGCAACCAATGATTTATTGTAATCTATTTTCTCATTGGTTGAACAATATATAATTAATATTTTTAAGATAAAAAGATAAATTTATAATATTTGTGCATTATCTTAAAATATTATGTATTTAGGAACGAGGGAGTATTATAGGAAAAACAAATAGAGTCGTGTTGGAAATTGTGTTATATCTTTAATTTATGAATATTTGTACAAGCTCTTAGTATTTTTTATTTGTGGAGAGCTTATTTAAGAAGAAGACCCATTTACCAAAAAGTTACTTTTTGTTTTCCTTTTTCTTCTGACGAGGAGAAAGTCATTGAATCTGTCAACTTTTAACGTTGTAAGCATGAAAAGCTGCTAAAAAGATAAAAGTACAATCTTGGACTAGATTCGTAAGTGTTTTTTTATAATGTTTTTTAATATAGAGAAATGATCGATGAATATGGCAAAGAAGTAATACAATTATGCGAGAGGATTATGAGGGTATTATCGTCAAATTTGGGACTCAAAGAAGATAAGTTTCAAGAAGCGTTTGGAGGTCAAAACATTGGAGCATGTATGAGAGTTAATTATTACCCAAAATGCCCTCGACCGGAGCTGGCTCTCGGTCTCTCCTCCCATTCTGATCCTGGCGGCATGACCATTCTTTTACCGGATGATCAAGTTGTCGGTCTGCAGGTCCGCAAAGATGGTACGTGGATCACCGTCAAGCCTCATCCCCATGCTTTCATCGTCAATATTGGTGATCAAATTCAGGTAAATTAATTTAATTATCTTTAGAATATGTATGGGTATATAGTTAACATAGTTGAAAACACGTCAAAATGTATATTAAGATTATTTTTTTAATGTATATTAAGGTTGAAAATACAAACAATGTTAAGAATTATTGGGACAACTAATGAAGAATATTCCTCAAACAAAAAAAAAACTAAGGAAGAGTATGAAATAAGCTATAGTTCCACGTTTTAGACATGTTTTGAAATGCAAGTATGAGAAAAACAAGAGGTATGAGAAACAATTTCTACTTGGTGTTTTTTTTTCTGAAAAAAATAATGAAATTATTATATCAATATTCCAACAATGGAAATTAAGTCCTTTAGATCTATATCCTGTCAGCTGGTTTTTAAGGACTGTTTTGTATAAAATGGCACTTTCACAAAACAAAAAAAAATTGGAGTGATATTCTTTTTAATTTGTTTGTGTCTGTCCCTATATTAATATGAAACAAACAGTACAGCAATAATCCTTAACTGCGCACATGTGTGTGTTTGGCCGTTTGCCCATGTTGCAGAGAAGGAATATTATTTTGTACAATTTATAACACGATAACAAAAACATCACACATGTCCATATATGGTCTAGATTTTTTCCAAAATACCACTATTTTAAAATGGAATTTTATGTGAATTGCGACTTTAACAATTAAAAAGGAAAGCAAAATTCATTTTAGCCTTTTGTGGCTAGTGGGAAATAATAATGTCCATATCATGATTTAATTTCCATGGAAAACTTTGTTATTTTTAATTGGACGAAAACTGAAATCTAGTGTAGTGTATAGATCAAAATTTTATTTAATCAAAAGAGAAAATTCCACAAAAAGTCTTATTAAAAAA
Source organism: Moricandia moricandioides (assembly GCA_905132885.1). Lineage (NCBI taxonomy): Eukaryota > Viridiplantae > Streptophyta > Magnoliopsida > Brassicales > Brassicaceae > Moricandia > Moricandia moricandioides. The sequence continues at coordinate 286,144 of CAJHQQ010000142.1, forward strand.
CTTGTAATATCTTTTCAAAAAAACACATCTACTATTACTTTATGGTAATTATCTCTGTAATATAATTTAAACTGCTTGTGTTATCTTTAATTTCCTAGTTAAAGAATTTTCGCGGCTCATAAAAATTTACGCGAATGTTTATCCAAATTCGCATCTTTGTAACATCTCTATTCTAAACCGGTCTGAATCTTAGAACAGAAACTTATGTGTGTTGCGATGATGATAAAAATGCAGATACTAAGCAACTCAACATACAAGAGTGTGGAGCATAGAGTGATAGTGAACTCGGAGAAAGAGAGAGTTTCACTGGCTTTCTTCTACAATCCTAAAAGCGATATTCCAATTCAACCATTACAAGAACTTGTATCCACTCATAATCCTCCTTTATATCCTCCTATGACCTTTGATCAGTATAGACTCTTTATCAGAACTCAAGGTCCACGAGGAAAATCCCATGTTGAATCTCATGTTTCTCCTCGCTAATTGCTTTCTCTGCCCACAAAGAAGATTAATGTTTTTTAAAATCTGACTTGTATATTTGTACTGTTTTTCTTTTTTCATTTTAGTTCTCACAGGATCTGATTTACCTTCAAGACAATAACTATTGAATGATGGATATATTTTTATACAATAATATTTTCTTCTACCGCCTTTGTTCTAAATGATATTCTCTCCGTTCATATTAAATGTCTTTGTAGAGAATTTTTTTTGTTACAAAATAAGTGTTGTTTTCGACTTTCGATACAAAATTTATTAGTTTTTTTATTGTAATTTATTTTTCTATTAGTTAAAACATGGTTAGGTGTATAGATAATTGTATTTTATATAGAAAATATGCAAAATTATTTGTTTTTTAATTTGTGTGCAAAAAAATAAAGTGGCACTTAATATAAAATAGAAGGAGTAGTTATCTATTGCGCAACCAAATTTCACAGAACATAGTTTAACAAAAAAAAATAACAGTTCATCGAATATATGTGTATTTATATGTATAGTTTTTTTATTTTTTGTCAAAAAAGAATATATGTATATATAACATCTATCCATATCATGTGGGCATAGTTTATTTTTTTATGTGTCGCCATGTTTGAAAAACCTGGTTGATAGTGATCAGAATACAACTAGCATATAAAGAGGATATAAATGTATAACTGTTGAACTCTAACGTCACATGATAACATTTAAATAGTGCGGTTTTAGTAAAAAGAAAAAAAAATCAAATAGTGCTTAATCAATTATTTTCACATTTCCACTAAACTATTAATTAGAAACCATCATATAAGATTTGAAAAATGTAATCTAATGATAGACGTAATCAAATTATTTTTAATATTTCGCATAAAAGTTAAAGTATTAAAATAACGCAGCGCAGTCTGTTACTTATCTATTATATGATAGACTAAAAACTGATATAAATTATCTTTAAAATGAGGTATGAGGGAGATGAACCTGCGCTCATTTTCAACATTGTCATTGATGACTCATACATTTTATAAAATCTATCCTAATTATAAAATCTTTGGAGAATCGCTTTTACTGCGATTTTATATTTGAGGATTAGTGGTGCATAAGATAGATTGTATAGAAAATATTCTAATAACAAAGCCCACGTCTACTCTATATCGTAGGCCTCTCATTCCCATATATATTGCTTTTCTGTGGAATAATCATGAGATCTAAGATGTTAAACGTTTGAGAGGTATAAACAATGTATTACCTCTATCTAAAAATATGAATCGTATATAGTATTATAATGATGATTATAAGCATGTGCGTTTTTAAGTGGTGGTTTGGCACCACTGTCGAGTTGGTGTAACATACTATATCTCATTTAGAAAAGTGAATACTAATCATATTATAGAAAATGCAAATTGCATTTTCGACTCACACTATCAATGGACGACGGTTGCGTATTGTTTAATGATAATTTTAACATAACAATCACACAGTTCTACCACTTGGCTACTAAGTACAACCACTTGGTTAAAATATACCATGAGATTATGAGGATGAAAGTAGAGTCACTACATATACGCAGAGCCGATCCTAGGTTTTAGAGGATTCGAAGCAAAAAAAAAAGTGACCATTTTTCAAAACAAGCAAAAAAAGGAAAATAAAATATGTACAAGAAGAGTTTGGAACCGGGGCTGTTTTATCAAGACTTATACCATTAGACTAAGATAATTTTTGACAATTTTGTAGCCGAAATATCTTCATAAATAAACTGGCCGCAAGAATTGGCTTCATTAGATTGGCCTAAGGGCCGGCTCTGCATATTCGAACTCATAGGATATCCCTTGAATATGTATCTTGCATGCTGAGTTTCCAAGATAGTTCAGTATCTATAGTTTGTTCGCACTCAAGCCTCACAGATGCCAAACCTTTATAAATCACGGAAGATGTTTTAGAAGTGTGTCTTGTCTAGTTTGTAACGGTTTTGGTTGACTAAGTTGCTTTGTATGCACAACAATATGCACAAATGGGAATCGATAATGGAGATTTACAATGATGCTAATATGTCGAAGGTTAAGTCACCCAACTCGTTAGCTATTAGCAACTCCAGTCACGTGATATCATGTGCATTTTGATCATTTAGGTTAGCATTTAGGCATTCTTAGGTTCTATTTGCATGTATGAGTTCTTATTAAGTGTTGGAGTACCCTTTGAAAGCTTTGGAGGTGTTTGGGACCATTCAGACAATTGATTAGTTGGAAGCTGTTTTTTCCGGATTTGACTGAACAAGGAACCAGAGATGATAATATAGTGATAGTGAAAGCTCATCCTTATTCTTTCCTTGATGCATCATTGGCTTTACAGGTAAGGATTCCTCCTCTCTTTTGGGTGTGTTACGTAAAATTTTGAATTGCTCCTCATCATAGTCTTTAAGTTGATTCACCAATACTCTCTAAGTTTGTAGTTTATTAGCTACCCTCATCAAAGTTTGTACCCTCCTAGCCTTGTTACTACTCCTTTTCTCATGATTAATAATGAGATTTCTTTGTATTTTTTTTTGGCAGGTCTTCTTCAATTTGTAGTGTCATTCCTCCTAACCTGAAGAGAATAATCGATGACCAACACGAACAGACCGTTTTTTGAGATGTTGGAGGCCTTAATCAATTTAGGAAAAGTTTTATAAAATTTGTTTTTAATAAATTTAAGAGTTTTTCTCTATGTAAATTTTTTTAAAAAAAATTGGAAGCCCTAGGCAAATGTTTTATTCACCTGTGCTCAGGACCACCCCTGAACACGAGCTGCTCTCTGAAGCTAATCAGAAAATGTCTAAACTCGAGAAGAATCAAATCCTTGTTGGAGAAAAGGATTGAGAAGACATGATTCTCTTGAGCAACGTCTACGTAGCTTGCCTGGTACACACAAGAAACCTCTGACGAGAGCAGAACGTGATTTTAAGTCGGAGCTAGGTAAACCAAATATTACTAAAACAGATTCTCCACTAGATATAAACTGCCAAATATTACTTAATATGCCAAGGCTTTATTAAGTGATGGGGAGCTTTAAAATAAGTTAGTCCTGATAAAATGCTGTTGTTCTATAAATAAAGTCATATGGTCACTTCATCTTCAAGTAGAAGACAAGCCACCATCACGGCGCTTCACGATGATTGGATACCGTTTTTGTGTTCTTGTTGTTGGAAAGAAGACCAGCTTGTCTTGCTCCGCAGGTACCCAACTGCTCAGAACAAAATCAAATAAGTCTTAGCCTTTCAGTTAGGATAAGAGGGCTGTTAGCTTGTATGTATACCTGAAGCCAGTTACTAGGCGGTGAAGGAACACAGAGAGTGCAACCCTAGCTAGTTCGTAACCGGGACATATCCTTGGTCCACCACCAAACGGTGCAAATACATTAGAAGGACTTGTTGTCACCGAGTTGCTCTGTTCTTGCATCATTGAATAGCTCAAAAAATCAAGAATGCAACAATAATCTCAAATAGAATGCCAATGGATCAAGACTCTAAACCTGCCATCTCCAAGGGTTGAAAGTGCGAGCGTCCTTGAAGTGGTTTGGGTCTAAATGAACTGCTCTAAACGATGAGAAAACTTTCCACCCTTTAGGAATCTTATAACCTGTTTTAAAAACGTAAGAACTTATCGCATTTTGGATAAAGAATCGACTCTAGAAGCTAGAATCTCTTACCTTTGATCTCTACATCAGTCATTGCACGTCTGAATACACCACCGATGATGTTAGCCATACGCAGAGTCTCGTTAACCACCTGAAATAAAAATAGAGTTGTGGTGAGACATTACTAGAAAGGCTTAAAAGCCAAAGAACAGTAATAATAACTTGAAGTAAGTAGACTCACACATTGAGTGAATGTCATTGACTTGTAATCGCTCCATTCAAGACTCTCTGAATCACTCTTCATTGCCCTAATCTTTTCATGCTCTTCCTGTTTTATTTCAAATAATAAATCAGCCAGTAATAAAATAAAAAGGGTTTTAAGCAAAAGTATAATTAGTTGACAACTCCTATAGTTTTGACCCGGCTCTTTGGCACGACGCTACTAAAAATCTAGTGACTATTAAAATTATGCTTACAAACAAAACTAATGACATCAACAAACACGTATAATAGGATGAGAGCTTGTCGGTCGCAACACAAACATATATATATTTATCATAATAATACTTTTATCTTTAGTGTATATTCTACTCTTTTCGTTTTAATACATGACGTTTTAGAGAAAAAAAAATATTCTAAATTATTCAACATTTCAATTTTCTACGTAAATTTTTTAACAACTCATTTTTGTTTGCTTTGCTGATATTTGTTTGATTTGAATTTTTATTTCAACTGTAATCTTCTCCAGCTTGCGTTCTTCACAACAAAAGAGACATCAACGCAATGAAGGAACTCACATGGGTATGTACCTTAAAAAGAATTTTGTTTCCTGTCTTATCCAAACAAGTCTTCTTTTAGATGTTTATTGATTCCTTGTGATAACCTGTTATGTTGTGTTGACTTCCGCGATGAAAGTCTTTGATTGTGTGTGTAAAAGCAGAAACCCTAAGCTATCAAAGAGTGAGTAATCACTAGAGGACTCTGAATAGAATATGTTGATTCTTTTATCATCAGTGTTCTCCTTCTCACTCATGTTTTGACTACGGGAAAACTCTCATTGAAGAAGAAGAAGATTGATACGCTTGTCTACAAGAGAAAGACTTTCATGTCGTCGTCTCCTTCGGAAAAAGGCACAGAAGAGGAAGAGAAGCATGTGGGCGCTGGTTATCAACAAAGACGAGGTCAATATTTTCTGTAAGAAGTTCCACGTGTTGTTGTTGTTCATAATCTCATATATTACATAGTAACATGTTTGTTTTTGTTTATTTACTCCAAGTCCGAGTCAAGGTTAGCAAGGATGCACAAATTCAATACGCTAAATATTTTCTGCTTGAGCTTCTCCCACATCTGAAGGAAATAAATGATGAACAAGTTTTTGAGAAGGAAGCTGAGGCAAAAAATATCAGGTAACTTCCCTTTGCTTTTAATAATGCTAAGGAAGATTCACGAAAGGGAAGAGAGGGCGAGGAGGAAGGAAGAGAAGAAGAGGAAGAAGAAAATGAAGCTTTGTTAGGACTTAAAGTTTTCAAAAATCTTTTGTATTGTGCTCTCATATTGCTTTTGCTAGCTTGACATCAGTTGCAAAAGTTAGTATTCTAAAAACTACAAAGAGTGAAAGATGTTATATATATGGATACTTATCTGACTAAAATGATGGTGTTTTCTACAAACTATTTAGGTATCATCAAATCAATTATCAGTCTACTATTTCAGGTTGAGTCAGAAACATTTTGCCTTCATGGTGCATTTTTAGTGCATTCAACAACTCTTTAAAGTGAGTGATTTTAGATCTTTTTTTGCTCAATAACACCAACATAATGATTATACTTTGTTGTCAAAGAGGACAAAATTTTTGACACCAAATACTCTTTTGGTATATCATCTCAATGTGTATTTCAGTAATTCTCTTCATAAATTTCCTAATTGTTTCTTTCTTTGTTTGCTTTAGACTCCAAAACATGGTTTTTACCCTTTGTAGCTTTATTTTTGATGTTTTTGGATCTCCCTTGAATTATATGTGTAGGTTTTGAGACAAGTGACTCACATTGAACATGTCTCAACAAAGTTATGATGTGGGTGAACACTACGAGCAGAAATCCCTAGTAGATCATATACTTCTGCGTCCAACAACTACATATGATCTACCAAAGTGACTACAGAAAACCTATGGGTTTATGAAGAAGATCATTTGGTGAATTGTGAGTGACCAACGTAGCTGGGCTCTGCAAGATCTTTGATGAGATACTCATCAATGCCATTGACCAGAAAGATTCCAATCCTAAGATGAAGTCTGTCAAAGTGGAAATTGATGCAGATGTTAATGAGATAAGTGTCTACAATGATGATTGTGTTCCCGTGAAGACTCAGATGATTGAAGGTTTAGAAGTTTTTCTGCCTGAGATGATTTTTGGGAAATTGCTTACTAGCAGCAATTTCAACGATGAGGTTAAGAAGACAATCGGCGGGCGAGCTGGATATGGTGCTAAGCTCACTAATATTTTCTCTAAACGGTTCACCATATAAACTGCAGATGGTGGGAATAAGTACAAGTACACGCAGGTATTCCTCTTTCTTGTTGATTTGGTTCTTTATCCATTCACATATATTTGGTTTCTCATATGGTTTGAACTCATGTATTGATTTGTTAGGACTTAAAGTTTTCAAAAATCTTTTGCATTGTGCTCTCATATTTCTTTTGCTAGTTTGACATCAATTGCAAGAGTTAGTATTCTGAAAACTGCAAAGAGTGGATTATGTTATATATATGGATACTTATCTGACTAAAATGATGGTGTTTTCTACAAACTATTTAGGTATCATCAAATCAATTGTCAGTCTATTGTTGCAGGTTGAGTCATAAACATTTTGCCTTCATGGTGCATCTTTAGTGCATTCAACAACTCTTTTAAAGTGAGTGATTTTAGATCTTTTGTTTGCTCAATAACACCAACATAAGGATCATACTTTGTTGTCAAAGAGGACAAATTTTTTGACACCAAATACTCTTCTAGTATACCATCTCAATGTGTATTAACCCGGTTAACTACATGATTTTCTTAATCAACTTGTCATTATATGGCGTGGAACGGTTAACCACAAGATTATCCTGCAATTCCACAAAACAACTGTAAGAACAAAAGAAATTCAAAAAGACAGTTTAATTTCTTAAACCAACCTCTTGCTACTTGCTTGTGGTGTTGGGTATCCCAGAGAAACTCACTGAAGTAACCTCATCTGTGAGTGGTGTAACTGTCTGATTCTTGTTCTTCATTCTCTTGAAGAAGTTTTAGTCACGGACCTTGTCCTCAATCTTTTTGCAGATGAATGCTATGGCGGTCGAGGGTACACGGTTGGAGCTTTCAATCTCTCTTCAGTTGATTGAACCATCATATACAACCAAACACGAAAAGATAAAAAGACAAAGAAGCCAAAAGTATAGCAATTAGCTTAATGGCTTTATGACTACTTACTTTAAAGATGTAATCATGTATCCATCTATCTTAGCATTAAAATAAAAAAGGAAAGAGCAAGACAAAAAGAAAAATGTGTTAAGATATAATACACGTGAATTTGTAACTTATAAATTTTCCACAGGTCCACTCGATGATGTGTTAAGATATAACATATCCGATTAGGTAATAAAAGTATTGGTATACAAATAACCTTTAACTTATACCATTAGACTAAGATAATTTTTGACAATTTTGTAGCCGAAATATCTTCATAAATAAACTGGCCGCAAGAATTGGCTTCATTAGATTGGCCTAAGGGCCGGCTCTGCATATTCGAACTCATAGGATATCCCTTGAATATGTATCTTGTATGCTGAGTTTCCAAGATAGTTCAGTATCTATAGTTTGTTCGCACTGATTAATAATGAGATTTCTTTGTATTTTTTGGGTAGGTCTTCTTCGATTTGCAGCATCATTCCTACTAACCTGAAGAGAATAATCAATGACCAACACGAGCGGCTCTCTGAAGCTAATCAGAAAATGTCTAAACTCGAGAAGAATCAAATCCTTGTTGGAGAAAAGAATTGAGAAAGCAATACAAAGACATGATTCTCTTGAGCAACGTCTCCGTAGCTTGCCTGGTACACACAAGAAACCTCTGACGAGAGCAGAACGTGATTTTAAGTCGGAGCTAGGTAACCCAAATATTACTAAAACAGTTTCTCCACTAGATATAAACTACCAAATATTACTTAATATGCCAAGGCTTTATTAAGTGATGGGGAGCTTTAAAATAAGTTAATCCTGATAAAATGCTGTTGTTCTATAAATAAAGTCTTATGGTCACTTCATCTTCAAGTAGAAGAGAAGCCACCATCACGGCGCTTCACGATGATTGGATACCGTTTTTGTGTTCTTGTTGTTGGAAAGAAGACCAGCTTGTCTTGCTCCGCAGGTACCCAACTGCTCAGAACAAAATCAAATAAGTCTTAGGCTTTCAGTTAGGGTAAGAGGGCTGTTAGCTTGTATTGTATACCTGAAGCCAGTTACTAGGCGGTGAAGGAACACAGAGAGTGCAACCCTAGCTAGTTCGTAACCGGGACATATCCTTGGTCCACCACCAAACGATGCAAATACATTAGAAGGACTTGTTGTCACCGAGTTGCTCTGTTCTTGCATCATTGAATAGCTCAAAAAAATCAAGAATGCAACAATAATCTCAAATAAAGTTCAAGAATGCCAAACACTAAACCTGCCATCTCCAAGGGTTGAAAGTGCGAGCGTCTTTGAAGTGGTTTGGATCTAAATGAACCGCTCTAAACGATGAGAACACCTTCCACCCTTTAGGAATCTTATAACCTGTTTCATAAGGTTTAAAACTGTTAAGAACTAATCGCATTTTGGATACAGAATCGACTCTAGAATCTTAACCTTTGATCTCTACATCGGTCATTGCACGTCTGAATACACCACCGATGATGTTAGCCATACGCAGAGTCTCGTTAACCACCTGAAATAAAAATAGAGTTGTGGTGAGACATTACTAGAAAGGCTTAAAAGCCAAAGAACAGTAATAATAACTTGAAGTAAGTAGACTCACACATTGAGTGAATGTCATTGACTTGTAATCGCTCCATTCAAGACTCTCTGAATCACTCTTCATTGCCCTAATCTTTTCATGCTCTTCCTGTTTTATTTCAAATAATAAATCAGCCAGTAATAAAATAAAAAGGGTTTTAAGCAAAAGTATAATTAGCTGACAACTCCTATAGTTTTGACCCGGCTCTTTGGCACGACGCCACTAAAAATCTACTGACTATTAAAATTATGCTTACAAACAAAACTAATGACATCAACAAACACGTATAATAGGATGAGAGCTTGTCGGTCGCAACACAAACATATATATACTTATGATAATAATACTTTTATCTTTAGTGTGATATACTCCCTCTAATTCTAAAATATACTACTATGTTTTGATATATCTCCAACTACTAAGATAGTTACTTTTTATCTAAAAAATATTATTAAGATATAAATTAAAAAACTATAACTGACTAAAAATATTATTTGCTACATAATTTTTTAATAAAATTAAAAATAATGTAGAAAAACAAAAAAATATTTTATAGATTAAAACTTCAAAAATTCCATAAAACATTATACATTATGAAACGTTGGAAGTATTATTTAGTGGGGAATATTAGAACAAAGTAAAAGAAAAAGAAGGTGTAATAATGCGTGCAGTTCAGGAGACAAACTGTGAAACTGAAACTCCTTTAAGTCAACAGCATTTAACATTTCTAAAACACGAAAACAGGTAATGATGATGTTGTATAGGGTTCGAGAATGACTTGTTTACCTTTTGCATGTTGTTTAACACTTTTCACCTTCAAACCCCACTTATTAATATGCTTAGATTTAGTAAAAAATATGAAAATAAAGACTACTAATGTAATAACACAAACACATGTTTACAAAAATTACCTTGAGTTGAGCAAGAGCTAGAGGAGTTTCCGTAACAAATTTAACGGCGAGAGTCATGATCGTAGAGGTTGTTTCATAACCGGCTACGAGTATAGCCACCAAGAAATCAACTATCTCTTCATCGGAAAATCTTTCATCAGCCGCAAGCAACGCCGAGAGCATATCTTTCTTTCTCTCCCCTCCTTCTTTCTCCTCCTCCCTCCTCTTCATCACCACCACCGTCAATGCTTCCGCCACCTTCCTCCGTGCCTAGGAAATTATAAGAAAGAATAATCTAAAAAGCAATAAATAAAAGAAAAGTAAATTAATAAAAAAAAAAATACTTTGATGGCTTTGCGGTAAGTGGTGGAGAAGAGAGGGAGAGGTAGAGAGAAGAAGCCTTCGATGACAAGAATATACTCTTTTCTTAATCTCTCACTCCATTTCCCTGGATCAAAGCTCATCAGCTGCTTCACCGTTAGCTCAAATGTTATCTGCATCATCAATCATCATGACACATACATCCTCAACATAATGCATGCAGTGACTGTCATTACTCACTTAGTCAAGAACTCGGTCCATTTATTCTATTACGAAAAAAAATTGGTCCAACAAAACGTTTAATTACTATTTAACGATTTCTTAACATTGTTTTTCTTTTGTTTTGATATAGAAGATTAATGGATTTTATGTATAGAAATACTCTAAGATAGCCATAAAAAACATTGTCACAAAAATGGTTTTTAAAAAAAATGATCAAAATAAAATTTATGAAAGAATGTAAATATACATTTATATCTATGACGTTAACTAATTTAGATTTAAGATTTAGAGTTGCTAAGTGGAGTTTTAGAGGTGAGTTTAAAATTTTTAAAAATAAAAATAAATTTTATAAATTTTTAAATAAAAAAAATATTCTATAATATTATTTTAATGATAAAAGCTAAAAATAATTATTTGAGTAAATTATCTTTTATGAATTTAATTATTTATTTATTTGTTACCTTTTTGGCTTCTTCCATGAGGAGAACACGAGAGGACCAAGAATCAAGATTAAACCGGACTAACCGGTCAATATCGAGCATGAGATGGTCTTTAATGATTGAAGAGTTAGCGAAGCTCATGGTAAGAGAATGCATACGTTTATGCAAAGAACCTTTCATCAAAACCAAAGAGTGTTTCCCCAAAAGGTTACATATGGAAGCTGGATAAGATCCCTCGAAAAGCTTCCCTTCGTTCTGGAGCACGAACCGGTTCATTTCCGCATCAGCTGAGAAAACCGTCGGTTCACCGAATAGATGCGTCATGAAAACCGAACCGTACCGGGCCACTCTCTCGTCTACAAAAGGCTCAGGGTTCTCAGTCTTGTAAGCTCTTATCAGCTGCAGTGTCTCGCCTATCAGAGGAAACCCGAGACTTCCCGGAGGAAGTCCCATCCGACGGTAACGGGTGCGGCGTATGAGAAGGAGGAAAGCGGCGGTGGCGACGGTGGAGAGGAGGAGGATGAAGGAGGTGAAGGCCATTGATGATGATGATGATAAAGAGAGAGAGAATATTAATGGAGAGGGAAGAGTGGGCACACGGGGGGTTCTGCACCTAGTAGGACCTTTCATCATTATACTCTTTTGCATTCTTCTTCTTATTATTTTGCAAAAATTTTATAGCAATTAATATTCAATAAATTTATGAACTGTTGACTAAAGAAAGAAATAAACATCATTTTATTATCATTTCATTATTAGTAGATTCAAGCAATCCGCGCTATACCACGTGGAAACTGTTTTATAAAAATAAATATATTATATTATAGAATTTATATTTTATATAAAAGTTATTTATTTTTATTCCAAAAGTCTACGTGTCATAATGTACATTGCATGCGTCTATATTCATTAACATATATATATATATATATAATAATTTTTGATTATAATTAAAATACAATATCAATTAAAATATAAGTTTTATTATCAGTTCATTTTAGATTTGTTTGGAGTTTAATTTGTTTATGTCTCTGTCAAATAATTTAAGGCAGATTCTGTAAGTAAGAATTTGACTGACTGAAATTTTAGATTTTTTTCTAAAAATATCAGATATTATTTGCATTTTCATCATATATTATTAGCTTTTATGCAAATACAATACATGCATTAATTTTTGTTAATTAGTAAATGGTACGTTATCACAAATACATAGAAATAATTGTAAAGAGCTACAATATCATAATATTCTAATATCTATAAATGATAAGATATATACATTACAAATATGGAGAAAATAATATATCAGAAGTGAAAAATGTGGCTCCATTTTTCAACATATTACATTGTTGTTTAGATTGATCCTTTGGAACCCAGCATAAAATAAAATGTATACCAAATCATAATGCTGTCTATCAATTTCATCCTTGCTGATTAATTTGATGGGCATGGAATCAGGTGGTCTGTCATATCCCTAGCTAATTAGTAACATATAGTAGTACTTTTTAGTTGTTATACTTGACAAATTAATACAAATTACAAAGGCAAAATTTGCTTGAAATAAGAAATGAAAAACGAGAGGGAGAAGAGTAGATTCTTAATCTACGTAGCAGTCCAATACTATAATATTTATTCATACTAAAAGCAGTACGTAAAAAATGTATTTTAATATAATTAAACTTAAGCGAAAAAACTATCAACTAGTCTACATACCGAAGAAACAACAGTCGAAACCAATAACTCGGAGATTGGAAGACTTGATAGGAAAACCAATTTGTTAGTAGATGAGTTTTGGTTTAGCATCATGAGTTCAAACATGGTTATGGAGAACCAGATAATCATAAAACATGATCTTTCGCACGAAACTAAGAAAGGTTGATGAAAGAAGAGTAGCATGTGCATGCCTTGTTGGTCCACAATTTGCCTATGAACACCTCACACGTCTCTCTCTTTCCCTCACCCCATTTCATGAGTTTCACATCATCACTTTTCTTTATAAGATATACTTATTTTCTCTGATAAAGTTAGGCCTCTCTTCATAATTTATTAGTGATAATACTATAATTATGTTCATAACTTCATGATGAGTTTTGATGTACTTACATGTGACTTTTACACGTTACACTTTTAGTGATATGGTATAGAAATGTGGTTTGATATAAACATTTAAATTTTGACGGAATAAAGATGTTTTGAGGATTTAGATTTGGGGATTTCTTTAATTAGTACCCTCTAATTTGCATAGTATCAAATATTCCGTTATAGTTTTCACTTCTTTTTTGGAACACCTTTATCACTATTACATGTTAACCTTTTTCATCCACTAAGTAACTAATGGGATAGTTTATATATTCAAAACAATATGGTTGAATTAGTTTATACACACACAAGCAGGAGAGGAAAATGGGTCAATGGAAAAAGAGCATAGAGAAGAGTAAAAAGCAAAGTAGGAGCTATGGCAGTAGTGATTAGCAACACTTGCCTCTCTTATAGTTCTAAGTTTAAATTGTAATTTATCTTCTCTTTCTTATAGGCTATGGAATCTTTAGTGAGTCCCCACCTAAGAACACATCTTCAATCATTTACAACACATGCATTTCGTATAAATTATGAAGTGAACATAATAATTAGCACTACAAGTACGACACTAAGACCTATTAACAAAAAAAAAACACATCAATGTCATTAAAAGACGATTTGGTCTAAATTCTAATGATTCAATGTATATGTTTTTGTTGACCCTAAACCCCATCCTCATGTTTATTTCATTCCTCAACAAAGCAAACACTAAAAGCGACTTGCTAAAAGCAGAATAGTTTTCCCCAACTTTTTTTTAATAACTATACTATTGAAATGATAGTGGCTTTTAAATTAGTTATCTCTTTCAGTTTTTTTTTTTTTTTTTTCAGTTGCTCCTCGAGTATTTGTAGTATTTCTTATTCTTCTTTAGCTAGCAGACTCAAATTCCCCGAACTTTTCCTCCATGTAGATAGAGGTGAAGACCGTGAAGTCACCAGTAGAATACACATTAATATCCCCTCCACGAGGCCCGTTTGATGTTGGATACTAAATTTGATGATGATAAGTGCATTTGCATGTCACTTTTTGTAAAGGATAGAGTTACAAAAATTCTTTATATTTGGTCATACTGCTTGACTATAGAATAAGAAATTAATTAGTTAATTATTGAAGTTTTATCTCAAACGTTGAGAAGAAATGTTTGTGATCTAAGGACCCATAGTGCCATACAAAGATGAAACATTACTTTCACAAAAATATTCTCAGTAATATATGATGAAAGCAGAGTCATCATAACCCAATATGTGCCCCTATTCTATTAGTATTAGTATCACTATTTTAATCTTGAAGATTTGACACGTCTTCGTTCCCATTAGTTGTTATGATTATAATGTTAGTAAAGAATATAAAAATAAAGAACACTCCTTTGTTAGTGAGTAAAGAGTTATAAGATTATAACAATATATAATGTTGTCGCATTAACCTGTGTCCTTGGGATTAATTAATATTAATTAGCTATAATGTTAGTCACGATTTAGAGCACGTAGAATTCAGAGTATATGATTCTATATTTGTATTCTTGTATGTTTGAGGCTTAGGCCAATGCATGCCTCAAAAACCTTATATATTATTAACAACGCAAATTTGTATTTCTTTCCATCCATTTCTTAAATTATTCTTAGTTCTCAGTACCAGGATGCTTTGATATTTTTTTAAAGGATGATCATACGATAATTTGATTTTTAACTAAACGTTTTGATATATTTAAAAGATGATAATATGATAATTTGCCGTTCTATACGCTTTAACTCACACAATAAGTATTTTATACGTTCACGACTTTGGACGATCTTATTAGGGTTCCCACCATGAAAACACGGCGGCAGAAACACTTGGAGGATCGTCACACCATCGTTGGACGACCTAGTGCTGACGAAAACTCATTACCGATAACTGATCTCATCTAGGAGATATTCTTGAGACTGTCGCCTAAATACATAGCTAGATGCCGTTGCGTATCGAAGCTATGGTCTTCCATACTTGCCAGTCAAGACTTCACGGATCAGTTTCTGAAACAATCTTCTACTCGTCTCAGCTCTTGTTCGCCTGTGAAATAGGCTGCATGGTATACTTCTTCTCCTCGCCTCAGCCTCAAAATCCGGACAAGAACTCGTCTCCTATAACCGCTAACTATCTTATGAGTTTACACTTAGATCGTGTCTATCAGATAGTCCTATAAGTGGTTTGGTCTATATAGGAGATGTCTGTGTCTTAAACGGAAGGAAAAGATCAGCGATGATGTGTGTGATATGTAACCCTGGCAAGACAATCTTTCACTTTACCAAGGAAAAGGTGTGAGATGAGAATCTTTTTTGGGTATGATCCGGTTGAGAAGCAATTCAAGGTCTTGTCTATGACCATGTCACATGGCAAAGTTCTGAGGAGTACCAAGTTAAGGATCGAATGTGACGTACCTCCAGCTCGGGCTCAAAACTTTTTGGGCCCTTGGGCATAAAAAAAAATTATGGGAATTTTTGATAGAATTTTCTTTAAAAGAATTATTTTTTTTGAAAAAATGAAGATAAAATCTTGAAAAGTATACGAAAATTCTAATAATAAATTTAGTTACAAACTATATAAAAATAAATAATATATATATATATATATATCTTTTTATATGCTTGATAATTTTTTTTTTTAAAAAAGCTTTTTAGCAAAAAAAAATAAAACATTAGGCCCCAAAACGTAGAATTTACACCTTTCTAAACCATGTTGAAGACGTGAAGCTTATGAAAGTTGTTTCAGGACTTCATGACAGAGCTAGTGTTACGACGTCACTGACTCCGATGAGCCTACTTATCAACCACATCGTTCCACGAGGAGACAACACAACAGATTCAACTTCTTCTACGATGATGAGTTCGACTGAGATTTTCAGAAGCTTCTTCGGCCGCGGAGGAATGGCTCCTCCTCCTGCTACTCAAGCCTTTGATACAGGATTCAACCCTCGTGTGATACTTCCTGTTGTGTTCTTACTACTACTCAACGTCTTGCCCTCTCCTCAGCCAATCTACTCGCCCTCTACATCGCACCAGTACGTACGAGCAAAGTTCACAACGCATAGAGGGGTTAATTACTGATCTACATTGGGACTGCATTCAGGTCCGGCCTTGAACAATTGTGGGCCATAAGTAAAAAATAAAAAGATTGGACCGTTTATATATAAAAATAAAGAGAAAAAATTGACGACATTCGAAACTAGTACTACAAACATACTAACACTAACACTAACCATAAACCAACTATTATACTGAAAAATTTATTAAAAAAAAACTAAAAATTTTAATATTGTAAGTAGGACCGGAAGCACATGTTTTTTTTTGCTTGTATTTAGAGCTGCTACTGACTGCATTGTCGGAATGGGCTTTAGAGACAACATTGGGGGTATTATGTCCGTGAGACGCCACATTGTGACACGATGCGGAAGTTTAGTTCAGCTGGTGGATAAACCATACAAGTGAGTGAGACTTGACCACCAAGTTAATATAGAGACTTTACGGTTTTGATCATTTTGAAGCATATAGATGCTACTTACCAACCTCAATTATATGTTGATATATCTATGATGTTTAGTACGAAACATTATTATTGTGTGATTATTTATATTCGTAATAAGACTTGCTTTTACTGGTAAAATCCAATGGAATCTTGTAGAAAAATTGCTCCACTATGCACCCACATGTTTTGATCATCATCAACGTTTAAGAGAGTGAATGAAACTCCGATTCCTGAACGTTGTTGATCCCATCGTGTGTGCAACAATGGCTTGCTTCCCTTGGCCATGGTGAATAATATATTTTTGTTATATCCTTAAAATTAAAAACGTGATAAAGCATACATTGAAATACATAATGCACCATCTGACGATAATATTTCTTGCAAAATTGTCCTAAGTTGACGTCCATATACCCCCTATTTAGAATTCATATAGCAATTGTATATGCCAAAACTAATACAGCAATTTCGATCTTAGATATTTGAATAACAAAAAACATATTTATAGTGAATGGCAAAGTAAGAGATTATGTATAAAACTATGTTGTAAAGAGTAGGAGTCTCGGTATCAACTATTTCGTGGTGGTATAGTGATTTCCATTAAAGGAGAAATTGTCCGGTTGGTCAAGGCCAAAGATCGATTCTCTTCTAGTGCGAAATTACTAACTCCACATGTGGCCACGCGGATATGAACCGATTGCTTATGGTCCATTTGAATATCCAAGAGATAATCTATCCGTAAGCTACACCTCCCACCCGAAAGTTAAATATGTGTCTTTAATAGACCGGATTTAATTTTTTTTTTTAGGAGTCTCTGTCTCTACTCCATGCCCTATATTTCCAAGCGTGCCATAATTTCATGCCCTTGTTTCCTGAGTTTCATTTCTTTCTTTTTTTTTCTTGTCAAAATTACATAAGGCCACTTTACTTGCCGTGTAGTGTTTTATTTTCTTATATACTATATAAGACTTGTTGTTTTGAAACTTTTGATGATCAAAGAAAAGTTAGGAAACGACATTGACCTAGGAGTTATAGATATAACACCCATTGCCAAGAACTAGTAGCCAAATGTATGTCGTATGAAGAATTATTTCTCACAAACATTATAATCTTGATAAAAATACAAATATTTGTTTACTACTAATTGATTAATCTGTATATTAAAGTAATGGTGCATATGGAACATCATTGGGAATTGCATGAAAGTGGACATTACAATGTGAGACCACCTTCCACTTTTTTGACTATGTGACACTCTCTTCCTCTCTCGGACTAGTACACATCCATATCATATATATATAAACTATACCGCTAAGTACACAATAACAAATAATACTCACTTATATTAAACGGATAATAATATATAGCACAACACAGCATATCATATACATTTATTTATTTGTATTTTTTGGTTGTAATCAGGTATATTAATTGTTTTAGAAATAGTAAAATACTATGTAAGTTTGATGTGAAAATTATTCCAATAAAATAAATATGAAATTGTTATCTAATAGTTTGTATGAATCCAAGTAATAAACGCCAGAGTATACTTTGACTTTGAGGCCAAATCGATCTTCTTCTTTTTCTTTTTTCTTTAAAGTTTGCAGTTGAATTTGAAAAATGTGTTGTAATATTGTATGTATTTGAATGTTGTGTAGCAGAGGGACTCTTGTTTAAAAAAAAAACAATGTTTGGTTTATTCCAATTGTCCTTTTATTCTTTGGATCTTTAGTCTTAGCTTAGCGTCTCGTGCATGTCCTCCTCAAAATCATCACCCCTAACATACCTCATGTACACAAAGCTCACAATATACATATAAAAAACAATAGAGTCCGAACACACTCTTTTTTGGTCAAAGGGTCCAGAATACATTCTTTTTTGCTGCGGAAAGCATACTTTAACCTAAATAGACTTTTTGTAAATAAATGTCGTTTTAAAATTTATCTTTGATTTATAAAAAAAATATTATTTTATATTTTTAATGCAAAATTTTAAACAAAAATTCAGTTTCATCATTATTATTTTAATGCACTAATTAGAAAAAAATACTTTGTATACAAATGCAAATAAAATAAAATTTAAATGATTTTTAAATATGTGTAAAAAAGTTTCAAATGACAATTTTTGTGAAGTAAAAAAAAATGATATAAGAGTTACATAAATTTCTTCATATATAAAACATAAAAACACATCATATAATATGGGCTAATACGTATAAAATTCTATATATACTTTAGAATATTATAATATAAACATTCAGTCAAAAAAAATATTATAATATAAACACCTAACTTGGATGTATTATGCATATAAGGAATTAAGCATAGGTTTATACTGATTCCAATTTATAAATCTTTTAAAAAGGCGCCACTCAATTTTATAATCACCACTGCCGACCATACTACTTTATCAAGTGTCACAGCTTTTGTGGAAATTTTCCGTTAATTCCTCAGATTTTCCATATGTTCACACTATAAAATAGAAAAGCTATCTGATTTATTTTTGCGGCTAAGTTAAATTACAGTATGCATGCAAATCCCAAAAACAAAAGCATGCATGCATTTCGTAATAATCAACGCACTGATTCTGTTTTATTTCTTCTACATCTATCCTACACAACACTAATTAAACGACACAAAATTCAAAACACATACATATTAATTTAATTATATATTCGCCTTAACTATTATATAGTATCCTTTTGATTGTTATAAAATTTTCAAAAAGAACACCGTCTAATCATGTCTATATATTGAAACCCTTGTACATTCACATCACTAAGTCCATCTTAACACACCTAATCTCATAGACAAAAACGTATTCAAACCAAACACTAAGAACTCTATTCTTGTAAGCTACTACATCATATATATAGATTGAAATAAATGTCTTTGGAAGGATTCTCCATTAAAGCTAAAGGCTTAGGTCATAACAACAACATAGGAGGTGGAGGAACGGGGACAAAGTGTGGACGGTGGAATCCAACGGTGGAGCAAGCGAAGCTTCTAACTGATATTTTCAAGGCGGGGCTACGAACACCAAGCACCGATCAGATTCAGAAGATCTCCACGGAGCTGAGTTTATACGGTAAGATTGAGAGCAAGAACGTGTTCTATTGGTTCCAAAACCATAAAGCTAGGGAAAGACAAAAGCGCCGTAAAATCTCCACCGTTGATTATGATCATCGTCAAGACACAAATCTTTCTCTTCCTCATCGACATAACACACGTCATCATCAACCACTACCTAAAGGTTTATAAAGATCTCCTTACTATTTGTTTTACAACATGTTACATGTACATGTACTAAAACGTGTTTTTCCTTTTTTATTTTCTTCTAGATACTTTTGAAGGCTTAGAAGAGGAGAAGGTGATAGAGACATTGCAACTCTTTCCATTATCTAAGGTTGAAAGAGGGAGAGCAAATATTACTACTGCGAGCAACAACAAATACATACGAGAACAGGTCAATACGACTGTGTTTTCCACATACTCATCGTGTGGAGCTGAGATGGAACATTCGCCGTTGGATCTTCGACTAAGCTTTCTATGAATGCTTTTTATTTTAACGATTCTAATGGAGTATATGCGGAGTTATATGCTAAGAACCCGATCAGAAGATGATGTGCTAGAATTAACACTGGTTTCATAATTAAAGAATGTTCATGAATAAAATATCAAATATTTTCGGTGTAATGGATTATAGCTAGGTTGGTATAGCACTTTAGAAGTTGTAGTTGTTGGGTAATTCCAAGCTTGTGGAAACTTAACATATTATTAGATGTTTAATATGTTAAGAGATAAACACAAAAAAAAGAAATCTAGAATAAGAAAAAGAAGTTTTCTATTAGATTAGATTTGTGTTTTCCATATCCCACATGTTAAAGAGAATTGTCCTTGACTATAAATATATGTCTCATGGAGAGGTGTTCCATAAGAGATCTAAGAGAAACATTGAGAGCTTTAGTTTTGAGGAGTTTCTAAAGCAATAAGAAAAATTGTTTTTATTATCTTTTATTCTAAGAGATCCTTCAGCAGTGACATTATGAACAGAAATCATGCCATTAGGATGAGGATAATCGTATTTGTAACAACATTAAAAAATAACCCTGATTATAATCTTATCTTGAGACTTGAGCCATTAATTCTTGTGTTTTTTTGGCTAAGTAGTACTTCATCCATTTTAATTTAATTATCATTGTATTATAAAATTTTCGTTTCAAAATAAATGTCGTTTTATGATTTTAGTGTATAATTTATTAATGTATTTAATATTTTATTTTTATTGATTGAAATGTGATTAAATTTATAAATAATGATATTTTTTATTTTAAAATATATAAAATTAATTATTTATTATCTATGTATAAAACCAAAACGACAACTAAAATAAAACGATGGGAGTAGTATTAGTTAATTTTGCTATACATTTTCTACGTTTTATTATATGTGTACAAAATTATTAAAAAATCACATGCAGTCAAAATTGTAAGAGAATTATTATTAAAAAACAGATTACAAAAAAGATATTGAAATAGGTTGAAAGTACTCTAGTTAATTAAATCCTTCGCCATATAGAATATGAAGAAAGAATCTTTGTTGTCTCAATTAAGGAATTTGTTTTTAAACACAAGCATTGCTTCGGTTATTTTTCCATTTGGTTCGGTTCGGTTCGGTTATCTCTAATCCCTAATCACCTCGAAAATAAAGTTAGCAGGCTCTTCATATTGCGCTTAGGATATAAGCCCATTATCATTTCACAAGCCCAGTCTAGAAAAGAGAAATAAAAGAGTGAAGAAGCAATTAAGCTCAGAGAAGTTTTCCTGGAGGAAAAGCAAAGCTTGAAGCTCCGTCGTGAAAAAAAAAAAAACAGATCGGAACTTCAGTATTGATCGGAACTACTAGTAGCAAGCTTGATTCTCCGAACATGGATGTGATAAAGACGCAGCAGATATCAGCAAGGACGATCGAGAAAGTGGTTGTTCATCCCCTCGTCTTGCTTAGTATCGTCGACCATTACAACCGCGTCGCTAAAGACTCGCGCAAGCGCGTCGTCGGTGTTCTTCTCGGTAGCAGCTCCCGTGGTATCGTTGACGTCACCAACAGCTACGCAGGTACCGCCTTTAACTTCTCAGATCTCAGATTCTAGCGAGATGCACGTATAGCATCAATTTAGGGTTTTGGATTCAATTGAGCTCGGTTTGTACTTGGATTGAAGGAAAAAATAGAATCTTTGGATGGTTTTATCTCTTGGACACTGTTGCTTTGATATGGCTTGTGTGACATTTGGCGAATTTGATTTTGTAGTGCCATTCGAGGAGGATGACAAGGATCCAAGTATCTGGTTTCTTGATCACAACTACCATGAGTCAATGTTCCACATGTTCAAGAGAATCAATGGTACTTCTTTTCAGAAAAGCTGAAGCTTAGACTGTGTTTGATGATGTGGAAGCCATGTTTTTTTTAAACAAAATCTCTTTGCTTTTCAGCTAAGGAGCATGTTGTAGGTTGGTATAGCACAGGTCCTAAACTTCGAGAGAATGATTTGGATGTTCACGCGCTGTTCAATGGGTTAGTTTCCAGCTTAATCATTCAGATTTGTTATCCATATTCTTATGTTTTGTTGACATGGAGATGGATTGAGGATAGACTGTCGATTTAGTTTATGTAGGACATCTTCTTGTGGCTCATGTTTGGTTTCCTATTAAGAAGCTTCGTTTTGATTGTGGTGCTGCAGCTATGTTCCAAATCCAGTGTTGGTCATTATTGATGTCCAACCTAAAGAACTTGGAATCCCCACAAAAGCTTACTATGCAGTGGAGGAGGTCAAGGAGGTAACATACGGTTCCTAATCTTTTTCATATTGTACAGTTGTGTCCTTATATTTAACCAGATTGATTCAATACTTCATTCTTCTTCAGAATGCTACTCAGAAAAGCCAGAAAGTCTTCGTTCATGTGTCTACAGAAATTGCTGCTCATGAAGTCGAGGAAATCGGTATGTCTACAAGGTTTACAAGTCTGATGCATAAAAATATGTCTTTTATAAATTATAATTGAACTTGAGTAATGTCTTGTGACGTACCTGGTTTATTCTCGTTCTGTAATAGGCGTGGAGCATTTGCTCAGGGATGTGAAAGACACAACTATCAGTACCCTTGCGACTGAGGTATTTGTCTTTACAATATTTGAATGCTTCATTATCATCCCTTTAGTGCTGAAATCATGATGGGTGCCGCGGAGGATTCATATCGACGTTCTTGCAAAGTTTTTATTTATAAACATAATAACTGCTTGATGACTAAAAATATGTATTGTATTTTACACCAGGTCACTGCCAAACTTACTGCGTTGAAGGGGCTGGATGCACGTCTTCGGGAGATCAGGAGTTACCTTGACCTTGTAGTTGATGGGAAACTCCCTCTAAATCATGAGATTCTATACCATCTGCAGGTTAGAACTTGTTAAGTGTTCTGATTCTACAATTATGGTTATAAACTTCTGGACGTTATCAAAATATTTGTGATCTTTGCTCTTTGCAATTTCTACTCTCTGTGTCTGCTACTATGGATTTTAGGTAATGAAACTTTCCTCTTAAAATCTGCAGGACGTTTTCAACTTGCTTCCAAACCTGAATGTGAACGAGTTGGTCAAGGCCTTCTCAGGTGAGTTTCTTCTGTCAATATTATTATCATTGTAATTGTTTCTTGAAGCATTGGCTGCATTAATCTTACTGAGTTTATTATGTGCAGTGAAAACAAATGACATGATGCTCGTTATCTATTTATCGTCCCTCATCAGAAGTGTAATTGCTCTCCACAACTTGATCAACAACAAGGTTAGATCATAACTCTTTTACTCTCTTATGTGCAGCGCCAGAACAGGAAACCTGCTGATTAAAGTTGGTCTTTGTTTGTTCTATTTGTGAACTTATTCTTGGGATGCTATGTTTCAGTTGCTGAACAAGGAACATGAAAAAGCAGAGGACTCAAAGCCCGTGGCCATACCCGCCACAAGCTAAATTGCGATGACGGCTCTGTTGTGTGTTGTTTGTCTCTCCCAATAGAACAAGTGGGTGGCTCGAACGAGTTTAGTTCGGTATCAGGTTTCTTTCCGAGCGTTGACTTTCCTCTGTTGTTCTGATTCTGAATGTGTCAAAGAGGCTTTTTCATTTAATCTTTTCAAGTTGGTTAGGGGTTAGAGTCCTTTTCTTTTGAGTGGGGTTCAAAATGATACAAAGGTTCACGATATCAATGTGTCGAAATCTCCACAAAACATATTTGCAATTCAAGTTCCATTATTTAAAAGGACCTCTAGATCAAGATCTAGTTCATCAACATAATACTCTCCAGCTGTGTATTTTCTTACATATATTCATTCAAGCTGGACCAACCTAAGTTGTAATAGAAAACCTCTGCAACCATGCGATTTTCAGACTGGGTTTCTTCAGCTCTAGAAAGATATAATCCACACTCTCCCTAGAGAAACTGATCCACCGCAAACATGTAGAGACCGGCTGGGCATTCGTTCATACTTTTTGTTATAGAGGTTTAGGATCTGTTTAGAAAATTTGATTTTCGGTTTATTTCCTATTAAAAAAAATTGGAAACCAGTTAATAATCAAAATTCTTTGAATAATTCGAGTTAAAAATTAGAAAATTAGAAATTTTCTAACTAAATATCATATTTTTGGATAAAAAATTTGAATATTATTTTAAATATTTCAGAGGAAAATATTTTGATAATTCAGTTTTTGAATATTTCGTTTATAAATACTATTTTTAATGATCATTTCAAAACTAAATATAATTAATGTTTAAAAGTATAAATTATATATTATAGAATTCATTCGGTTTTTAGTTCAATTACGGTCTCATTTCAGTTTTTAGTTTTAAAAATATCATCTGCTAAAATAATTGATCAAATCTGAATCCGAATCCGATGATAATTAATGTAGAAAATCAAAAAATAGATGTGAGCTTTTTCTTCGATGAGTTTGTCATGATGATAGGCTTGTAGTGAAGGTATTAATGTTATGAAGAATTCATAATTTATATAGAGCAAAGTAACTTATATTAATTGCATTTAAATACTTAAATTAGTTTGAAAAAGTCACTAGAGTTTTGGAGTAGTTATAAGAAAGCAAAGTTGCTCAAATAATCCCAAAGGGTATAGATTTAGACAAGTAATTGCCTAAGATAAATTTGTCCCATGGGGAATAACTTCCTCTCAAATAATTAAGAATCTCAAATATGCCTTTTATATAACTCACTTTTGATTATATTATATAAGATATAAATAAGATAATCATTACAAAATACCATCCAAAGTTATTGAGACCTCACAAAACTTTTTTTGTGCATAGAGTATTACAATAAGAAGACATAATATATATTAAATTGATTTTGAATAACTAAAATTAGTTAAAAGTCACAATAATATAAGTGAGGAATTATAGGTGATATGAATTTTCTATAAAATAATGTATAATAATTTATGTTAACATAACCTAAATTAGAACAAATCTGATTTTCTTCTCTGTATATATTTTTAGAATACAAAATCATTACACTACACTGAAGATAAGAAACAGAGTACACGAGGAGTCAGTGTTTGTCTCGTGTCCCGATTTGGTTTGTTTATTAGTATATGTACCACCAGGTGAGGTAGAGCCAGAGAGAGATGAGTGAGTTAATAAAAGGAAAAAATCTTTGCCTTAAGATTCTAACAAGATTCAAACATCACTTACAACTTGCGAGGAACCAACTTTGAGTTGGCCAGTGATAAAGGAGTGTTAGTAGCCTTTCGCTGCTCGGGTTCGATCACGTTGGGATACACTATTTACAATACTTGAGTTACCGACAAAAAGTGAAAAAAAACACGTTTTTACACCAAAAAAAACTTGGAGGAGGATTCATCATCTTGGTGGGTCTCTACAAAAAATGGAACCCGTTCAGCCACATCTAGATACGCTTGTCTCTTCTAAAGCAATCCATGGTTCAAGATTGTTGATCATGAAAGTAACTTGTTATTAAGATTCTGAGTATTTTATTTACGGGGGTGTGTGCCAAACATTTGTGGTACATGTGGTTCATTAGTTGCTCTCTTGAACCACGTACTAGTCACCAACATTGTAGGATTACAGAAAAAAAAAAGAGAACATATAAACAAAACCCAAAAGATCACACAACAAAGTCACGCATACGAGTGCGTTGCTACATATGGCCATTGAGTAGTTGGGTTGGTCTTAGTAATACAAGGAACCTGACACAATGAAACAATCTATTGATAAGTGGTTGTAGTCATTATGGAATAGACACTACTAGAAGGTATGAAAATGGTATGTACCTTCCCACCAATTTCCTATGGAAGCAGATGCGGTTGTGGTGTCAGTGGGATCATCAGTTTCTTTGGGGTTATGAGATGGAGAAGTGGAAGAGGCATGACTTCGTGGAGGTGAATAGTGTTGCTGGCCTCCGTAGTAGATGGATGAGCTGAAATACGAAGCTTCTCTCCTTTCATGGCTGCTTCTCTCATCTTTGAAACACACACATCAAATAAGTGAATAAATAAACATAAATCATAGATCATATTAATTTCATCAAAATTGTATAATGTTTGAATCACTATAGACTATGCAATCTTTTTCATGCAATCATCCCCATGGTCTAATTGCTTCAATATACATACTCAACTAAAATATTACTTTTGAAGACTAATAAGTAATAAGTGACTTTTTCTGAAGAAAAACTATACATTATTTTATGAATTTACCATTTTATTTCTAAATTAGTACTCTTAACAAAAATAGAAAATGAAAAAAAACCATTGCATGTTTTTTTTTACAAAAGAAAGCTAGATTACCAGTGGTTTGAGAAGTGATACTTTGAACTTCAGGAGCAGTGTAATTTCCCTTCTTGCTTGCTACCTGCATTATAGAATGGGTTCAAATTATCTTCAAACTCAATTAAAAGAAAAAAAACTCAGGACCACCACATACATACACCGACACATAGTATATTTAAATAATGATATATGTATGCACCCATAAGAGGATCCATGCATGAATGTGATAATTTCTATGCTTACTTGTCGTGTAGTTAGTAAGAAAAATTCTTTATGACTTTGTATGAAAAGCCTTTCTATTACAAAAGCCTATCTACTTCCATAAAAATCTACACAAAGTGTGCATCATATATAATTCAATTTTATTCTACTTGTTATATATGCACATAATAATAACATATATGTAAAGTATAAAATTACCGGAGGAGGGAAAATGGAGTCGAGTATAGTTGAACAAGACGAAGCAGAGGCTGACCCTTTCGGACCAAAGAGATGATCAAATGAAGATGGTGAAGAAGATGAGGAAGGAGCTTTAGTTTTCTTGATGTCCATAGATGATGATGAGAGAGAGAGAGAGAGAGAGAGAGAGAGAGAGAGAGAGAGAGAGAGAGAGAGAGAGAGAGAGAGAGAGAGAGAGAGAGAGAGAGAGAGAGAGAGAGAGAGAGAGAGAGAGAGAGAGAGAGAGAGAGAGAGAGAGAGAGAGAGAGAGAGAGAGAGAGAGAGAGAGAGAGAGAGAGAGAGAGAGAGAGAGAGAGAGAGAGAGAGAGAGAGAGAGAGAGAGAGAGAGAGAGAGAGAGAGAGAGAGAGAGAGAGAGAGAGAGAGTATTGGTTTTGCCCTAACTCCCCCCAACGGTCTGTTATGTAACCAACTTGTGATGAGAAAGGAGATGGGTTCACGTGATCCCCACGTGGCTCTGCCGCCGGCTTCAGCTCTCACCACTCTGCCACGTGTCATTTCTCATAGATGCTGTGGATAAACTTTGCTTCTTCTACATTTAATTCACCCTCTGTGAATGTCATTTGGATAAGTTCTTGACCTGCTTCTTCTCTTCACTTTATAGTTGTACACATGAAAAATACAAAAACTCGTGTTGATTTTTTGGCATATACATACACACTCAAGTCTCAATTTTTGATATCAAATATATGAGCATGCATGTGACTCAAATCGACCTTTTCTTCAACGTGTAGCTTTCTTATTCTTCTATATAATATCTTTTTAGTTTTGAATTACATTACTAATCCTATGGAGAATAGAGTAAATGGTTATCCATGAACATCTTTAAATCTCGAATATTAAGCTTTGACCTAAAAAAGAACAATGACACCATACTCAATTACTATCTCTAACGATTAATGAAAATTGGCAAGATACCATACTCAATTAGTTTCCACATCATCTATATACAGTAATATTAGCTTCTATATCATCATACTAAACAGATCCCAAAAGAAATATGAATGTTTAAAATTTCAAGAAGAACACAAAAAGTTTTTTTTGTTTTTTTAAAACCTTTGATCTGACATAATAGAAAAAGGTCTTTTCGATAAAATAGAGAACATATTTAGAAAAAAAAAATCAGCTTAAATTTTTAGAAAAAAAATCTGAAATAAAAAGGAAAATTTCAGAAAAATAAAAAGGTGAAATTCAGTATTTGATATAATGAGTTAGAAAACTAAGTGAAGGTAAACCAAACACAATATCGCTAGTCCTTGCAAACTCGCTGTAGCTAACCCTTTGATGAGTTGCTCAGGCAGAATACTCTGACACAAAGAAGGATCAACTTCACAAACGAAAAATAAAGATAAAATCTAAAAAACATGAAAGAGAATAAGTAAAAGTTCTTCAATTAGAACCTTTGAAAATTTATTCAGATATTAAATCAACAGGTGTTATGTTTCTAACTTATGTAAGCTTCTAAAAAGTAAATACATAATTATATAATTAGAATATTAATATATTTTTTTCTTTTAGAACACTGCCGCTCTTAATTTAACTATTTAAACTTTAACCACGTGAGTTGGTTGAAAGACTTGAATTATCAGCCGAAATGTTATATAATTTTTTACGTGGCCGGAAGCATATGCTTCCAAGGCTTTTGCCCAAGGCCATTACCATCAAGCCCAAGTTTCTGACCACTTAGCTGCCTTGCGGTTAGTGGTTGCACCATTTCGAGATTCTCCGAAAATAAAGAGAGAGGGAGATGCAAGGTGTGGCTGCTGGTAGTGGTGGAGCCATAGTCCGGGAGGAATCGATAGAGGTGACAGAGAAACGCAGAGCTCAAACGGCACGATGTGGTACGAGGTACATACGAGACAGCAAACATTCTGTTGTCTACGTTGCACTACTACTCTTCTTCGCTGGCGTCTTTAGTCATTCTCCGAAATTATTAAGATAGACCACAATTCTAACAAAACGTCTGGGTGGTGTAGTCGGTTATTACGCTAGTCTCACACACTAGAGGTCCCCGGTTCGAACGTGGGCTCAGACATTCTTTAACACTCACTATTTTTTTTTCTTACAGTTTGCCACGTCATCAGAACTACACGTAGGTGGGGCACGATTGACCCTAGGGCGAAAACAAAAGCTTGATTAAACGAATCGAAATCATTACATTCACACCCAAATTCGAATCCGAAAACTAATCGGAGCTTTGCTTTCTTCGTCGTCGGAGCTGATATCGATTTCGTCTTTGTGCCGATTCAGTTTTAGAGGAAGAGACGAATCAAGGGGGGTATGGATTGGGACAACGTAGCTGCTGAGGATGTGATCGAGGCTCTAAGAGAAGTGGAATGGTCGACGCCTCCTCGTTCACTCAGCGAGTTCTTCTCTAGATTCGCGTTCCCTCGCTCTTTCTCTAAGTGGAAGAGCCGTCTCAAATGCAATCTCTACTAGTAATTATTATTATTATTACTCTATCTCCAATTCTGGGGTTTTGATCTTTATGATCTTCATTTATTTGTTTCGTTTTGTTGCAGCTACCGGACGAATTACTTTATCCTGGTGATTTTCGTTCTGGGTTAGTGGAAAAAGCTTGTCTTTTTGGGTTTGATTTTAAGATCTTGTGTAGCTTGTTAGGACATGTGTTGTGTTGTCTCAGGTCTTGCTTTGATTACAAGACCATTGGCTATTGTGGGTGCTGCTTTTACGGCTTTAAGCATAGCTTTCCTTAACGACAGGTATTGATTTGTTTTTAGTTTCTACTTTTGTACTGCTTTGCAATATGATTTAGGCTTCATGGACACGTGAAAGATGGTATAGGTTTGAATTTTAGAAGATGCTAGGCTCTTTTGTATACAGTGGTTGCTCTTGAACTGGATTTTCTGTATTGAAATCGAAGGGTTTTATTGTTTTTGAGTGTTTCGAGGTGGGCTTTTCCACTTTGTATTTGTATGGTTTGGAGGATAATAGGCTCCTTTGTCTTCAATGTTTGCTCTTTTAACTGGACTTTGAGTACTGGATTTGATAGGTTTATGGTCTTGGTTCGTTATACTGAGTGTTTGACCGTGCTTTGTTTCATTCCGGTTGTGGCTTGATTGTTCATTTCTCCTTAGCATGATCCGAAAGTATTGTAGTGTATGCTAGTGTGTGATTGCTCTCCATAGGAGAATCTATTGGTTGTTGAAGCTTAAAGGTGTTGTGTCTTTTTGCAGTTTTGCAGCTACTTTTAACGAGAAGTTTATAAGGACTATTAGGCTTTTCTCTCCACACTTAGCCGCAAAATGAGGCCTCCCCACATGTGAGTTTCTTTTTACATTAATTTCCATGGAAGTTATAAAGAGAGCTCTTAGTTACAGTTACAACTCTATATTATGTGAGCACTTGCAGGCCTGTCATCCGTGGGAGATCAGCGGCAAGAAAGACAGTATACGTTTGTGGGAAGCCACGATGGGTTTTCGTTGTTATTTTCCTAACAGGTACTCACCATCCCTTGATATGTATCAATGCAACATTGGTTTCGAAAACTGATCGATGTCTTGATTTGCTTATGTATTATAGCAAGTCTTGTCATGTGGTTTTCTTCCTGCGGCTTGTTGTGGGTCCTCTATGCACTTCTCACTTCCCTTTTAGGTAAGTTATTCCACTTGTTCAAATCGTAGATTGTCTTTGATGGAGTTTTGTTTATGACATGAGATGTTCTCTCTCAACAGTGGTTATTGTTCATGCAAGCGTGAGAACACCAAATCTCAAAGCACGCTTAAACACATTCCGTGAAGAGTTCCGAGCTGTCTGGCGTAACTACAGTGAACTTTAAAAGTCACAGGTCTAGAAGCAAACAGAGCAGCCATCATGTTTGTCAAGTAACCATGGCCGCAGTGTCTTCTCGTTGATCCAGACAGAATAGATTCACTTGAAATAGTGGACATGCTTGAGCAAGTTACTTTAATTGCTGTAGTGATGCTCATACTTTCCAGACTGTGTTAGTGATTTGACTTCACAATACTCTCTTTGTTATTACATAAGTAGCATAATCTTTACCTTGAATTATAGCATTCAATCCAATCTCTTCCCATCTTTTGTATCTGTACAAAATCGTGCGCACTGATTTATTTGGTGGCGGTTTTTTAAATACAAAGACAAACAAGACTAATGGGATGGTTCTTACTTTATTATTATCAAAGTTGTGATGAGAGGTTATGTTTTGGCTTATATGGTGTAACTGAAACCATTGACTGTGAATCCTCCATCAACAGAGATGACCTGACCGGTGATGTAAGAGGCTGCAGGAAGGCAGAGGAAAGCAACCAACGACGAGACTTCCTCTGGTTCTCCAACGCGCCCAAGTGGGGTACGCGAAACAACCGCCTCCTCAAAACCTTTCTTCTCGAGTAGCTGCATGATGACAACACCATAACAACATAGTTCAAACGTTTTGTTTCGGTTTGCTTTCTAAGCCAACCTCTACTAAATGAAACAGTGTTCCATATGCATTGTTTTAGGGAGTATAGGAAAAGAGATACCGGTTGGACAAGTGAGGTCTTGATGTACCATGGCGCAACACAATTGGTTCTGATGTTGTCCCCCTGCCCACTCACAAGCTAGATTCCTTGTAAGCTGATTAAGTGCTCCTGAGAAAAACAAACCGTAAATTCATCTACCATCAATCTCCTTTATTAATGGTTTCTCTGAATCTTTAAGATGGGCTCACCTTTGGTTGCACCATACACAGATCCAGTAGTAAGATGCACGAGGCCAGCTACAGAGGAGATGAAAACAATGCTCCCCACCCCCAGATGCTTTTAGAAGAGGATGAGCAATTTGGGAAAAATGGAAAGCGGATTCCAAGTTTGTCGACATGATTTTTGCATAAACCTCACTCGAGTACTCCACTGTTGGCTTCCTAATATTAGTTCCAACATTGTTTATCTGAACACAAAACAATTTGAGAAAGTTTCATACGGGTAAAGACAATGATTCAAACCACCAACTTGTGCCAGTTATGTTCACCATGTTATATAATAACAGATAGAAACTTAAATAAGTCCAACATAAGAAGCTATAACCTTTAAGTGACACAAAGCTAATGTACCAATGGATCAAGACAAAACCATCACAAGTCTCAACCAAATAGATTGGTTCGATGATTGTTCTGTAGTGAACGAAACTTAGAAGGATGCTGAGCTAATGCAATAAACGGTTACAAGATCAATTATGTGTAAGCTTACAAGGATGTTGAGCTTGCCGCTAAAGGCAGACGAAACTTCCTGAATCAACTTCTCCCTCTGATCCCTAACCGAAGCATCACAAACCGAACCGGTTACCACTAAAACCATTTGACTTCCAATCATCCAAGCATGAATTGAGCTCCTCCTGGTTCCTTGAACATGTATGAACTGTTGCACCGAACCTCGCTAGCTCCCTCCACAACCGCTCGCCTGAAAGATGTCGATGTAGAGAGGCTCAACATGTTATCAATCAATCACCGAATCATGCAAAAAAAAACACTAAACTAAGAATCTGATCTAAACAAGAAACGAGAGGAGATTCTAAACCCCGATTCCGCGAGTTCCGCCGGTTACCAGAGCAGTTTTTTCCCGGCAAGGGACCATCTTTTGTTATACTCCATCGTCACTCACTCTCCTCCACTAATCTCACTTTGTGTCTGTGAGTGAAGTAGTTGTCTCAATATTTTTTTATTGAGCCTAAGTTTTTTGATGGGCCATGAATTATGACCCATTTGATTCCGTTATAGATTACCTTTAAATTCACAATAAACATTATAACGAATATATGATTAAATTTTATTTATTTAGTTAAATTTTGTTAATTTTAAAAGGGTGGGTATATTTTTATTTTAATTTTAATTTTAGAATTCGTTATTTTATGTTTTTCTTTTTAATTTATATTTGTGTTTAATCACTTATTAACTTAATATTATTAATATAAACAAATAATACATAAATAATAAATGGTTAGACTAAACATTTATTAATTGGTCATGTTCTTGTTTTAATATAATAGATAAAAAATTATAAAGCATTCATTTTTTATAAGTATTTACATTTTAAAAATTATTTCTATAAAATATATTCTTTTTAACTTAAAAAATTATTGTACATATAATTTTTTAGTAAAATTAGCTTATATAATATTAGTGACGGCAAAATTAGATAATGAAAAAAATCTTAATTTTTCTTTTGGAACTGTCTTATCTGACGTATGATTTTATCATAAATAATATGTATATTATTTTAAAATTTTGAAAGTAAATATAGGTTTTTGCATGATCACATAAATCAGACATGAAGTGAAGTATTGCTATATGTTGTTTTGAAATGACTGTTTTCTCCTCCGTGTTTTACCGGGTCGACAAAGGTTTTATGACTTGAGGTCCATTAAAGAATAAGATTCGGCCCATCTTGAAATACTCGAGCGAGATAGAGAGGTGAGTGCATCTATAAACCAAAAGGAAGTTAAGTTATATACAATCTGCAAATGCTCTACGCTGTCATCGAGCCGTCGATTCCATGTCTGACTTCCACAGTCTGGTCGAGAGTCTGTTTACATGCCTTCAAATATTCGAATACAGAGATTTTTATGACGCTCAATCGAGGCGAGTGAGTAAAACTCTGCTCGATAGCCGAAAATTCGGATTTAAGCTTCATGAGTGCTCTCCATAATCTCTGGTGTATGGACAATGCAAAAGTTTTTAGACTCTACTGAGTCTGGTGTGTTTTAGGCTATGCTACTGTACTGCTTGTTAGAGTAATGACCACTCAATCTGTGATTTCGTTGATAGTGATGTGAGTACGACTCGATGAGTGAAATCCATGGGGTGGCCTCGCAGTTTTACATGGACACTCCTTGGGGTAATTTGTACCCTTAACACGATGATTAACCTGGAGTACTAATGAAATAAAATATTTAAACGAAGAAATCTACGACGTTTTCGAGATGTGCTGGCATTCCTTACTGTAGCCATTTGATGTAGTAGCAATGGGTGTATAGGTATTAGTGGTTATAAAGTTGTGCTTCACTTCAGAGCTAACATAGATAGCAGCATAGGCCAATGGTCTACCGCAATGTGTCATGAGACCAGGCCAGATGAGGTTTAGGTATAGTCACCTCACTATAGTCCTGTATTTTATTATTTCTTGTAGCATAACAACCACTTTGTCCTAGGCAGTGTGAATCATTTTCTTGTAGAAATATTCGATTTGTTGACATTTGGTCCTTCATATAGAGTTGTCTCTGAATAGAGTTATTAATATCATTATGTAAGGAATACGCGGCGAGTTTTTCAATTGTATGACTAGTTGAGTGAGTAATGTTGATAGGGTATCTTCTTAAGACTATGGGGCATGGGTTGCTGATTGACGAGAGCTGCACGTTTGTGGTTTCTATGATGAGAACCGTGATGTTATAAACAGAAATCAACAGCACCGTGGAGTCGATACTCATGGTAGATAAGTTCCTGTTCCAAAGGAACGATTTGTGGAAGAGTTCAGGGAACTTATTAGCTCTGGCCATATTTACTAGATAACTCCACTACATTGTTTTTTTGTATATCAGGACTTCTACTTAAGTGTTTGTATCTACTTTATCTGTCCTCTTCTGTTGTAAGACTGAGTAATGGAGTTTTAAGTGTATTAGTTATTGAGTGCGATATAGAGCCTTCACTTGAATTTTGTACATTGTTAACTGATAACTGCAACCTTTGTCTATTGTTAATTATCGTTCCACTCCTTAGATTTTGGATCATCTTGGTGTTTTCATTATTAAAGAAATGTGGGTTGAAATTTATGTGAAAGTTGGTCCATATTGAATTTTTCCTCCCTGCAGCCTTGATTTTAGCTCCATCAACTGAGATTACATTGTATGGAGTGGTTTCGTCAATTACCCTTGGTAGTGTTATAGTTTTATGCAGGAACATCTTGAATCACTTTTAAGAAGAGAATAAGGAGTACTCTTACATAAATGACGTTGCAATAATCATTTGTCTAAAATAGTTAGACTATAGATAACATTAACAGGTAGTGGAGATCATCTTGAGTGGTTGTTCTAACTTTTTGGGTCAGATTCTTGAAGTTATCGTTACTCCGGAAGTCACGAATATGTGTGAGACTTTGCCCGGCCACTATATATCGAAGAGGTCATTAAATGGCCACGAGAGGATGTTCTATTATCTGCCTATCCACATCAAGTCAACAGCGTATCACTCATGAAAAGAAAGGGACTCATCGTCAGTAATAATAGTGTCTGGATTTCAAGTGCCTTATCTCTCCTGCCTTTGATGAACTGCTAAGATTATAATTAGCCTTTCTTCACCACAATGTCTCAAACAAAGTTGCTCGGAGACAACAGCAGGCTACATATATACTTAATTCGCGTCAAATGGACTCGAGCATAGCTCGAAGTTTGTGTTGTAAGCTAAGTGACGGATCAACAACCCTTGACGCACACTGACATAACTGTCGACTAGATATTGCGAGTAAGAACACTTCATTAAGTAGCACAAAAGGCTTCTTTCACGACAGCCCGCCAACACTCGAAAACTAGGAAGAAGTTAACTGCTGTCTGTTGTTACCTGTGCAATTGTTTAATTAGACTTCCAATATGTTTCTGGATTTGTCAATGTTGCGTCTATAAGTGCATATGAGGGAGTTAATAATGAGGTTCGCTCGACAAACGAGAGCTATACTGGCTACAAGGACCGAGAAAAGCACTTGCGAATACCATGCCTGTAATAAGTTGCTCGCTTCGTATGGATCAACTGCTTTTGAGCCGGCTCACAAAAGTTTGCGCCATTTTGGTGATAGAGTAAGTATCGCACTCAGAATAGATCTCAAAGAAGTGGTGTAAGAAATCCAACACAAACTTCTTGAACAGGTCCGGTGCAATAACATCAGTTTCTGTATTGCGTTTCTCCGCTATCTAACAGTTGTAAGTTCTACGTTAGTTGTTATCAGAATCTTTAGAGCTTGGTGCATAGTTTATTTCAACATAACCCATATGGATGATACTTTTTGTTATGAATGTTATATGATTTTTAATCGAGCGAGACTTTGCACAATATATATGTTCATTCATGTATTTGTATATATTTTGGATCTTAGAGAGAGAGAGACGCTTAACATATCGTGTACCACTATGCAGAGTTGGAGGGGATATTAATGAAGAATTTGTAGATCCATTTGTGCGGAGGCAGCATGAATCAGATGATATATCAGTATGGAGAGATGTTTGATTGCTAATTTGGTGGTAGAAGTTATATATATTGCACTCTAAACATTCGAGTGAGTAAGCGCAACTATTTTAGCTCTGAGCATCTACTAACAAATTTTCGATGAGCGATTTATTTGACTCTTAGATGAATCGCTCTATAATTCTCGCAGAAGATAAGGTCCCTTCAATAATGACCTATCTTTTTTTTCTCTCCCATTCATAGCCAATCACAGGGCTAGCCAGATCCAAGCAAGCCCTCGACAGGAGAGAGGAGGTGGGTATTTAGCTCTGCTATATCTCTTCATCTTACCGGCACAAGGAGAGATCAAAGAGTCTTACCTTATAACTAAGGTTTCGAAATATTCCTGACCGAATTAGTGCATCATGACTTCATTAGCTACCATTCTGAGAAGATGAAACTTGGCTACACAAAACTTTGAATGAGTAGTGGTCTAGGCAGACATGGAGTAGAACGTTGCAACCTCGTTGTTTCACATTTGCTTCTATTTGGGTGTATGTTCATACAAGACCTAGAGGATTTGGTTCTTAGCGCAGCAAAGTTGTTAAAGAATTGATTGGCCTAAGGCTAGATAATGTACTTAAACAGTCACCTATACCACTCTACAGTACGGGGAAATTCTATCCCACTGAGTTACTATAGTAGGAATGAAGTTCTACACATCTTTATCATTTTCCATTATGATGTTATTTTCATCCCTATTTAAAAGTGTCCAAGAACCTTAGAATAATGTTGTAAATGGCATAACTTATTAATACCCATATTCACTTGTCTTTTTGAATCAAGTTGTCGAAGGGATCCTTTGTACATCGTCAAGAGAGGCTATTGATTGTCTTGCCTTGGTTACTCTGAGTTATATGGTGCTCGCCATTTGTCCGTCATATAATTGTATCTGTTGGTCTAGGCATACTGGCCAATTCCGGGTATATATTGAGACTATATTTTGAAAGTATCTTCTCCCTATTATCTTATGTGTCGAGCTTTAACTCTCTGAGTCGTAGACACTATATATCAGTATGGTTGAAGCCAGCTAGTGGGACGGTTACAAGAAGTTGGCTGGCTTTCTCTATATCACCCATGAGGTGTGTAGATATAGATTAGTGGAGGTTTCGTTAGGGATATCTCTGGTGCGAGATTTGGATGAATAAATACGCAAAAGAAGACGCTATTAGTGTACCACCGTTCAGAAGGTATGACACGAAGTAATCAATATCTTTGCTATATCCTTTCTTCCTGTTTTCGCTCCAAACCGCAGCTTAGTGCCTACTCCATACACTCTGTACGGCTAGCCTGAAGGAACTTGACGTTCTTTTACACTTACGTGGTTTTTATAGCATTTCTGTGTAAGCGTAGATCTAATCACTTTCACATAGATTCCAACGATACCGTTGGCACGTCATAGTCGAGGATGCGCATATCCTGGCCACGCTGCAAGCATATATTTCTAATAGTATCGATTATGATAATGAAAGATATGTGCCTTTTCCAAAAGAGAGTTGAAGGAATGAAGTTACCATGACGAAGGCCAACCTTCCTGGTCTTGGATTGCAATACTATTCGTGAAAGAGGTATGTCCATATCGTCCTCTTATCCTCATGTTTCATATTTAAGGAAAGGCAATATTCTAGGCATAAGACGTTTATTATCAATATATTAGAGAGCTTATGATCATGCTGACTATGGCTATATTTAGTCTCAGATTTCATCAGGGCTTTGAGGTCACACCTATAAGATGTGAGGACAGGGATTGTTATTACACTCAATTGGTAAGTAATGCATTTTGGTAGGATCTAGTAAGTTTGTAAAGTTCGTTAGATCCAGCTTTGAGCACCGCAGTAAGGCCTCTTATGTAATAATATAGCATGAAACATGTAAGGGAGCTATGGCGTAGTGTATTCTGCGTTAATGAGTTCCTATTGTGGATCTATGATTATTTCAATACTCACTTGAGTGAGTGAGCCCACACCAATGGAGTGATCTTTGTGCGTGCTGATTTGGGCTTAGGTAAATGATAAAAGGACGCTCACGATCTGATTCAACAAGTAGATGCTAATGACCAAGAATTGGTTAAACACTCTACCTGTGTCCTGTTTAACCCCAAAATGTTAATCGAAATTGAACGTGAACTCTCGAAAGAGAACATATAGCGTTCAAACAATGCGCGAATAAAGGTAACTCTTGTGCTGAGATAGGGACTTATGACAAGGAAGAGAGGAGACTCGCACAGTTTGCAATCTGCTTGCTCATCAAGAAGACTCAGACGGTTTTTCGTGGAATCTAATAGTGGGATAGATAAATCATAGATGAGTCTCAGGATATTGTTTAATAGATCATATGATGCAAGTGTAGTCATCATTTACCATATTTTTCCTGTAAACCTTCACTACTTAAGGAATGATGTGCCGAGGCCTCTTAGTCCTGAGGGTAAGAGACTGCTTTATTTACGCATTGTACTTCGTCTACGCTTTATTGCCCTGTCTTAAGTGTTGATTATGTGACATGCAATATATGTTACTTAATTATTTACATCTCCACTTCCTCTGTTTGAGTTTCCCATTCTTTCATTTGCGGTAACAATTGAACAGGCACCTTAGAGCCTCTATGGCTTTTAATGCTCGATAGTGTATCTCCTGCACAGAGCCTATAGTATATATCAGAAGCATTAGCCGAAATAATCTTCCTTTCTCTCATGTTGGTCTTCCTGCCTGCTCCTCTGTACTCTGCGGCGTTTTATTTAGGCGTGAGATTCATTTCTCACCTAACTGTTTAATAATTCTCCTTCTACTCTACATTTCCCTACTTGAGATTTACTGTTTGTATTATTTTATGTATCATAGGTAAAGAAATTTAATGTCTCACATCTATGTACTTAGGTAAATGTACACTTGTTCCCTTTTTGCAATATGATCACAGTCGGACAGTCCGTTACTGTCCGTGATATACTGATGCTACATGTACTTCTGAATTCAAGAGATGCTCAGAAACAGTTTTGCTACTGAAGTTTTTGTAAGTTTAACATTGTTCTTCCTTGGGGGAATTCCGTACCTTCTCTTTCCTAAAATGTTAGTTTGACAATAATGGATTGGAGCACTTGTAGCTTTGTATTTTCTTTGATTTTCTCTCTTGGACGTTCTTATAAAGTAATATTGTATATTTATATTCAATTATCGCTTATACTATATTTATCATGTCTCTAGCTGTAATTCGTTAGTATGCTTTCGGTGAGATGCCAGTCACCTTCTAATCCTATCTCTTGCTGCAAAAAATTTCTTGGCAGGTTTATATCTGTTACTATTTGGTACATGGTTTTATCCGAGTGTGTCTATTCATTCTGATAAAATTAATATATCTAGTTTACTATGTTCATATAAGTTCCATGTATGAATGAACAATCATTACTCGTCTCAGCTTTATCGAGCGCATTGGTGTAGGATATTGATAGCTTAAAGGAGGACTACGGATAGTCAGCTTTTGGTGGCAGACGCTAAGCATCCTTTAAAATCTCTCCAGTCACTTGCTGGAGGTATATTTTCAGCAAGTTACTGTCGCCGAGGCACGAGGTTTCTTGTTTAGCTTAAATCCAGAGTTGTCATCATTTCAATCCCTGTCAGACACATATTTATCATGTATATGTATAAGGTTCGAGTCTGAGTTGACCATTCTACTTCGAAGCAAAACTGAATCGATGTTAGTATAGCTTAAATGTTAGCTGAGATGGTGTATTAGTTGCAAATCCATAAGAACATTGTTTCTTTTCCAGTGGATCACCAACAGCCATCGTGTCTAACCTCAGAATTCTTCTTGTTCAACCCTTTTACCCTTTCTTGGCATGTGGTCCAGATTAGTAGCATCACGGTGGACACATATCTGAGAAAGGAGGTGTTGAAAGTATCATCGTGCGAGGTCCATAACTAGAGTTGATGAGTAGTTACCTAAATTACATACCACGCGTGTTTTTCTATTATTTCCAGATTCATTCTGTGCAGTGTATATAACGACAGTTTAATTTTGGTTTATTTGTTTCCTCAGTAACAAAGTGGAGAGGTTTATCATATATTGATATGCATTTCTCCTTCTCTGGTTCAGATGGACTGCGCCGAGTGAACACGTACCGACTGGACCTCCTATGGGGTCTCTCGATGGGTATAAGGTTGAAGTGTGAGCCTACAGGTTATGCAGCTTACTCGAGCACTTCCTACCACTTGAGGTGCATGCAAAGCATCATACAAGTTATTATGATTACCCAAAGAGAAAAGATGGAAGGAGAATTGTAGTGAATGGATGAAGGCAAATGGGGTCAAAGAGGATCTCATGGTGTCTTTTCTGTGTGTCTGTGTGTGTCCTATGAACGGTACTCCCCTTGCATTACTCGCTTCACATCACTCAAATAGTCAGTTGGAGGAGGCCTTATCCATTGATGATTCTTGGAGGTGCAGATACCCATAAGATACCAAAAGTGAGTTATATAACTGAGCTATGCTGATGAAATTCTTATTATCTAGTACTAAATGAAGAGATTTTACGGTAGACATGTATTATATCATAAATAAGCACATATAGCAATAGGGAGACCGTTATCTTCTGCAATCATATACTGGAGGTATATAAAGCCAAAGCATGTGTATTCATATTCTTAAAATGAAGGTCAATTAGTCTCGCTGAGGCTAAGGATGTTGACCTCGTCTATATCGTTTTAGCTGTCTGGACGTCACGCTTTAGCTGAGTGATTGATGTACAAACAAGGAAACCCTGAGTGGGCAACGAGACAGTTTGCTGACCATGGTCCGGGAAAGCTGTACAACGTTATTGAAGTGCCAAATTGTCATGGCGTTTGTTTTCGATATGTGTCGCTCAAAGAAGGCTATTTAGTTAAAAATCAAACAGTGCAGAGGATGTCTGAGGTTGTAGGTAAGTTGCATACTCCCAAGAGAACCGGATTTTCTTCTGGCTTGGGGCTCGCTAATTGCAGGAGAACCAACACATCACCACACTTTTAATATGAGAGTAAGTGGAGACCAGTGGCAAAGTAAACATAAAGTATAGGTCTGCATGTGGAAGCTGCATGTCACAGATCAACGTCTAAATCTCTGAGTCAGCACGAGAATGACTCTCATTTTGACATCCGCTCACGAATTTTTTGGGAGAGCTGCTAAAGTAAATTATCGTTTATGGAAAAGGGATTCTGAGCAAGCAGTAGCAGTGTAAGTAATACATGACTCCATTGACACTTAAGTGTAGTTAAGAGACTGTGAATGTAATATAGGTGTTTTTTAAGAAAATACGGAGAGGGTCGAGTCGTAAACTTATACGAGTGAAGTATTAAAGATATAACACTTGAGAGTTAATCCATCGTTGATTATATCAGGAGTAAGAGAGAAAACACATGAATGTTTTAGCCAAATGTGAGAAATGAAGAGGATGGAAGAATATTATAACCTAGGATAGGTATTTCTGACCTACTAATGGAGTGTATTGCCTACGCATGTGTGTGTTAAGAAATGCACTCTTGTGTTAAATTTTGACATAATCCCACAGCAGATTTAATAGATAAGCGCGATGAGAGGAATTGGATGAGAACCCTTAAATAGTTAAATCGGCAATGTCGATAACCGAGCAAAAGAAGTGTGTAAAATCTATTCACTGCCTCGATTGTGGTTCATTCTAGTAACTTAGGGTTCAAGAGAAAATATGCTCATCACATGGAGGTGAGTTTATTTAGTAGCCAGATATATCAGTTCTAGAGCTATAGACCATACCTCAATATCGATAGTCTATTGTGGGTGTTCTTTAATACATTTCGTCACCATAGGAATTTTCATCACTCTAAACTCCTTTATATATATAGTATCTGTTAAAGTTTATGCAAATGACACTTCTTTCTGCAGAGAGTGATGGTGAAAATTTATAGTTAAATGACAATAGGGCTTGATCGTGGCCATTCTATGTGTGGATACATCATCTGTCATGACACTTAATAAGTCGGATATAGGATCTTAATGTCGGTTATCCAGGACTGGAGTGTTATGGAGAGAGTACAAGAGAGTATGATTGACAGAGATTAGGGTTTTGATATTCAGCTTTTTCTAGTGAGGGAGGGTTAATGTTGTTATTTATTCAGTGTTTATTTTAAGGTTCTGATAACTACCATTCACTTGTGGCTCAGCAGTTGTATATGTCAGGACTATGATGTGAGACTACTTCTTCTTACGTCGTACTTCTACATGTACTTCACTCAAGCTATGTGTTCATGTGAATCCTTCTATTTCGCTGGCAACATATGACCTGTGCACATACTCTTATATAAAATCTTCATATATAATACATCATCATAAAGGGATACTTATTCGCTCGAGTTCCTTTGAGCAACCGTATGTTCCTACCTTACACTTGACTGCTTCCATGACACACACTCATATAGGTAAACTACCTGGACTATCTTGTTTTCTCCAGAGTGCTAGTAAGCTGTTCACGCTTAGCCACAACGCAGTACTGTTGTCTACAGGGAGTATCGGCAGATTCTGGATAAACTTCGCTATTCTAGATTGCATTATACTTCTGCTTGTTCTATATTAGGTTTGTACTGTTTATTTCAATTAGCAGTCAAATATTGCAATCCGTGATTTGAATTCTATATTATTTCTTTATTTATGACACATATCTCCTGCAGATATAGTGACCGGCCGCCTCAGAAGTGTCTGCTGATATAAAGCACTGGACACGGAGAACAAGGCCTCGATCCTGTGATTACTTAAGCGCTAATCGCGACAACTTGAAGAAGCCCCTCAATTAAAACCTTACTCACAGAGTCCCTCATATTCTGACGAAAATAAACCCCAACTAATAGGATTATATCTATATAGGTGGACAGATTCTTATGCAAGCCTTTTGAAATGTATTTTGAGTCCACAGAAGTAATCTCCTCAAAGTAAAGGAACGCTTCAGGAACTGCTCAACTATCTCCATAA
The DNA here is from genome assembly GCA_905132885.1 of Moricandia moricandioides. Lineage (NCBI taxonomy): Eukaryota > Viridiplantae > Streptophyta > Magnoliopsida > Brassicales > Brassicaceae > Moricandia > Moricandia moricandioides. The sequence continues at coordinate 329,194 of CAJHQQ010000142.1, forward strand.
AGGTGAGCGAGATGTTTTCACTTCTAAGAAGAGTCACATCATAGGCATTCCTCTGCCAGCAAACAGCATTTCTAAAATCAATTACATTGCACGCGTGAAATTCGAGCAGCCTGCCCTGATTTCTCATATAGGCCAGAGCACTTAGATCCATCACATTTTATCACTGTCTATAGAGCCTTGCGATTTGGTGCCTCGACCCACTTCCATGCTCTTTTGCGGTAACATTACTCACAATCTGTTTTTCTCCCGCAATCAAAGGTATATCGTTCTGAGGCATTGACTCATACCTTATATATACATTGTTATCTGTTCATTGACGACAGCAACCTACTTCTTCAACTATGTTACGAGATATCAGTCGTTGCTGATATATTTCTCAGTTATTGACTGTATATAGCAAGAAGAATGTCATGTAGTTTTTCTTGAGCGAGAGAGGAGGACACATCCATGCCGAGCAATAAGGACCAAGTTACATATATGGCCAATCGGAGTGAAATTTGCTTTGTATCGTATCCTTTTTCAGTTTAGCGTAGTTTAAATATCCTAGAGAGGAATTACTAGGAATAACTAGTCCACATAATCATCAAATTATAAATCTATTAATAGGCAGAGACAATTCGAATCACTAGAGATGTTAGTTTTGTAATGAGTATGAAGGTTGTATTAGCAGGTAGTGCCTCTTTTATATCATACACTCTATTATAAGTATGGGTGGATGGTGAGAGGAGTTGAGAATTCTCACAATGTGATGTTATCACGCTACAGTTTAGGAGTCACAGTATGTATACATACTAAGAATCAATCATAAACCATTCTGTGAATGAGATATCAATCCATGCCAGTTTGTCCCTGGGACACCCGGGAGAGAAACACACCATGAAGGACAGGACTTCAAGCATTGTGTTGAGACGACGCGTGAAGTCTGTGAACGGTTTTGTCTGTGTTATGATCTGAGGTTTTAAATTAGAGGAGGATCTAAGTGAATGGATGGGAAATTACTCACATAGGCTGTCGACCTAAATGGCTTTGTGTAGCTTGGTAGTCTATCAAGTAAGTGTCTTAGTTCTTACTATTACCGCACATCCCAGAGACATCCTATCAATCTATGACTCTAATATTGCTTTATGAAAGCTGTCTCTTCCATGATTTCAAGCCCGGAGAGAGATTATGGTTTTATTAGAGTATTGAATTGGCTTTTAAATCCTCGCACGACGAATGCGCACACTTCTATAGAGAAGGGGGAATATGCTCTAGAGTTGGATATTGACACACACGAGACGGTATTTGTAGAGTTCAAAGGGACATGACTCCGGCCCGTTGGATTGTTATATATATAGTAAGCGGCTAATTTTAACTCTAACCTCGACTTTTAGCATTGATCAAATAATGTAATTTCCAGGTAAAATCCACTAGCTGCGCTTTAGTTTCCACTGTCAGATTAAAATTAGAGCTTTCTGACATTTTTTGCTGAACTCATTTATATGGCTCGCTTTCTTGTCCTCATTTTATCTTCTTGGTCTTTGTTAATGCAGTAGGTCTTTCACGACTTCCGTTGGTTTGAGTTCATTTGTGCTGATTTGCTTCATAACAAACACCCACCCAGCCTTACTTTTGATGCGCTCCAATGGCATCTGAGCTAATATATCTCACGAGCAGAAGATCACGAATATTGATCTGTGGCTTAGGTTCAACCCGGATTTTTGAGCTGCCTTCCAAATTGTCTGCGGTATACTATTGCTGAACCTACTCAAGAAGTACAAGCACAAACAACCAAGCAGAGGGGGATCTGGGGTTTACGACTATTCTGTCAAGAGGTTTAGAACATGGATTTTGTCTATTGATAGAACTTGACGAAAGTTACTTCTTCCCTCTGTGCGCTTTGGTGTTCTAGCTATGTTATAGAAGTACACTATAAATAATCCGGCTAATTTCACAGCCACATGCCTCATCTGAGGGAGAAATTTATTCCTCGCAGATTTGGGAGTGTCTGATCAAAACTCACTTAGGTCGCGATTCGCCTCTTCAGTCTCAGTCCGGCTTCCTGAAGTATCCATCTCGAAACCGCAATTGAGAATGATGACCTAGCAATACCCCTCCAGCTCACGACTTACTGGCAGTATACCATTTAGCCATGGACTGCACAGTCGATGTGAGACCCAACATCTCTGCGCGCATTTGGTTCTAGGATATCATCCACATCGCCACTAAGAATGAGCTATGTTGCATTTTTGGAATTGATTAACATGATTGTTATATAGTAAACGCACAGTCACGAGTAGAGTAGTTGATTTGTTGTACTACTGCTCTATTTATAGGAGTATGTTGTACAGTGAACCAAAAGCCTTTTTCTTCTATAGTACTCTCTCCGAGTATTGCAATGCATCGTTACAATAAGCACAGACCACTTATGATGATTATTTCACTTTTCGAATTCATCTAGCCCAGACTTACACCAATAACTAACTCCATGCACAAACTTTTAGGAGATCATATCACATGAGAGGTGCCTGTGTAGTCAGTCAACGAGTTTAGTAATATAAAACTTTCCCACTAGATCTGAATTCTCGATACATGAGTATAGATTTACGAGAGGATCCATAACCTTTGAATCCACATCACTCACACGTTCGATTTCATTTGAAATCTGATGAACTCAAAGGCAGAGTATTCGCGAATTCAACACTATTTTAAACTGCTACAAGCAATAAGGACATTAGAATACATTCAATAGCAAATGGCTATTCTATGAAAACTGTATTTTAATGAATCACCCGGCAAAATTGGCTATCAGCTTAAAGAACACACTAGGTAACTACTATAATTATTAGTAATGAATCCCGTTATTGCAGTTGAGACGACTATAAGCTGTAGACAATCTAGCTTCCTTATTTATTCAATCAACATCACATATGGTAAGTGCACCTACTTTCTCTGCGGCTTACAATCATTATGCCGATATTATGCACAGACGAGCTACTTCATTGCAGACTGGTCCTAGCTTGTTCCATCTCGAGGGTTATCTACATGCATCTATTGTTGTCATTGCAAAGCACAAACAAATAGCAAGATACGCAGAGATTAATACGCATTTTTGAATCTGAGAAGAAGCCTGGTTGCATCGACTAGCATGGCTTTATGACACACCTCCTTAGACGAGAGCAGAATAGTTGACACGAGACTAACGTCTGGAGAGAATAGAGACAATTGTGTATGTTATCTTATATAGGAATATGAGAGTAGGCATCAAGATGGGTATCTGTCCTCACAAGCAGAGGCTAAGATGATTGACATCTCAGATTTTCTCTAGTATATGCACATGTGCATAAAAGAATCACGGTAATCCTTGTAATTCAGTTTGCACTTTCATAATCTTATGACTTTCAAGGTTTGTCCTTCTTGATAAATTGGAAATTCGTCTAACCTATTATCCAACCAAGGGCTTTATGTTTAACTCTGCAGTTCTGAGAAGACTCCATCTACTCGTCACAGAGAGAGGTGCCGCGTATTGATCTAGAAAACATCCTCATAGTATTCCTTCTCTTTTCGTTACGTCCATGGATTTGGTGGTGATGAGTCCAAAACTCTCTTCTCTTTTAATATGTACATGAGTAGCATCCTAGTTGTTGCCTGCTTTTATTAAATATGATATTTGTAGTTGATTGCAGAGCACGTAGTTATAGATTTGCAAATGGTGCGACCTGAGAGACTCCAGCTTTAGGCATGTCAAACACCTTAGCGACTGCGTTATACAAGAGTCTTATGATCAGACATTATAAGGGATTGGATCCAAAGGAACAGAAAGAGAGACAGAGTTCACGCAGAGAGCATCAGTCTTAGAGCAGACACATCACTCATAACAACGAGCGGAAGGAACCCTCTTAGAAGTGATACTGGAGAAGACAAAGTTCACCCACAGAGGCTTAACCAACGTCTCGCACTTTGCGACGCACGCCTCTGATCCTAATGATTACTCTAATCATGCAACTCCATACGATAGCTATATACAAGAAACCTCACGGTAGCCAGACCTAATAATCAAAGAGCTTATCATGTGATAAGCGCACTTAAAGTTAGGAGTTTACCTTACAACCACAACGCCACAAATATATGCAATAGGCATAGAAGTTCCTTAATACTCCTCAGCAGAGGCAATAAGTATGCTTCACGATATCCTAATAAGACATTAAGGAGATTTGGGAGCTTCCTTACCATATCATCACGGCTAACATACATTCGCTCTAACTTCCCATATACACTTTTGTGTCCTGTCAGACGATTATATCACAGAGAAAATAGATTTTTCGAATAGAAGTTTACCTTGCTCAATTACAGTTTTAATATATTATGGAGGACTCACTATATGTGGTATAAAGACACCAAAAATCTTACAGCCATAGATATAAATTCTTGAGACTGTGAGAATCACCTCAATAGTGGAAGTACTAAATTACTGTATGCACTATACATCAACAGTGAGCAGCTGTTATTCCTTTTTCAGCTCTGTGCAGTCTGTAGCCCATCAGTGACCCATGAGGGACTCTATAACCAAATACTATCTCTTGTAGCACCAGATAAGTAGATATACGTTATCAGAAAGAGAGATGGTTAACAAAAAAGGAAGTAATTATATTGACATTCAGACACCATGGCATTGTCTATGTCGAGCACTCCTAATAACAAGTTAATGTTAGTCATAAATGTCACTTTCTTATCTTATGCAGGTCATCCACATATATCACACTTTCTAGAGTCGAGAGAGAGAGCTACTTACTATCCACTTACTTTGTATTATAGAGTCCACAAATAAAGATGTGCGTGAGTATGCAGAGTTAATGGTTATAGGTACATCTGCACTTGTTAATTGATATGCCGAGTAATGTGTCATATCTTGTATGTCAGAGTAGCACGCCTGCTGCTGCTAATTTGAGCTCTGCATTATTAGATTGCTATTGAGGAGCACTTAAATCTCTACAAAGAACTAGATAACAATAACCTCTGCTCGGTATTGGGAAGGAGTTCCATTTGATAGACGCAAATGAGGTCACATCTGATGCGATTAAGCGAGGCGATGAGTCTAGATATACGAGATCTTCGCCAGCAGCATAGTTGAGTTATACTCAGAGTCAGATCCGTGAGGAGCATAAGTGTAAGTCTGGGTATGAGCATGAGTACTATGGAATCAACGTATGTCTAATTGTGTTCACGAGATAGGACAGGTATTTGAAAGCTAGATGTTCGTGATATGGTATCGGATAGATAGTCCAGAACAAAGAGTCAGTATTGCGACGGTTCGAGAGATAATTGTAGAATGAAAGTACAAAGATAATTAAGAGAGTCATATTGTTGTCACCTAATAAAACACAATGAGCAGATACGTGAAGAGGAAGATAATTAAACAGTAGTATCTCACAGGACGAGATGTATCATTCAAAGTACATAGTCGAGTGCATATTGAACTTGTGGTGCTGATATACAAACTATCCGATTCAGTGCTCAATTTGGCTTAAAACATCAGTACGAAGACTGGGATAAAATATGCGATGGAGAATTTCTACTTTAGTATGAGTTTACCTATTGACGAAATAGGATGATGAGAAAGTGAGAGAAAACTCCCACTTTCACGCTTTCAGGATAAGAGTTTTCAGATAGTCAAGAATTTTTCACTGCACTGTGTATGTGATTTATCTATCCACAGAATTATCAGAAATAAGCTTGAGCAATAAGGAGAATCTAAGCTATTACTAATGTGTAAAAGCGTATCTATTTTGATTTACTAAATCATAGTATATAGATGTTTATTCTCAGATAAGTACGGAACTTAATCGATGCTTCACGCCAGGAGGAATCGCAAGTTCCAAGTGTGTATATATATTCTCCTAGGCAAGCCTTCAACTGTCACTTACGATTAGGACGTATGAGAGTAGTTCACCAGGAGATGAAGATATCTAGGCGTAAGACCATCAGTTGTCCTCTCGGTAGAGATGTAATAGAGTAAAACAAGATGATCATCCTCGAACATAAAGTGGACAGTAACTGTTGACATTTAAACTACTAATTTCAATAATTTCACGCAGTACTAAATAGATCTTGAATCTAAACAACACTTCATTCTCAAAAACACATGATTCTCTAGTTATCTAAGAACACAAGCAATAGCTATATGCAATCTATCCATAACAGAGACATAGCAGACGGACAAATAGTTCCACTGCCACTTGGTCTCAGAGCACTAAGACGCATAGACTCACTTCTAACTTGTGCGCTACATTAGGATATAGATACTTTGCAGCTGCCAAATCCAAGACTAGATAGCCACGCGTAATTTAACACTTGAGCAAATTTCTACAAATTCCTAACAACGATATTAACACTTTGCTTTCCTGGAATCTTACAATACTATTCTTGCTGCTTGGTGCTACTCTAAGTATTATTTTAACTTTGCTTTCATTTATATATTATACATAATTATCTATTGAATGTGTTGCTCTTCTAGAGTTCTACAAAAGGTATGCTCATATATTGTGTGTGTTTCTGTTTTGTTATCTAGCTGTGTGGTCTAGAATCACTTATTGTAATTCTCTATGTCAT